>CM022393.1:72252732-72751781 GCA_011833715.1 Carcinoscorpius rotundicauda
CTCAATGAGGTGCATTTGTGTTCTTTGCCCATACACGATGCCTGCCCACACCATAACACCACCACCTCCATGTGCACATTCAGTTGCACAGCGACCGCTCTGGTGGACATTCCTGCTTCCAACATGCCAATGGCACGTTCCCGCATGACTGGAGTCATCTGAAGCATTGCTGCTTTTGTCAAAATTTGATATTTTGGGGTGACCTTTTATTTTCCCCAGTATAAGGAGTGTCCGAGTAGTGCTCATTCTGTTTGATATGCCACACCCATGGACTCAGTGACATTAACGGATCACTGAGCAAATGCTCACAGGCAGTGGTAGACTCAAATTTGGGACATTAATCAAGAGACATATCCATGTCTTCATGTGATACCAATATTTCACATGGGGCATTTATATTTTTGTTCAGTATATATTACAGGTGAGTAACGAACGTTTATTTCTGAGTTAATCTTGCGGTGTTATTGATTGTAGTTTTTACTCAACTCAACGGTTACTCGGCGCTTACATTTGAATAATTGTTTTTTACAGGTATGGGAGGTCTTGTTTGATCCAGTTCGAAGACTTTGGCAACCACAATGCCTTTAGGCTCTTAGAGAAATACAAGCCAAATTACTGCACTTTCAACGATGACATCCAAGGTAAACCGTGTGCTAGTTAATTATAGTAGTAAAGGTGAGAAATTTATATAAATAATAAGCTCACGTTTGTCTGTCCGGAACTTTACCTGCACATTTCTCAGTCGAACTCCACAAATTTTATGTTGTTAGAAAAAACTTTGTCCGAGAAATCTGGACTGGATATTGGCTTTTCCATTCAGAATCACCCTCCCTGTTTTTTATTCAGTCAAACTTTTTAATGCAACGATTGTGGTGCACAATTATTTGCTCTCACGTGACGACTGACTTCGATTTCAACTTTTGTTGTTGTTTTTTATTTGCAAAGGATTTCATACAAACAACACCCCTTAAATCAAGCGTGATTTCCTGGAAAAAATTATCATTGCACTAAATTTCTATAGCTTTATCCACTTATTTAAATTCAAAATAAGCATGCGCAGTTCTTTCAAAATCATATAATTATCACTTTATGAACACGCATTCAGTAGTTTCTGCATATTCAGCTAAATTTGCCTTCCTTACATTTACTTTAATTTGCATTAATTTAGCTGTAGTTCGTTTTATATAGTGTTATAAATACCTTTTAGTTACGTTTTTCTTTAGTAACAGGTTCTATTCTTCGAAATACCCAGTGGCACAACGGTGTGTCTGCGGACTTACAATTCTAGAACCTGGATTATGATACCCATGGTGGGCAGTGGACAGATAGCCCATTGTATAGCTTTGTGCTTAATTACAAATAAAATTATTCTCGGTTTTATTATTTTCTTTGTTTCAAATCGTTAAACCGTGTAAAACTTTGTACACTATTAATTTATTGTTTATTTCACATGTAGTTTTATTAAGTAAAATTACTTCAGCGTGGGTTTATTTGTCGGGTCACATAATATGTTTTCAAATAAACCAGGATATATCAATCGAACACGCAATTCCTGGAAGAAAACACAGCTAAAAGGATGTGCGTGGAAATGATGTAATAAGAAAAAATTAAGTGAATTCATGAAAACTATCGCAAGCCTCACGGCTAATTTGTTTGTTTGTTTTTTTTAATTTCGCACAAAGCTACTCGAGGGCTATCTGTGCTAGCCGTCCCTAATTTAGCAGTGTAAGACTAGAGGGAAGGGAGCTAGTCATCACCACCCTCCGCCAACTCTTGGGCTACTCTTTTAACAAGAAATAGTTGAATTGACCCTAACTTTATAACGCCCCACAACTGAACGGGCAAGCATGTTTAGTATGAAAGGGATTCAAACTCGCGACCCTCAGATTACGAGTCAAACACATAAACCCACCTCACCATGTCGGTCCTTTATTGATAAAAGAAATGGTGTGAGTTTATTATCCACAAAAGTTTGTTTGTTTGTTTTGGAATTTCGCACAAAGCTACTCGAGGGCTATCTGTGCTGGCCGTCCCTAATTTAGTAGTTTAAGATTAGAGGGAAGATAGCTAGTCATCACCACCCACCTCCAACTCTTGAGCTACTCTTTTACCAACGAAAAGTTGGATTGACCGTAACATTATAACGTCCCCACGGCTGGGAGGGCGAGCATGTTTGGCGCGAACCCACGACCCTCAGATTACGAAGCGCACGCCTTAACGCGCTAGGCCATGCCGGGCCCCTCACGGCTAGTATCTATATGATAAAATTCAATGTATCTCTGTGCGTCACGTAACTCTTCGTAAGCCGCTGGTCGCACCAGCCTTTAAGGGATACCAAACGAATCGTTTCGATCTCCAGATTTGCCTAAAGGTAAAAGGAAACCACAAATTTCACACTGATTTAGTAAGAGCATGTAAATAGGTAGATCTACTAATCAGCGTTCATAACTTGGTTAAATAGATTAAACTTGTATTATACAGCCCTATAATCGTTAGTCAGCCTTTGGCTCACGGGTTTGCTAGTTTCTAAATATTGACTTTACTACAATAATAAGTTGTATGGCGCTCAGCTAATGGAATGGCTCATTCCTTGACTCTTTTAAATAACAGCATTACTTTGCATTTTTGTCGTGTTGACTCAAAAATGTATCCGTATATTCATCCACCAGAGCAAACAACCACTGTGTTTGCTTCTCGATTAAATGTTGCTAAGTAACTTATCAACTAATATAACACATTTCAATTCAATTTTAAACTTTTTAAAGATCTCATTCACAAAAAAAGCGGGAAAATGGTAGCGCAACAGTTGTTTGTTTATTTAAAATTTCCGCAAGGCTACACGAGGGCTATCTGCGCTGGCTGTTCCTACTTTAGCAGTGTAAGACTGGAGGGAAGGCATCTACCGCCAACGCTTAGGCTACATTTTTTCCAACGAATAGTGGGATTGATGATACATAATAATGCCCCCACAGCTGAAAGACCGAGCTTATTTCATGGGTTGAGCGCCCTAACTACCTGACCATGTCGGGTCCAAGATAAGAGTGAAAGTTAATATCACTGATCGTTTTAAATCAGATAAAATCATAATGGTCTATCTAGTTATAGAGTGTCGAAACTCGGTTTATAGCGTAAGTACGCAGACATTTACTGCTGTGCCATTCGGGGCCAATCGTGAAGGAACAAGAATAGAAGTGGAATATAACATTGTGTACAAATATTTGAATATACTAACTTGTATAAACTTTTTTTTTGGAATATGAAATGTGAACGAATAGTTTTGAAATGTGTTACTTTTTATATGATACTGGCAAAAATGAAATAATTTGTGCAGCCAACTTGGCATTTGATAATTTGCATACAACGTTCCGAATGTATATATGTGTGTGTGTGCTAATCTGTAGTTACACTTTTTAGGTGATGGTAATTTAACCCGACATGGCCAAGAGTGTTAAGGCGTTTGACCTGTTATTCGAGGATCACGGGTTCGAATCCCGCTCACACCAAACATGCTCGCTCTTTCAGCCGTGGTTGCGTTATAATGTGACGGTCAATACCATTATTCGTGGGTAAAAAGAGAAGCCAAAGAGTTGGCGGTGGGTGGTGATGACTAGCTGCCTTCCCTCTAATCTTACACTGCTAAATTAGGGACGGCTAGCGCAGAGAGCCCTCAAGTAGCTTTGAGAGAAATTCAAAAAACAAACAAACTTTCTCCCCTCTCGATGGATCTTCACCAAATTTGGCATGAAGGTATGCTGGGTCCAAGAGGAGACACACGTCGACTCACGGTTTCACATTTCGTATTTTGCGGTTTTTATGAGCTTATTTTTCTTTTATTTACAATTACATAAAAGGGAATCAGATTTTCATGTCCTGAGGTAAACTTTCATTAATCGTGAATTTGCATAAATTCCCTCCCAGGGACGGATACTCCACCCAGATTAAGATATTTTCGTTATTGTGATTTGAATGTAATTGTTGGATTATAATAATATTATAGCTTTTAATCAGAAACTAGAATAGAGTAATCTAAACATTAATAGAGTTGATCACTCTTCATATTTCAGTCGGTATGATAGGCGGCTAATTTCGCACAAGAAATATTAAAATAAATGTTATTTTTTTTGTAATCTGATAGTTACAAACGTGTTCATGCAACTAGGAGTCACTTATGTATTATATCTTACAGTTGAGAAAAAACACTGAAAGTTTTTGAAAAAGTTGGTTACTTATAAATAATGAACATTTACTGCCCTTCATTGTTCCGACCAGTTTTCTGATTTGTTACTATTTCCTATGCTTTCGATTATATACTTTTATATACTGTCATTATTACGTATTATCAGTGGTACTTTGTTTTGATATTATAACTCTACCAAACAGCAAAACTTCTGTCACACAAAAAATCTGGGCACACAAGGCTCCAAATTTAAGAAAGTTGACAATTAAGGCTGGCAAAGATTCGAAACTCTAATATTTTTATAACATAAGTAGAATTATATTATATGAATGCACAAAGAGCGTAAATTCTACTATTATACATTACCCTGAAACATTTTGAATAAAAGTTTGAAATTTAGTGATTCGTGGGGAAATTTTTACACCTACTTTAATAAAATAAAACATTTCATTTATTATCGATTTTTTTGTCGTTAAGACCAAAACTATACAATGGGCTAACAATGCTGTGCCAGCTACGAGTATCTAAGACCGATATTTTCCTTCATAAGCCCTCGAATATTAATGTACTTAATGAAGAACGTCACTGAGTTTCGACACTTATTTGTGTGAAGCAAAAAATAAAATTTCAGTACTGAACTGCAAGAAGAAAACAAAACCTATCAATATCTATATTATTGGACAAGAATGAAATAAAACCAATCACTATCTATATTATTGGACAAGAATGAAATAAAACCAATCAATATCTATATTATTGGACAAGAATGAAATAAAACCTATCAATATCTATATTATTGGACAAGAATGAAATAAAACCTATCAATATCTATATTATTGGACAAGAATGAAATAAAACCAATCAATATCTATATTATTGGACAAGAATGAAATAAAACCAATCAATATTTATATTATTGGACAAGAATGAAATAAAACCTATCAATATCTATATTATTGGACAAGAATGAAATAAAACCAATCAATATCTATATTATTGGACAAGAATGAAATAAAACCAATCAATATCTATATTATTGGACAAGAATGAAATAAAACCAATCAATATCTATATTATTGGACAAGAATGAAATAAAACCATCAATATCTATATTATTGGACAAGAATGAAATAAAACCTATCAATATCTATATTATTGGACAAGAATGAAATAAAACCAATCAATATCTATATTATTGGACAAGAATGAAATAAAACCTATCAATATCTATATTATTGGACAAGAATGAAATAAAACCTATCAATATCTATATTATTGAACAAGAATGAAATAAAACCTATCGATATCTATATTATTGGACAAGAATGAAATAAAACCTATCAATATCTATATTATTGGACAAGAATGAAATAAAACCAATCAATATCTATATTATTGGACAAGAATGAAATAAAACCAATCAATATCTATATTATTGGACAAGAATGAAATAAAACCAATCAATATCTATATTATTGGACAAGAATGAAATAAAACCTATCAATATCTATATTATTGGACAAGAATGAAATAAAACCTATCAATATCTATATTATTGGACAAGAATGAAATAAAACCTATCAATATCTATATTATTGGACAAGAATGAAATAAAACCAATCAATATCTATATTATTGGACAAGAATGAAATAAAACCTATCAATATCTATATTATTGGACAAGAATGAAATAAAACCAATCAATATTTATATTATTGGACAAGAATGAAATAAAACCTATCAATATCTATATTATTGGACAAGAATGAAATAAAACCAATCAATATCTATATTATTGGACAAGAATGAAATAAAACCAATCAATATCTATATTATTGGACAAGAATGAAATAAAACCAATCAATATCTATATTATTGGACAAGAATGAAATAAAACCTATCAATATCTATATTATTGGACAAGAATGAAATAAAAACCTATCAATATCTATATTATTGGACAAGAATGAAATAAAACCTATCAATATCTATATTATTGGACAAGAATGAAATAAAACCAATCAATATCTATATTATTGGACAAGAATGAAATAAAACCAATCAATATCTATATTATTGGACAAGAATGAAATAAAACCAATCAATATCTATATTATTGGACAAGAATGAAATAAAACCAATCAATATCTATATTATTGGACAAGAATGAAATAAAACCTATCAATATCTATATTATTGGACAAGAATGAAATAAAACCTATCAATATCTATATTATTGGACAAGAATGAAATAAAAACCAATCAATATCTATATTATTGGACAAGAATGAAATAAAACCAATCAATATTATATTATTGGACAAGAATGAATAAAACCTATCAATATCTATATTATTGGACAAGAATGAAATAAAACCAATCAATATCTATATTATTGGACAAGAATGAAATAAAAACCAATCAATATCTATATTATTGGACAAGAATGAAATAAAACCAATCAATATCTATATTATTGGACAAGAATGAAATAAAACCTATCAATATCTATATTATTGGACAAGAATGAAATAAAAACCTATCAATATCTTATTATGGACAAGAATGAAATAAAACCAATCAATATCTATATTATTGGACAAGAATGAAATAAAACCTATCAATATCTATATTATTGGACAAGAATGAAATAAAACCTATCAATATCTATATTATTGGAACAAGAATGAAATAAAACCTATCGATATCTATATTATTGGACAAGAATGAAATAAAACCTATCAATATCTATATTATTGGACAAGAATGAAATAAAACCAATCAATATCTATATTATTGGACAAGAATAATAAAAACCAATCAATATCTATATTATTGGACAGAATGAAATAAAACCAATCAATATCTATATTATGGACAAGATGAAATAAAACCTATCAATAATCTATATTATTGGACAAGAATGAAATAAAACCTATCAATATCTATATTATTGGACAAGAATGAAATAAAACCTATCAATATCTATATATTGGAAAGAATGAAATAAAACCAATCAATATCTATATTATTGGACAAGAATGAAATAAACCCTATCAATATCTATATTATTGGACAAGAATGAAATAAAACCAATCAATATCTATATTATTGGACAAGAATGAAATAAAACCAATCAATATCTATATTATTGGACAAGAATGAAATAAAACCTATCAATATCTATATTATTGGACAGAGAATGAAATAAAACCTATCAATATCATATTTATTGGACAAGAATGAAATAAAACCTATCAATATCTATATATTGGACAAGAATGAAATAAAACCAATCAATATCTATATTATTGTACAAGAATGAAATAAAACCAATCAATATCTATATTATTGGACAGAATGAAATAAAACCAATCAATATCTATATTATTGGACAAGAATGAAATAAAACCTATCAATATCTATATTATTGGACAAGAATGAAATAAAACCTATCATATCTATATTATTGACAAGAATGAAATAAAACCAATCAATATCTATATTATTGGACAAGAATGAAATAAAACCTATCAATATCTATATTATTGGGACAAGAATGAAATAAAACCTATCAATATCTATATTATTGGACAAGAATGAAATAAAACCTATCAATATCTATATTATTGGACAAGAATGAAATAAAACCTAATCAATATCTATATTATTGTACAAGAATGAAATAAAACCAATCAATATCTATATTATTGGACAAGAATGAAATAAAACCAATCAATATCTATATTATTGGACAAGAATGAATAAAACCTATCAATATCTATATTATTGGACAAGAATGAAATAAAACCTATCAATATCTATATTATTGGACAAGAATGAATAAAACAATCAATATCTATATTATTGGACAAGAATGAAAGAAAACCAATCAATATCTATATTATTGGACAAGAATGAAATAAAACCTATCAATATCTATATTATTGAACAAGAATGAAATAAAACCAATCAATATCTATATTATTGGACAAGAATGAAATAAAACCTATCAATATCTATATTATTGGACAAGAATGAAATAAAACCAATCAATATCTATATTATTGGACAAGAATGAATAAAACCTGATCAATATCTATATTATTGGACAAGAATGAAATAAAACCTATCAATATCTATATTATTGTACAAGAATGAAATAAACCAATCATATCTATATTATTGGACAAGAATGAAATAAAACCAATCAATATCTATATTATTGGACAAGAATGAAATAAAACCTATTCAATATCTATATTATTGACAAGAATGAAATAAAACCAATCAATATCTATATTATTGGACAAGAATGAAATATAAAACCAATCAATATCTATATATTGGACAAGAATGAAACAAAACCAATCAATATCTATATTATTGGACAAGAATGAAACAAAACCTATCAATATCTATATTATGGACAACAATGAAAAAACCTATCAATATCTATATTATTGGACAAGAATGAAATAAACCAATCAATATCTATATTATTGGACAAGAATGAAATAAAACCAATCAATATCTATATTATTGGACAAGAATGAAACAAACCTATCAATATCTATATTATTGGACAAGAATGAAATAAACCAATCAATATCTATATTATTGGACAAGAATGAAATAAAACCATCAATATCTATATTATTGGACAAGAATGAAAATAAAACCTATCAATATCTATATTATTGGACAAGAATGAAATAAAACCAATCAATATCTATATTATTGGACAAGAATGAAATAAACCAATCAATATCTATATTATTGGACAAGAATGAAATAAAACCATATCAATATCTATATTATTGGACAAGAATGAAATAAAACCTATCAATATCTATATAATTGGACAAGAATGAAATAAAACCTATCAATATCTATATTATTGGACAAGAATGAAATAAAACCAATCAATATCTATATTATTGGACAAGAATGAAATAAAACCTATCAATATCTATATTATTGGACAAGAATGAAATAAAACCAATCAATATCTATATTATTGGACAAGAATGAAATAACACCAATCAATATCTATATTATTGGACAAGAATGAAATAAAACCTATCAATATCTATATTATTGGACAAGAATGAAATAAAACCAATCAATATCTATATTATTGGACAAGAATGAAATAAAACCAATCAATATCTATATTATTGGACAAGAATGAAATAAAACCTATCAATATCTATATTATTGGACAAGAATGAAATAAAACCTATCAATATCTATATTATTGGACAAGAATGAAATAAAACCTATCAATATCTATATTATTGGACAAGAATGAAATAAAACCAATCAATATCTATATTAGTGGACAAGAATGAAATAAAACCAATCAATATCTATATTATTGGACAAGAATGAAATAAAACCTATCAATATCTATATTATTGGACAAGAATGAAATAAAACCAATCAATATCCATATATTGGACAAGAATGAAATAAAACCAATCAATATCTATATTATTGGACAAGAATGAAATAAAACCTATCAATATCTATATTATTGGACAAGAATGAAATAAAACCAATCAATATCTATATTATTGGACAAGAATGAAATAAAACCAATCAATATCTATATTATTGGACAAGAATGAAATAAAACCTATCAATATCTATATTATTGACAAGAATGAAAAAAAAACCAATCAATATCTATATTATTGGACAAGAATGAAATAAAACCTATCAATATCTATATTATTGGACAAGAATGAAATAAAACCAATCAATATCTATATTATTGGACAAGAATGAAATAAAAACCAATCAATATCTATATTATTGGACAAGAATGAAATAAAACCAATCAATATCTAATATTATTGGACAAGAATGAAATAAAACCAATCAATATCTATATTATTGGACAAAAATGAAATAAAACCTATCAATATCTATATTATTGGACAAGAATGAAATAAAACCTATCAATATCTATATTATTGGACACAAATGAAATAAAACCTATCAATATCTATATTATTGGACAAGAATGAAACAAAACCTATCAATATCTATATTATTGGACAAGAATGAAATAAAACCAATCAATATCTATATTATTGGACAAGAATGAAATAAAACCTATCAATATCTATATTATTGGACAAGAATGAAATAAAACCAATCAATATCTATATTATTGGACAAGAATGAAAGAAAACCAATCAATATCTATATTATTGGACAAAAATGAAATAAAACCTATCAATATCTATATTATTGGACAAGAATGAAATAAAACCTATCAATATCTATATTGATCGACAAGAATGAAATAAAACCTATCAATATCTATATTATTGGACAAGAATGAAATAAAACCAATCAATATCTATATTATTGGACAAGAATGAAATAAAACCTATCAATATCTATATTATTGGACAAGAATGAAATAAAACCAATCAATATCTATATTATTGGACAAGAATGAAATAAAACCTATCAATATCTATATTATTGAACAAGAATGAAATAAAACCAATCAATATCTATATTATTGGACAAGAATGAAATAAAACCTATCAATATCTATATTATTGGACAAGAATGAAATAAAACCTATCAATATCTATATTATTGGACAAGAATGAAATAAAACCTATCAATATCTATATTATTGAACAAGAATGAAATAAAACCAATCAATATCTATATTATTGGACAAGAATGAAATAAAACCTATCGATATCTATATTATTGGACAAGAATGAAATAAAACCAATCAATATCTATATTATTGGACAAAAATGAAATAAAACCTATCAATATCTATATTATTGGACAAGAATGAAATAAAACCAATCAATATCTATATTATTGGACAAGAATGAAATAAAACCAATCAATATCTATATTATTGGACAAAAATGAAATAAAACCTATCAATATCTATATTATTGGACAAGAATGAAACAAAACCAATCAATATCTATATTGTTGGAGAAGAATGAAACAAAACATATCAATATCTATATTATTGTACAAGAATGAAATAAAACCTATCAATATCTATATTATTGGACAAGAATGAAACAAAACCAATCAATATCTATATTATTGGACAAGAATGAAATAAAACCAATCAATATCTATATTATTGGACAAGAATGAAATAAAACCTATCAATATCTATATTATTGGACAAGAATGAAATAAAACCAATCAATATCTATATTATTGGACAAGAATGAAATAAAACCTATCAATATCTATTATTGGACAAGAATGAAATAAAACCAATCAATATCTATATTATTGGACAAGAATGAAATAAAACCAATCAATATCTATATTATTGGACAAGAATGAAATAAAACCAATCAATATCTATATTATTGGAGAAGAATGAAATAAAACCAATCAATATCTATATTATTGGACAAGAATGAAATAAAACCAATCAATATCTATATTATTGGACAAGAATGAAATAAAACCAATCAATATCTATATTATTGGACAAGAATGAAATAAAACCAATCAATATCTATATTATTGGACAAGAATGAAATAAAACCAATCAATATCTATATTATTGGACAAGAATGAAATAAAACCAATCAATATCTATATTATTGGACAAGAATGAATAAAACCTATCAATATCTATATTATTGGACAAGAATGAAATAAAACCAATCAATATCTATATTATTGGACAAGAATGAAATAAAACCAATCAATATCTATATTATTGGACAAGAATGAAATAAAACCTATCAATATCTATATTATTGGACAAGAATGAAATAAAACCAATCAATATCTATATTATTGGACAAGAATGAAATAAACCTATCAATATCTATATTATTGGACAAGAATGAAATAAAACCAATCAATATCTATATTATTGGACAAGAATGAAATAAAACCAATCAATATCTATATTATTGGACAAGAATGAAATAAAACCAATCAATATCTATATTATTGGACAAGAATGAAATAAAACCAATCAATATCTATATTATTGGACAAGAATGAAATAAAACCAATCAATATCTATATTATTGGACAAGAATGAAATAAAACCTATCAATATCTATATTATTGGACAAGAATGAATAAAACCTATCATATCTATATTATTGGACAAGAATGAAATAAAACCTATCAATATCTATATTATTGGACAAGAATGAAATAAAACCTATCAATATCTATATTATTGGACAAGAATGAAATAAAACCTATCAATATCTATATTATTGGACAAGAATGAAATAAAACCAATCAATATCTATATTATTGGACAAAAATGAAATAAAACCTATCAATATCTATATTATTGGACAAGAATGAAATAAAACCGATCAATATCTATATTATTGGACAAAAATGAAATAAAACCTATCAATATCTATATTATTGGACAAAAATGAAATAAAACCTATCAATATCTATATTATTGGACAAGAATGAAACAAAACCAATCAATATCTATATTATTGGACAAGAATGAAACAAAACCAATCAATATCTATATTATTGGACAAGAATGAAACAAAACCAATCAATATCTATATTATTGGACAAGAATGAAACAAAACCAATCAATATCTATATTATTGGACAAGAATGAAATAAAACCAATCAATATCTATATTATTGGACAAGAATGAAAGAAAACCAATCAATATCTATATTATTGGACAAGAATGAAAGAAAACCAATCAATATCTATATTATTGGACAAAAATGAAATAAAACCTATCAATATCTATATTATTCGACAAGAATGAAATAAAACCTATCAATATCTATATTATTGGACAAGAATGAAATAAAACCTATCAATATCTATATTATTGAACAAGAATGAAATAAAACCTATCAATATCTATATTATTGGACAAGAATGAAATAAAACCAATCAATATCTATATTATTGGACAAGAATGAAATAAAAACCAATCAATATCTATATTATTGGACAAGAATGAAATAAAACCAATCAATATCTATATTATTGGACAAGAATGAAATAAAACCTATCAATATCTATATTATTGGACAAGAATGAAATAAAACCTATCAATATCTATATTATTGGACAAGAATGAAATAAAACCTATCAATATCTATATTATTGGACAAGAATGAAATAAAACCTATCAATATCTATATTATTGGACAAGAATGAAATAAAAACCAATCAATATCTATATTATTGGACAAGAATGAAATAAAACCAATCAATATCTATATTATTGGACAAGAATGAAATAAAACCAATCAATATCTATATTATTGGACAAGAATGAAATAAAACCTATCAATATCTATATTATTGGACAAGAATGAAATAAAACCAATCAATATCTATATTATTGGACAAGAATGAAATAAAACCAATCAATATCTATATTATTGGACAAGAATGAAATAAAACCAATCAATATCTATATTATTGGACAAGAATGAAATAAAACCTATCAATATCTATATTATTGGACAAGAATGAAATAAAACCAATCAATATCTATATTATTGGACAAGAATGAAATAAAACCAATCAATATCTATATTATTGGACAAGAATGAAATAAAACCAATCAATATCTATATTATTGGACAAGAATGAAATAAAACCAATCAATATCTATATTATTGGACAAGAATGAAATAAAACCTATCAATATCTATATTATTGGACAAGAATGAAATAAAACCTATCAATATCTATATTATTGGACAAGAATGAAATAAAACCTATCAATATCTATATTATTGGACAAGAATGAAATAAAACCTATCAATATCTATATTATTGGACAAGAATGAAATAAAACCTATCAATATCTATATATTGGACAAGAATGAAATAAAACCAATCAATATCTATATTATTGGACAAAATGAAATAAAACCTATCAATATCTATATTATTGGACAAGAATGAAATAAAACCGATCAATATCTATATTATTGGACAAAAATGAAATAAAACCTATCAATATCTATATTATTGGACAAAATGAAATAAAACCTATCAATATCTATATTATTGGACAAGAATGAAACAAAACCAATCAATATCTATATTATTGGACAAGAATGAAACAAACCAATCAATATCTATATTATTGGACAAGAATGAAATAAAACCAATCAATATCTATATTATTGGACAAGAATGAAAGAAAACAATCAATATCTATATTATTGGACAAGAATGAAAGAAAACCAATCAATATCTATATTATTGGACAAAAATGAAATAAAACCTATCAATATCTATATTATTCGACAAGAATGAAATAAAACCTATCAATATCTATATTATTGGACAAGAATGAAATAAAACCTATCAATATCTATATTATTGAACAAGAATGAAATAAAACCTATCAATATCTATATTATTGGACAAGAATGAAATAAAACCAATCAATATCTATATTATTGGACAAGAATGAAATAAAACCAATCAATATCTATATTATTGGACAAGAATGAAATAAAACCAATCAATATCTATATTATTGGACAAGAATGAAATAAAACCTATCAATATCTATATTATTGGACAAGAATGAAATAAAACCTATCAATATCTATATTATTGGACAAGAATGAAATAAAACCTATCAATATCTATATTATTGGACAAGAATGAAATAAAACCTATCAATATCTATATTATTGGACAAGAATGAAATAAAACCAATCAATATCTATATTATTGGACAAGAATGAAATAAAACCAATCAATATCTATATTATTGGACAAGAATGAAATAAAACCAATCAATATCTATATTATTGGACAAGAATGAAATAAAACCTATCAATATCTATTATTGGACAAGAATGAATAAAACCAATCAATATCTATATTATTGGACAAGAATGAAATAAAACCAATCAATATCTATATTATTGGACAAGAATGAAATAAAACCAATCAATATCTATATTATTGGACAAGAATGAAATAAAACCTATCAATATCTATATTATTGGACAAGAATGAAATAAAACCAATCAATATCTATATTATTGGACAAGAATGAAATAAAACCAATCAATATCTATATTATTGGACAAGAATGAAATAAAACCAATCAATATCTATATTATTGGACAAGAATGAAATAAAACCAATCAATATCTATATTATTGGACAAGAATGAAATAAAACCTATCAATATCTATATTATTGGACAAGAATGAAATAAAACCTATCAATATCTATATTATTGGACAAGAATGAAATAAAACCTATCAATATCTATATTATTGGACAAGAATGAAATAAAACCTATCAATATCTATATTATTGGACAAGAATGAAATAAAACCAATCAATATCTATATTATTGGACAAGAATGAAATAAAACCTATCAATATCTATATTATTGGACAAGAGTGAAATAAAACCTATCAATATCTATATTATTGGACAAGAATGAAATAAAACCAATCAATATCTATATTATTGGACAAAAATGAAATAAAACCTATCAATATCTATATTATTGGACAAGAATGAAATAAAACCGATCAATATCTATATTATTGGACAAAAATGAAATAAAACCTATCAATATCTATATTATTGGACAAAAATGAAATAAAACCTATCAATATCTATATTATTGGACAAGAATGAAACAAAACCAATCAATATCTATATTATTGGACAAGAATGAAATAAAACCAATCAATATCTATATTATTGGACAAGAATGAAATAAAACCAATCAATATCTATATTATTGGACAAGAATGAAAGAAAACCAATCAATATCTATATTATTGGACAAGAATGAAATAAAACCTATCAATATCTATATTATTGGACAAAAATGAAATAAAACCTATCAATATCTATATTATTCGACAAGAATGAAATAAAACCTATCAATATCTATATTATTGGACAAGAATGAAATAAAACCTATCAATATCTATATTATTGAACAAGAATGAAATAAAACCTATCAATATCTATATTATTGGACAAGAATGAAATAAAACCTATCAATATCTATATTATTGGACAAGAATGAAATAAAACCTATCAATATCTATATTATTGGACAAGAATGAAATAAAACCTATCGATATCTATATTATTGAACAAGAATGAAATAAAACCTATCGATATCTATATTATTGGACAAGAATGAAATAAAACCTATCGATATCTATATTATTGGACAAGAATGAAATAAAACCTATCGATATCTATATTATTGGACAAGAATGAAATAAAACCAATCAATATCTATATTATTGGACAAGAATGAAATAAAACCAATCAATATCTATATTATTGGACAAAAATGAAATAAAACCTATCAATATCTATATTATTGGACAAGAATGAAACAAAACCAATCAATATCTATATTATTGGACAAGAATGAAATAAAACCTATCAATATCTATATTATTGGACAAGAATGAAATAAAACCTATCAATATCTATATTATTGAACAAGAATGAAATAAAACCTATCAATATCTATATTATTGGACAAGAATGAAATAAAACCTATCAATATCTATATTATTGGACAAGAATGAAATAAAACCTATCAATATCTATATTATTGGACAAGAATGAAATAAAACCTATCAATATCTATATTATTGAACAAGAATGAAATAAAACCTATCGATATCTATATTATTGGACAAGAATGAAATAAAACCTATCGATATCTATATTATTGGACAAGAATGAAATAAAACCTATCGATATCTATATTATTGGACAAGAATGAAATAAAACCAATCAATATCTATATTATTGGACAAGAATGAAATAAAACCAATCAATATCTATATTATTGGACAAAAATGAAATAAAACCTATCAATATCTATATTATTGGACAAGAATGAAACAAAACCAATCAATATCTATATTATTGGACAAGAATGAAATAAAACCTATCAATATCTATATTATTGGACAAGAATGAAATAAAACCTATCAATATCTATATTATTGGACAAGAATTAAATAAAACCTATCAATATCTATATTATTGAACAAGAATGAAATAAAACCAATCATTATCTATATTATTGAACAAGAATGAAACAAAACCTATCAATATCTATATTATTGGACAAGAATGAAATAAAACCAATCAATATCTATATTATTGGACAAGAATGAAATAAAACCAATCAATATCTATATTATTGGACAAGAATGAAATAAAACCTATCAATATCTATATTATTGGACAAGAATGAAATAAAACCAATCAATATCTATATTATTGGACAAGAATGAAATAAAACCAATCAATATCTATATTATTGGACACGAATGAAATAAAACCTATCAATATCTATATTATTGGACACGAATGAAATAAAACCTATCAATATCTATATTATTGGACAAGAATGAAATAAAACCTATCAATATCTATATTATTGGACAAGAATGAAATAAAACCAATCAATATCTATATTATTGGACAAGAATGAAATAAAACCTATCAATATCTATATTATTGGACAAGAATGAAATAAAACCAATCAATATCTATATTATTGGACAAGAATGAAATAAAACCAATCAATATCTATATTATTGGACAAAAATGAAATAAAACCTATCAATATCTATATTATTGGACAAGAATGAAATAAAACCAATCAATATCTATATTATTGGACAAGAATGAAATAAAACCTATCAATATCTATATTATTGGACAAGAATGAAATAAAACCAATCAATATCTATATTATTGGACAAGAATGAAATAAAACCAATCAATATCTATATTATTGGACAAGAATGAAATAAAACCAATCAATATCTATATTATTGAACAAGAATGAAATAAAACCAATCAATATCTATATTATTGGACAAGAATGAAATAAAACCAATCGATATCTATATTATTGAACAAGAATGAAATAAAACCAATCAATATCTATATTATTGGACAAGAATGAAATAAAACCTATCAATATCTATATTATTGAACAAGAATGAAATAAAACCTATCAATATCTATATTATTGGACAAGAATGAAATAAAACCTATCAATATCTATATTATTAAACAAGAATGAAATAAAACCAATCAATATCTATATTATTGGACAAGAATGAAATAAAACCTATCAATATCTATATTATTGAACAAGAATGAAATAACACCAATCAATATCTATATTATTGGACAAGAATGAAATAAAACCTATCGATATTCATATTACTGGACTTTATCTGTGATACTAAGTGACCAGTTTTTGTTTTCTTTAACAAAAAAGAAAGTTTAAACTATTTAGTTTTTTGGCCATTGTTCTTCCAACCAAAGTTATTTGTCAACTCTCCTTGCGATGTGTAAAAGCAAACACAATTTAACACATTATTATTTATAATGATGATAAAGTTTTATGCGTGATCATCATTCATATTTATTTGTCTTATCTAAGCATCGATATTTCTAGTGATAATATTATACGGCATTATAATGTGTATATTGTATTCGTATTTTACCATTAGGTACCGCATCTGTGGCTTTGGCTGGAATTCTGGCTAGTTTGAAAATCACGGGATTAAAATTGGCTCAGAATATTTTTTTATTTCAAGGAGCAGGAGAGGTAAGGTAGTTGGAATAGAATTATACGACATTCAATGAAAAAGTAATCGTGGTTATACTTAACAACTATCAGCAGATATGAAAAGCTTGGATATGTTTTAATTTTTTGTTAATCAGGTTAAAAAACTGAACAATTGTTCAGTATTTTTAGGCGCGTCATGGCCAGGTGGATTAAGGCGTTCGACTCGTAATCTGAGGGTCGCAGGTTCGCATCCCCGTCGCGCCAAACATGCTCGCTCTCCCAGCCGTGGGGGCGTTATAAACTTACGGTCAATCCCACTATTCGTTGGTAAAAGAGTAGCCCAAGAGTTGGCGGTGGGTGGTGATGACTAGCTGTCTTCTCTCTAGTCTTACACTGCTAAATTAGAAACGGCTATCGCAGATAGCCCTCGAGTAGCTTTTTGCGAAATTCCAAAACAAACAAACAAACGGTTAACGCAGGTAGCCCTCGTGTTGCTTGCGCGAAATTCAAAAGACAAACAAACAGTATTTTTATTTCACTTATTCCCATAATTGTTCTCAAAACTATAAATTATTTTGAAATTTTTGTGTTCGAGCAAAGATCATATGCACAAACTCATTTTATAACTGTTAATTATTGGTTATATTATAACTTAGGACCAATGACATTTGAAATAACTTATATTTTCCACAACCACCTGATAATCGTTACGCTATTGAAATAAATAACGAACCTTTATTAAGCAGCAACTGCCATCTGTCCAAGAAAAGTAACTTCAAAGGGTTCAATTATTCACTTAAAAACAGTGAGGTTAGAAGGTTAGCCCTCTCTGGTGGTGTTAAATAAATTATTTTCTTATAAATACTTTCATTTATTATATATGACTTACGGATAAAGCGTTTCTATTTTTAAAAAAATAATTATTTTTCGCTGAAAGAAATTGAATATGTTTATTTCTCTGTAATAAAATTTTCACGTTTTATACACGTAAGTTTTAATTTAAACTGAAACCTTTCCTACTTTGATAAGTTATAGTTAAAACTCAAATCCTCAAACGTTTGAAGCAATCTGTTAATTAATTTTATATTTTATCAATTTGAATTTCGTATCTATTATGCAGATTTAGATGTGAAATACAAATATATTAGTTTATATGTATTTTCTCTTTTGGTTTTCAGCAATTCAATGTTACAAGAAGGTGTAGAAAAATTTAATCCAAAGTTAAAGTCTAGTACAAGACGATAATATATATTTCTCTTGTAACAAGTTTATAATTTCAATAGGCGGCTCTCGGGACGGCCAATCTTCTAGTTATGGCCATGGAGCAAGATGGTGTCCAGAGTGAAGAAGCTGTGAAAAAAATATGGTTAATTGATTCAAAAGGCCTAATAGTTAAGGTACTGTTTTCCAGTTTTCTTTACAAATCTTGTATTGAAGGTAATTCTCTTCATTTGTTTAACACGTTATGAATCTTAAGTTGGTTTCGTGGGGCCCTTAGTTAATTTTAACCATATGTTTATTTAGTGGATTTTATTTTTAAGGTAATTATACCCCATATTGTTTATAATATTCGTTGTACAGCTTAGGTAATTCTCTTCGTCCGTTTACTTTGTCTATCTTACAATTAAGGTAATTCTCTATATTTGCTCAATTCACGGACCGTACAGTTCAGGTAAGTGTTTCGATTTATCTGCTTTATCAGAATGTTGCAAGCGGCATGTTTTACACTAAGCCTTAAATTTTCTGTTTAAACCTTATTTATTTAATTACACTGCTATAAGCATACACGTTCCTTATTAAGACAGGCTGTTGTACGGAGTTGCGTGTGTTATTTTTAAAATGCAAGAACATGCCTTCTTGAATATCTCGTCCAAAAACAGTCAAACTAATCAGCACAAAGTTACTGGTTAGGCTACATTTAGGGTATTGTTTCAGTTTTGGGCTCCTTACCTTAGGAAAGACAGTGAATTGTTGGAAAGGATTCAGAGGAGGGTTACTAAAATGGGATGGAGGGGTTATCACAGGAGAGATTAAAATCCTTAAAATTGTATTTTATTGAAAAAATATGAGTGTGAGAAAATCTGGTTAATTCTTTAAAACTGTAGGAAGAACTGTTAATGTCGAGGCATCAACAATTTTCATATTTAACAGCGAGAATTCTAGAACTAGGGGAATAGATGCAGACTTGTGGAAGGTAGAAACCTTCTCCAGCTGAGACAGTTTTATTTTTCAATTAGGGTAGTTGGCCTGTGGAATGAATTGCCTTTGGATATTGTGAAGGTGATAAACTTGAGTGAGTTTAATAGGTGTATGAATGATGATGGCTTTAGTTTGAGAATGAGACAACAGAGATAGACCAGCAGGTCTCTTATTGTTCCTAAGCAGTATATTATATGCATTAAAAGCAACTGTTATCTCTAAGACAACAAGATAATCTTGTGCATAATAACCTGTTGTAGAGGTTAGAATGAGTGCAGACAGAATTCGTCGATGCAAACGTTACCCAAAACTCATATTCTGCTCACCACACATCAGTGTTTCTCAATGAAAATATCGTAAAAAGAAACAGAATTAATAAAATCACATTAAATACCTTTAAAATACAAAAGTATCTAAGCTTAAGTTTTGATATGAAGTAAGACATTAACTTTCTGCACACCTTCAATGGCATACCGGTATGTCTGTGGACTTACATCTCGAGAAACCTGCTTTCGATACTCGGAGTGGGCAGCTCCCATCGTGTAGTTTTGTGCTTAATTCCAAACATTGTAACTTTGTCTCTTTTTTTTTTGTAGAAGACCTTTGGTGATGTTCAAAAACAACAATTGAATGTATGTTTGTTCAAATATATAATTATCTTCAAAGTACAAAGTCGATGACCTAATTTGTAGAAATGTTTTTTATGACGTGAATTATTTATTGTGGCGAAATGAGAATGAAGTAAAGGTGATCTCCAAAATCGCATTCGTTGGTTTGTGTTATATTATTATGCGTAGATTCGTGCTACTAGCTTGCTTGTGTGTGTTGTCCTGAAGGTACAGTGGTTCGTATTTATAGTTTTTGAAAAGAACGTGGAATAGTTAGTACTCATAAAAATAACGTTGCTAACAAGAGAGAGAGGAGTTAATTATCACTAAAAGAAAGAGACCTAACAGGAGAGATACGTGGTGTTTGTAAAGTAGTAAAATAAACTTTTCTTTACAGGAAAGTAAATTGTGTTTTTAATATTACTAATATCGTTTTTCTGGAAGTTTTCAATATTTCAACATTGTAAAATATTTCTACACAAAAATCACGATAAAAACTGGAATAGACACAGATATTTGTATTCCACTACATAATACTTCATGTAGTACACTTACTAGCCCTAAGTGTCGATATTTTCAAAGTATTTCTTGTGCATGTAATAAATATGAAGAGGTTTCGATATTCGTATCACTGGATTTTATAACTGTTTGCCACTTTTATCTCATAAAGTAATGAATACCCATAGTTCACAATGTATTCCGTATCATAAGTTAGGCATAGCGAGACTTTTACTTGCCCCTATTTAGTTTTTAGTATTTTGATGTTTTAACAGCGTAAGATAAAAATATATTTATATAAATATCAAACAATTATTGGTCACTGTTTTATTATCTTTCAGAATCGGCCAGCAGGTGGTATTACTGAGCAAAAAGCCCGATTCGCCAAAGATTATCAAAACGTCACATCGCTTGAAGAAATTGTAAAATCCATTAAGCCTACAATTTTGATAGGTGATTCTAGAACTTTCTTTACTTCGCACGTACACACATAATATTGATAAATGACTGTATGAACTTCCTACTACTTTTCAAAACAAAAATAGCTATTATTTCTATAAATCATTTTCAGTAGGTTTTGTAATAAACATGTAAAAATATTGTTAAAACATAAAATATTCAAGGAGTAAGAAATTATATAACAATATTTTTATTTGTTATATTATTTATGAGTTCACATTCTTCAAAAATACTTTCTATAACAAGATCAGACAGAAAACAGTATATAAATTACATAATTATATTTACAGTAATGTAAATTTCCAAAAAAAAGTAACAATAATTTTTACATCTGGATCTACACAACCATTCGAGTATTAAAATTGTTATTAGCTGACGCAGCCTAATTACATTAAGCTAAGTAAATAGGAAGAATTTAATTATCAATATCATTCACCACTCAGAAGTGAACAGATGAGAATTTTGGTTAATTTAAACTTTTACTCACCAGATAACGGACCCGGCATGGCCAAGCGTGTTAAGGGGTTTGACTCGTAATCCGAGGGTCACGGGTTCGAATTCCGGTCACACCAAACATGCCCGCCCTTTCAGCCGTGGGGGCGTTATAATGTTGTTGTCAATCCCACTATTCGTTAGTAAAAGAGTAGCCTAAGAGTTGTCGGTGGGTGGTGATGACTAGCTGCCTTCCCTCTAGTCTTACACTACTAAATTAGGGACGGCTAGCACAGATAGCCCTCGGGTAGCTTTGCGCGAAATTCAAAACAAACAAATCCTCGCGTGTTAAATTTATTTTTATTATTATTGAGAATTACAAAAAGTGATATATACTCAGTTTAAACGAAATGCTAGTGTGTTTGTTGACATCACATTTATTATTTATTTTATTATAGGAGCATCTGCACAAAGGGGTGTTTTCACTGAAGATGTTCTGAAAACTATGGCAAACAATCACAAGCAGCCGGTAATATTTGCTTTAAGCAACCCAACAGATAAAGCCGAATGCACTGCCAGTGATGCCTACACACATACTGAGGTAAATTTAGTTCGTATTTTACAGGCACTGTTCTGAAAACTATGGCAAACAATCACTCAGCAAGTGATACTGATTTTGAGTAAGGTAATATATGAATTCGTGTGAAACACTATTAACACCTGAATCCTATACTGAGGTAAACTGAGATTTAGATTTAACTGTGGATTACATTGATAAATAGAGTGAGGAAGATAAAGATTTATACCATGAGCATGTAAGACTCTTGAATATAAACGTCTCAGTATTTTAACTAATAATTTGATATTGTTGTATTTTATACTATGCATTTACCCTTTAACTTTTGAAATGTCTTCTAGCCAGCTATCGTGGCAATGTTGTGACATAATCCAAACGTCAGGTGCTCTGGTTAAGTTATTATCAGATCGAGATGTATTATTCTCTTGGTGTCGTGATAAACTATGACGCAGCTAAAGTAGCTACAAACTTCGATTATTTCATAATTACTATAGAATGCATAATTAGGTATGTTAAGATTTTTGTTATTTTTTTCCATATTTTCACACAGTTTTTCTTGTAGTTACGACATTTTTGTGTTGATTGGATGTCGCTAGATAAAGGTAACATGCTACCACTTAAATCTAAAGTTTACATTTACACATTTCTTTGTATTATAGTAACTTACTGGAACGGGTGGCACAGAAACCTGTACAAACTGACTTGTTTTTGTGAGAAAAACCTGCAAATAAAAAGTAATCTAACAGGTCGAACTAGTTTTTAAAACAGTTATCAGTAAAGTGTCTTAAGACTATTCTAGCCTAAAAATAGAACTCCAAAGATGTTTGGTTTATGCTTAGTTTAAAGTGAGATGGAGGAAGGTTAAAAGACACCTCTCTCTCTCTCTCTGGAGGGACCTTCTGTAAATCTGCATCTGCAGGAGATAACGGAAATATGGTACTCCAGATACATAAAAACTGGAGAGGAAAAGTGTTCTTTTAAAATTATTGAGTATTCTGTGACCTTGGTCCGTCGTCGGGAAGACAAATATGGTACTGATAATTATTTATGCTACTTGACCCTAGATTTTCATTTAACGGAATGGAAGGCCAAAATATCGAATGTCTTACAAATTTTCCACTATAGTTTAGGCTTACCTGTTTCCTTAAGACAGATGTTGCGTATGTCTTCTTTCTTCCTTGCTAACAAGATAGAATGGAAAAATTGTAAATCGTAAAACATTTAACACTTAACAGATTAATAGCATGATTATTATTGCTGTCTTTTGGTTTCTTTTTCTCTTGGTATTGATTTCTTCTATTCTCTGTAGACATTTCGACTTCTTTGGACTCCAGCAGTCTTTTAAAAACGCAATATTTCTCTGATCTTTGTGTATCGGATACTTTGGATTTATTTGTCGGATATATGTGTACATGAATACTCTATTTACACACTGCAAAGCGTGAACTGCGCATTTCTTTTATTCTGCGTTTATGAGAATATCCGGTTTTAGATTTCGGTGTTGAATACGCTCTTATTGATATAGTTATTCTTACAACCACCAGGGACGATGTGTTTTTGCCAGTGGCAGCCCTTTTGAACCAGTAAAATTCAATGAAAAGACCTATTATCCAGGCCAGGGTAACAATGCATACATCTTTCCAGGAGTAGCCCTGGCCATCATGGCTTGTGGTGTGCATTATGTTCCTGACGAAGTTTTTCTTGTTTCTGCAAAGGTGAGTTAACGATGTTATATCTCAGAAACGAACCACTGATATAACTGGACAAAATAATTCAGTTTTAGTGGCAGAAACCAAAGTAACGATTTCACGAGTGACCCTCACAACAAAACAACAAATTCGGCCAAGAGGTTGTGACCTCTTATTCTTGCACCGCGTTTTTCATTGGTTGCAATTAAATTTTAAAAATAATTCGATTCAACAACTATGTTGCACTTACCAGTACAGTTGGAGTGGTTCTCCATTACATGTTTCCAGATTGGTTGGGTATCTTGTGAAATAATTTATGTAATCTCGTGAGCAGTAAACAATGTTAGAAGTTTTCAGATATGTTGTTTTGTTTTGTTTTTATTTAAGAAAAGAAGTGCCAGAACTTATGTACAAACTTAAGATTTCAGTGGTTTACATTCCTTATTTTATTACCTACGTTATGAACATTACCTGGGTGGTTAGGTCGTTTGACTTTTAATCTACAACTGAGTAATATTTACTTCAAGCAACCAACTGATAAATGCACTGCCAGTGATGGCTACACACATACTGAGGTGAACTTAATTCGGATTTTGCAGACACTGTTCTTAAAACCACAGGAAACAGTTATACTCTGTCATTAATCTTTGCTTTAAGTGACCCAGCAGATAAATGTGACTGTACAGCCAGTGAATTTCACTTTTAATTTTACTGAAACTGCTCTGAAAGCCGTGACAAACAGGTCTCTGACATGGCCATTTATCCCATGTGTCACGTAAGGCTTAATTTACATTTGAAATATCTGTTTCAAATACTTTAACCACAGCAATATGTTTTGAATAATTCGATCGTATTTGCTTTGTTTAACTTAAACAGTCAATGTACAATTTACGTTATCTGTGATGTTTGGAACTCAAAACGAGTGTGGTGTTTCTAGGCTTTAGCTGACCAGGTTAGGAAGGAACACTTAGCCGAGGGTCGAGTATATCCTCCACTTAAGAAGATTCATGACGTATCCTTCAACATCGCCATCAAACTGACTCAGTATTTCTACGCTGAAGACTTAGCCACTCGTCGACCAGAGCCTCACGACAAGATAGCCTTCTTACGGTCTAAACAGTATGGTTCACATTGTTGTTAGCTTGGTGGAAATGAACGCTCCTGGACCAAGATGATATATACATTTTTTTTTATTATCAAGTAATTATACCTTCAGTGCACGTTCAACGTTACCCTCACTGAAAATCGTACAAGGATGAGATATTTTAATTAAACATGGTAAAATGAAATAAGGAAATTAGGCTTACGTATATTGTGGATGTTGTACTTTAATCCATTTTTTTCTCCAGATTTCTACACGTAATTTCTCCACCCATACATCAGAGGTTTGCTGTTTTATCACAGAATTGTGAGGGTTTACTTGTATATTAATCTATGAGCAAAAAAATACAATAACCTTTTTCTTCTGTTATTAATATTTTAAATGGCTAAAACAATAGCATATGATGATTAGGAATTTCTTGGAATAGCTGGCTTGGAACAAGGATCTCTTTTTGTTAATTTATAACAAACAAAACCGTTCACTTGAGAAAATTCAATATAAGAACGGCAAAGAATACTGAACAAATTTTAATTAGGGAAATCAGAATAATTCTTTCTCAATTTTTAAATCTCGTTTGTAATTTTTGTCGTAACGAGTCGGGAGTTCGCATGTTTCTCATAGCAACACTTCAATTAAAACTTGGTGAATAAAAAAAAAAACTATATATTTCTCACAATATTACATCGTGCCAGGTTAAGTAACATTTATTTATTAGTCGTTGGAATTCCTGTTCACGGGTGAACTTAAACTAGATTGTAACAAGGGGTATGAAACTGTTTGTTTGTTTGTTTCTTAACAAACTGAACATTAAAAGTGTAATAAAATACGTAAAGGTAAAAGTTCTGAAAGACATACTGTTTATATACTGTACTTGCCCGGCACGGCTAGGTGGGTTAAGGCGTTCGACTCGTAATCTAAAGGGCGTGGATTCGAATCCTCGTCACACCAAACATGCTCGCCCTTACAGGGGCGTTATAATGTGACGGTAAATCCATCTATTCGTTGGTAAACAAAGTAGCCTAAGAATTGGCGGTGGGTGGTGATGACTAGCTACCTTCCCTCTAGTCTTACACTGCTAAATTAGGGACGACTAGCGCAGGTAGCCCTCGTATAGCTTTGCGCGGAATTCAAAAACAAACAAACGATACACTCATTTTTAAAAAAGCCATATGTTATCTGTAGATAAACTAATACGATTCCTACGTGTTTATAAAACTTCACCAGTTGTACAACGTATGTTACCTGTATTAGCTGATAAAAATTTGAATTTTCTGTGCCATTTGTTACCATTTGAAAAACACCTTCATACCATTAACATAACTAAACTCCACACAATATATTACCTACTTTGTTTTCAAACAAGGCTTAAGTATTAATATAACATTTTTTTAAATTATAACTATGTATTATCAACAGTTGAAAGTAAATATAATCTTTCGTCCTTTTTCAACTAAATAAATAAATGGTTTATTTAAAATAAAAACATTGTGGAGTTTGTGTGATAATGGAAATTAGTGGTGAAGAGAAGATAAAAGCACCAGTACATTTGTTCAGTTTGAATGATTTAGTAGAGGATTTAGCCGTTGAATACTCGTCCGACTTCTCCTGTCAGGCCCGGCACGGCCAAGCGCGTTAAGGCATGCGACTCGTAATCTGAGGGTCTCGGGTTCGCATCCCCGTCGCGCCAAACATGCTCCCCTTTCAGCCGTGGGGGCGTTATAATGTGACGGTCAATACTATTATTCGTTGGTAAAAGAGTAGCCCAAGAGTTGGGAGTGAGTGGTGATGACTAGTTGCCTTCGTTCTAGTCAGTCTTACACTGCTAAATTAGGAACGGCTAATGCAAATGGACCTCGCGTAGCTTTGCGCGAAATTAAAACCAAATCACCCCATGAGAGGAACGCTAAGGTATATCAGTGTCCATCTTGAAAGTTTTTTGTGTCGTGATAGGTCACTTTGAATACAGTTACTACCAGCATGATTGTTTCTTTTTATTAATAACAATGATTTTGTGTTCACTACGGGTATCGAAACTCGATTTTTAGCTTCGTAAGCGCAGAGACTTACCGTCGTTTCAGTAGGATGGGGAGATTTTATAAAAACGAACGTATAAAAATAAGAAAGCAGGCAGTTCTTGCCATACTATACAATAGTCCAGCACGATCGTCTTTAAGCGTCTCGTAATGACATAGCGGAATGTGTGCTTGGAATCAGGTTTCAATACCCATGGCAGATAGAGCACATTCAGACAATGGTTTAGCATTTCGCTACAAACAAATAATCACTCTTAAGAAACATGGAAATGGTGATTTTAAAATAGGGCATTCAGCTTTTGAATTAATATCTCTTCCTGCCCTAGCAGACATAACTTTTTCTAAATTTAATAAAAACTGTAAAAGAACCGAATGAACTACACGTATGTACACCTTATATTAACAGCAAAGTATGTGGTTAAAACTAATCCCAATATCAAAATATTTCAACGGATAAACTTCCAAAATGTCATAATTTTGTCTGCGTATTCAAAATAATAACGCACGTACCGAAAGAAAATATCCAATTGCATAACTAGAGATAAAACAATGAAAAAGGAACTGTTTATGTAACCACGTGTTCTTTACGATACTGGAGAAACGAGGGACTTGTAGATGATTTCGTTCCAGAACCTAATAACATGCTAAGGTTATAAAACCGGTTAGCAACAATATATGTTGAATTCATAATATAAGGTAACACCAATGTATGTTAAGGTCATAAACCAATGTTACAACAATGTATGCTAAGTTTATAAACCAGGGTAACAACAATGTATATTAAGTTTATAAACCAAGGTAAGAACAATGTATATTAAGTTTATAAACCAAGGTAAGAACAATGTATGTTAAGTTCATAAACCAAGGTAACACCAATGTATGTTAAGTTAACAAACCAAGGTTACAACAATGTATGTTAAGTTTATAAACCAAGGTAACACCAATGTATGTTAAGTTCATAAACCAAGGTTACAATAATGTATGTTAAGTTCATAAACCAAGGTTACAATAATGTATGTTAAGTTCATAAACCAAGGTTACAACAATGTATGTTAAGTTAACAAACCAAGGTAATAACAATGTATGTTAAGTTCATAAACCAAGGTTCCAACAATGTGTGTTAAGTTTATAAACCAAGGTAACAAAAATGTATGTTAAGTTCATAAACCAAGTTTACAACAATGTATGTTAAGTTTATAAACCAAGGTTACAACAATGTATGTTAAGTTCATAAACCAAGGTTACAACAATGTATGTTAAGTTAACAAACCAAGGTAATAACAATGTATGTTAAGTTCATAAACCAAGGTTACAACAATGTGTGTTAAGTTTATAAACCAAGGTAACAAAAATGTATGTTAAGTTCATAAACCAAGGTAACAAAAATGTATGTTAAGTTCATAAACCAAGGTTACAATAATGTATGTTAAGTTCATAAACCAAGGTTACAACAATGTATGTTAAGTTCATAAACCAAGGTTACAACAATGTATGTTAAGTTAACAAACCAAGGTAATAACAATGTATGTTAAGTTCATAAACCAAGGTTACAACAATGTGTGTTAAGTTTATAAACCAAGGTAACAAAAATGTATGTTAAGTTCATAAACCAAGGTTACAACAATGTATGTTAAGTTTATAAACCAAGGTTACAACAATGTATGTTAAGTTTATAAACCAAGGTTACAACAATGTATGTTAAGTTTATAAACCAAGGTTACAACAATGTATGTTAAGTTTATAAACCAAAGTAAGAACAATGTATGTTAAGTTCATAAATCAAGGTAACACCAATGTATGTTAAGTTCATAAACCAAGGTTACAACAATGTATGTTAAGTTTATAAACCAAGGTAACACCAATGTATGTTAAGTTCATAAACCAAGGTTACAATAATGTATGTTAAGTTCATAAACCAAGGTTACAATGATGTATGTTAAGTTCATAAACCAAGGTTACAACAATGTATGTTAAGTTTATAAACCAAAGTAAGAACAATGTATGTTAAGTTCATAAATCAAGGTAACACCAATGTATGTTAAGTTCATAAACCAAGGTTACAACAATGTATGTTAAGTTTATAAACCAAGGTAACACCAATGTATGTTAAGTTCATAAACCAAGGTTACAACAATGTATGTTAAGTTTATAAACCAAGGTAACACCAATGTATGTTAAGTTCATAAACCAAGGTTACAATAATGTATGTTAAGTTCATAAACCAAGGTTACAATAATGTATGTTAAGTTCATAAACCAAGGTTACAACAATGTATGTTAAGTTTATAAACCAAGGTAACACCAATGTATGTTAAGTTCATAAACCAAGGTTACAATAATGTATGTTAAGTTCATAAACCAAGGTTACAATAATGTATGTTAAGTTCATAAACCAAGGTTACAACAATGTATGTTAAGTTAACAAACCAAGGTAATAACAATGTATGTTAAGTTCATAAACCAAGGTTCCAACAATGTGTGTTAAGTTTATAAACCAAGGTAACAAAAATGTATGTTAAGTTCATAAACCAAGTTTACAACAATGTATGTTAAGTTTATAAACCAAGGTTACAACAATGTATGTTAAGTTCATAAACCAAGGTTACAACAATGTATGTTAAGTTAACAAACCAAGGTAATAACAATGTATGTTAAGTTCATAAACCAAGGTTACAACAATGTGTGTTAAGTTTATAAACCAAGGTAACAAAAATGTATGTTAAGTTCATAAACCAAGGTAACAAAAATGTATGTTAAGTTCATAAACCAAGGTTACAATAATGTATGTTAAGTTCATAAACCAAGGTTACAACAATGTATGTTAAGTTCATAAACCAAGGTTACAACAATGTATGTTAAGTTAACAAACCAAGGTAATAACAATGTATGTTAAGTTCATAAACCAAGGTTACAACAATGTGTGTTAAGTTTATAAACCAAGGTAACAAAAATGTATGTTAAGTTCATAAACCAAGGTTACAACAATGTATGTTAAGTTTATAAACCAAGGTTACAACAATGTATGTTAAGTTTATAAACCAAGGTTACAACAATGTATGTTAAGTTTATAAACCAAGGTTACAACAATGTATGTTAAGTTTATAAACCAAAGTAAGAACAATGTATGTTAAGTTCATAAATCAAGGTAACACCAATGTATGTTAAGTTCATAAACCAAGGTTACAACAATGTATGTTAAGTTTATAAACCAAGGTAACACCAATGTATGTTAAGTTCATAAACCAAGGTTACAATAATGTATGTTAAGTTCATAAACCAAGGTTACAATGATGTATGTTAAGTTCATAAACCAAGGTTACAACAATGTATGTTAAGTTTATAAACCAAAGTAAGAACAATGTATGTTAAGTTCATAAATCAAGGTAACACCAATGTATGTTAAGTTCATAAACCAAGGTTACAACAATGTATGTTAAGTTTATAAACCAAGGTAACACCAATGTATGTTAAGTTCATAAACCAAGGTTACAACAACGTATGTTAAGTTTATAAACCAAAGTAACAAATATTCCTTGTATTTTGCTTAAACATCATTTGATCAAAAATAACTTTAGTTCGAGGTAATTATGAACTAAATATTAGAAGCACTCTGATATTTTATTTTAAAGTTTCACACAAGGTTTTATCGGTTGTACAGTATAATTCTTTTGTTTATTTATTTTGGTTACATTTGGTTGTTGAATATATTAAACAAACGAGAGTTTTACTCCGTGTAAAACCTTCTGTGAGAATTAATTACGCAAAACGTGCTGAGAAGGACAAATACATTTCTGGACAGAAAATATTCAGAATCCTCCAATTAATATAAATATAGCTCAAAAGCCCCACTGAATTGCTTTGTGCTCAACTGCAAACTAACCATCAAAACTAGGATTAGTTTATTTAATATTTATCTTATTATTACTACATTTTCCTAGTTTCGAATTAATGAGATATCGTTCTGTGGTTCTCATCTCTATGACTAAATATTATTCTTATAACCACTGCTTTAGACTTGATAATTGAAAAACATAATACTACGCTCGCGCAGTTATTGATCTAAGGTTAGTCATTTGTTTATTTATTTATTTTAAATTTTCCAAGAGAGATTTTTTTATTCTTGAAGATTTTAACATACCGGTATCCACTGTTTTATTTTATTAACTAAAATTTTCTTGCATATTGATTTCCGTCAACCTACTAAATGAACAGTCTTTGCTCTTTCCACCGTAGGTAGTGATACCAAATTTTTATCGTAATGCGAGGGTCGCGCTAAACATGCTCGTCCTCCCAGCCGTGGGGGTGTATAATGTGATGGTCAATCCCATTTTTCTTTGGTAAAGAGTAGTCCAAGAGTTGGCGGTGGGTGGTGATGACTAGCTGCCTTCCCTCTAGTCTTACACTGCTAAATTAGGGACGGCTAGCACAGATATCCCTCGAGTAGCTTTGTGCGAAATTCCAAAACAAACAAACAAACATGACATTATGACACACCTACTGTTGAAATGGTGAGAGTTTCGGTCTCGCGACCCGTAGATTGCAAATCGAGTCCTTCAATCGACAAACCATGGCGAGCCTATACTATGTAAGATAATTTAACAAACAGTTCTCTAGTCTATCAGCTCGTAACTTGGGACAGCTAAACTGTTTATTTGTTGCCCTTTAGCCTTTGTAATGCTTCGCTCGAAGTTTCAAGAGAAATAATAATTTCGACTTTATATCTTATACCACTAGCCAGTGCACAAAGTTTTATCAGTGAGATCCTTAAAATGTGTAATAATTTTAATAGTTTCTCAAGTACTTATGCAAAAAGAAGTACATACATACAGAGTATCCAAAGAGCTTACGATGGATGTTATTTACTAAGTGCTCATTTTCTGCATTGGGTTTCAGGTTATTCAGGACCTGGAAGTGTGAGGTACATTTCCAGCCTTCTTCTTTCTCATTGTTACGTTTTTGTTTTTGTTTTATGTAGACTAAACGCAACAGAAAGACACAGATAACAGCTTGTATAATTTATTACACTAAACTATTAACAGATATAACATAAATTATATAATAACAATGACAGCTATTAAGTTTAAACCTTCAAAGTTAATTACAAAACAAAATGATACTAGTTTCAACCTTCAAAATTAATCACAATACAAAATGGTACTGGCCTGTATCTAATATAATGGTCTAACATGAAAGTCTCAAATTCCAGTCTAGGGTGTGAATTTGGTCCCACGAAGAAATTCCGAAGTTTAAATGAAGAAGTTCAGAAACAATTCACAGTTCAATAAATTCGACGAAGTTCTTTTCACGATACCTCCGATGAACGTCACAAAATTGTCGCCTTTAATTTTTCCGATTTCCCGTAAATAGTTCCACACGTGTTGACTTTCAGTATAACCACTAATTCGAAAGAATCGTAGAGATTGACGAAATAAAATCACAGCTTCTGTAGATCTAACTTCAGTCACAAATCACAGCAAACACTTAAACCTCAAATGACTGACTCTCTTCTTTTGAATAAAACTAATGTCTGACTCTCCTCTTGAATAAAACTAATGCCTGACTCTCCTTTCTTCCTCGCATCTTCGTCTGTTTATATATTGTAGGCCTAGACTCCTCGAACCACCGCGAAACTTCTACAGAACTCCAGAGCAATCCGCGCATGTCCGTTCTTGCACGAGACTAAACGTCTAGATACGAGGTCGCCAGCATTTCATTTAAATACATATGATTGGTCTACCTAATTCTAGAAAATTCTAAATGTTATTTTAAATGAAAAACAACGTATTTTATTAGTTTAAACTTTGAAACAATAATATAAATATGGAAATATAAATAATAGAAATGAAAATTTAAACACAACACGACATGTTGTCGTTTACAAAATATTTACACATTTACATAACACATAAAGTAATGATTTAAGAAGAACTTTCAAATAATTACTGATAATATTCTAACACAAAACAACGTCATGGCCTCGCGCGTTAAGGCGTGCGCTTTATAATCTGAGGGTCGCGGTTTCGCGTCCAAGTCGCGCCAAACATGCTCGCCCTCCCAGCCGTGAGGGCGTTATAATGTGACAGTCAATCCCACTATTCGTTGGTAAAAGAGTTGCCCAAGAGTTGGCGGTGGGTGATGATGACTAGCTGCCTTCCCCCTGGTCTTACACTGCTAATTAGTGTACGACTTCTGTACAGATGTTCTTCATCTCGTTATTGGGATGTTGGTCTTATAGACCAGGAAGGATCAAATTCACTTAGACTTCTTCCTCCTGTATGGACGTTAAATTATTTTTACCAAATAGTTTAAAAGAATCCGCCCATGAAACAACAACGTTACATATTTTAAAGTTTTTGTTGTAGACGGATTATTTGGTAAAAATAAAGCCAAATTCAACCCACGTAACAATAGCAAATTAATTTATTTCTCCAGTAATGTCTGTACACCTATTTTTATATCTAAGCTTAATTTTAAATACAGTGCTTTAACGGAAACTCTGAAACTAATGTAGACTTAACTTAAATCGATAAAGAAGCATATAACCCAGAAACTCGTTGCTAAGCCTACTAAATGACTAGCAGTGAATTAATTAAGCTGACTCGTTGAATACCGAATAATTCATGATTCACTGCTTTGTTTTAATCCTATTTATTCTGTACTCAGCCTTTAGTTACTACACAAACTTTATAACCAACTTTATGCGCTGTGTTAAAAAATATAAATTACAACATTAAAAGTAAAGCTTGCAACAGTATCAACGTTTTCTTTCAAACAACTTGCTTTGTATACGTTCCTCGATTTCTTTTTATCTATCTATTCTATTGGTCAGTTATATTTGTATACGTTGTTTGTAGTTTCTTTGTTTTGTTTATAAGCCTAACGAAACGTAATGGAAATAAAATAATTTTTATTAAACGTGTGTCGTTAACCTTGTCCAATAGCTGTTTTGTCTCCTGAGTTTGACAATATTTAATTATATTCATGAATTGTACTTTGCGAATACATTACTGATTGCCTTTTCTCCATTATATAGATAATTAAAAACATTATAGCACGCTTTCGATGCGTACCTAATTAAAATATTCAAACTAGCCTTTAAAATATTGAAAATTAAAAGATGTGAAAACCATTTTTTAACATAAGAGCCCATCCAGAATACTGTCTAGACTCCAGAGTGTCTACACGTCCTAATCAACCTTCACGAAGTTCTTTATGTTTCTGTAGTTAGTTATACCTATCAAACAAAATCACATACCGCTAGTATGTCTCCGGATTTACAAAGCTAAATTCAGGGGTTCGATTCCCCTTGGTGGGCTGAGCAGATAGCCCGATGTGGCTTTGCTATAAGAAAAGAACACGTAAAAAACATCAAACAAAATCTATATCTTTTCAGAAACGTTGAAGGTAGTTGAAATCAGAACACAAATAACATAATCAAGCCCATCGTTCCAAGAGTTTGTAATTCTAACGAAGATGTATGTTTACGAAGGTTAAAGGTTAACCTTTGTGGCTTACATCTATTACTCCTTATATTCGAGCTCGAATTTCCAAACTTACTATTTTACTTTTCCACCAATTAGAAGGTTGTAATGACCCTTAGCAATCTTGAATCAAGATTTCCAAGTTATTCTCTTCTCTCCAGAAAACAAGTTCAAAACTTCCAGTTCTCCTTACAGCCTAAGTTTTATATGCTATGAGAATGTTTTCATTACTGTGTTTCTTTTAAACACGTCAGTGCGTTTCTTCTGTTGAGTGAATCAAAACTGCTCAATGTACTTCAAATGAGACTTCAGCAGAGTCTGGACTGGCGTAATAATAACTTTCCTGCTCTTCTACTGAAAAGTATAATAAATAAACGCGACATTCTATGTAAATTATTTTTAAGTATAGAATACGTTAAACGTAAAACTTCAGATTTTTAAACAACAAATCAACTTCGCATGTTAGTCATTCAGGTTTTTTTCAAGCTACTATCAAATTTAGAACCATAACATAAATAATAAACAATGATGATCCAATTGCGAATGTTTGAGAGACTCAGTCAGCATCATTTATCATAATGCTAAAATAATCAGTTGTCGTTAATCTAAGCTTTATATCACCACGACTGGTTTTTCGTTTCATATATTTCATAAGTATAAAACATACTGATTAATGTCTTTTCGTGACTTGTCCAAAACTCTCTAAAAAGTGAGATTCACAACATCTGCAGTGGTGGTTTTCTCCCAAAACAATAAAATTCTTATAAAACGTTTATAAAGAAATTCCGAAATAAAAACTGCAGTTATTATTTTATAAAATACAAAATGTTCTTTAAATGGTCCCGAGTTTTATTTCCAATATCATCCTAAAATAATATGAATTCTATCTAATTTATTGAGATTTTCTTCTTTTTTTTAAGACCAGAAGAATATTGTTGAGTTTGCAGTTATCAGGAATTTTCTTACAGTGTCTGAAAAATATTTAAAACAAAAAACTATTTCAAAATATTAAGATGTCTTTCTCACCAGGGTGTATTACTCTTGGAAAAATTTTCGAGATTTTCTGAATCAAATTTACTTGGGCCTGGCATGGCCGAGCGCGTTAAGGCGTGCGACTCGTAATCTGAGGGTCGCGGGTTCGCATCCCCGTCGCGCCAAACATGCCCGCCCTTTCAGTCGTGGAGGCGTTATAATGTGATGATCTATCCCACTATTCGTTAGTAAAAGAGTAGCTCAAGAATTGGCGGTGGGTTGTGATGACAAGCTGCCTTCCCTCTAGTCTTACACTGCTAAATTAGGGACGGCTAGCGCAGATAGCTCTCGAGTAGCTTTGCGCAAAATTCAATAAAACAAAACACACAAAGAGACTTTCTTGCAAAAATATATAAATAAGAAAGTTAGAAAAGTTTTATTAAAGGTTCAAATAAATCAACCATCTCAGGGATCTCGATTTTAATCTCAGGCAAAAAGTACAATCTTCAAAAGGCTGTTTCAACGCTTCATAGTGTTATTTTCCTCCATAATAAGTTTTTGTTGCGGGTGACGAGAGGTTACCAGCCAAATTTTCACCACACATAATCTCTGAAATGAATACATTTCATATAAAAATATTACTCGTGCCATTGTTCTCCCATTCCTATGGCTTGGTAATAAATCTGATGGTTAATAACGCTTAAAATAGGAACAAAACTTGTAACGCATCGTGCAGCTTTGCGCTTAACATCGAACAACTAACCTTACTTAGCTGATGCAGAATAACATTTTCAAATTATCGTGACCAAGTGAATCAAAGCACCAGCTTTGGGACACTAATCGTTTGAGACAAGGAAAGTATTACCAGAAGGTAGTGTTATGAATTGTGTTGCCCATTAGATGTTATGGTTGTTAGTTTTAGTTAGGAACGTCTTAATAAACATTTGCTGATGTTTATAGAAGGACATCATCTATAATAGGTTGATCAAGTTTCAATAGAATACTCTCGTCTTCGAATATACTGTTTCAGGTTGTTCTCACTTCTTGAAATCTATTGTTTCAATCTGGCAGGAAAAATAAAAATGTGGTGTTATTTCAGGAATATGAATTACAAAGCCTGTGTAATTGTTTATAAAAGTGGTGACGACACGAAGTATCCTGCTAGAAACTGACTAAAATAATAGGAATTCGTATAATTATAAACTAGGTGATAGTTATGACCCATTTCCTTAAGCATTTTATAGTTGAATGCAGGCAGATGAGTTAAAATACTTTGCTGGTGTTTAAGGAGAATTTTAAGAAACTGCCCAAGCAGGGCTTTATCTTTTTGAGATTATACAGCTGAAGTACTTTTCTTTGACCAATATTTCGAAATTTTCAAAAGAAAAAATGTTTGACACAGACTATTTCTGTTTTTGATCTCACTATCACGATCAGTTTATGTCCCTAAAATCTCAGGTCCTTGATGTCCATATTTATAGGCCCAGCATAGCCAAGTGTTTTAAAGCGTTTGACTTGTAATCGTAGCGTCGCGGGATCGAATCCTCTTCGCACCAAACATGCTTGTCCTCTCAGCCTTGGGAGCGTTATAATGTGACGGTCAATCCCACTATTCGTTGGCAAAAGAGTAGTCCAAGAGTTGGCGGTGGGTGGTCATGACTAGCTGCCTTCCCTCTAGTCTTACACTGTAGAATTAGGGACGGCTAGAGAAGATAGCCCTCGAGTAGCTTTGCGCGAAATTCAAAACAAACAAACCATATTTATAAATGAGCGAATTTGGAGTATCAAAACAGGATTGATTCCCAAGCCTTTGTGGACGTATTACACTTTGTTTTTTTTATGTTAAAAATAAATCTTTATCAGCTATCAATAAATGACATTCTAAAGATTGGAAACCTCTTCTTCTTTTGTATTTGGGCCTATGATTAAAAGATGTAATCTTAAAATAAAATCAGCTGTGGCCCGGTAATTGGTATAGAGATCTAGCTTGCTACTTCTGTCTGTGAGCAACTTGAGAAGAAAGGCTTAGTACGTACCGCAATTCTGAAAAGGGTCTTATATAGCTTTGACCAAAATCTTCCACTACAACACCTCATGAATCTTTTCATATTACTGTTCTCAGTATATTACATTTATCAACTGCTATATGCTGTGTTATTTAAAGAGAGCCCTCCGCTAGTATAGCGGTAAGTCTACGTATTTACAAAGCTAAAATCAGAGGTTCGATTCCTCTTGGTGGGCTCAGCAGATAGCTTGATATGGCTTTGTTATAAGAAAACACACACTATTTGAAGAGATCAATTACAATATCGCCGATTCTAACTACAAGAAGTCTTGCCTATGGATATTTAGTACAATTTCATTAATATATTAACGTTATACCGAAATATAAGGCGAAGTATAATTTCAATTTTAAAAAATAATAAAATTTATTTCTAAAATATTAACACCACAAAGGACTTATCTTTGACTATACGGAGGATCACAGCTATAACATTGAGTGATATCTCTTCTAATATTTTTTGGTACATCCTCAGAGTATACTATGCCAAGTATGATGCTGTGTTTCAGCACATCACAATTTTTTTGCAACTTCACCTGATCCCGGTAGAGCGAAAGTTTAGAGACTTACAAACGCTAAAATCCCCGTGATGGATACAGCAGATAGTCCAATGCGGTTTTGCTGTTGAACAAAGCAATCAAACAAACTAATATATCATATTTCTTAATTCAATCATAAGATAGAGGATTGCAAATTACAAATGAAAATGGGGCATTCTGATATTACCAGGGGAAGGAAAGATCGAAAAAACGAATGAAAACATCAATAATGCGAAAACGTTTTAAAACAAACTTAAAATATTTGCATTTAAAAATCAAAATACGTATAAATACAGTTATACTTGGATACAAAACTAACTTATATCTCTTTAAAATATCGTTAATATAAAGAGAATGAACTGAAACTCGAATTTCTTCTAATTTTCTTCGTTTATTCACACTTTTGTATTTGTAGTAGATGGCAGTGGAAAATGACAGCTGGTTTTAGTCACTAAACTTCGTAATCAATTAGGAGGAAAATAATTGTATTGGAGGTTGACGAAGGAATTTTGAACTTCATGTCCTTTACTTATTATTTTCAGTTTCTTTTTGTAAAAATACAAAACAAAAATTTTATGTCAAAGTGTTGTTTCGAAGCTAATTAATGTATTGATTAAAATATGACTAAATGCTTTATTTGGAGTGTATATGTTATTGGTACGACCGGTAACATAAAGACAGTAGTCTAGTGGATCGTACTGGATGTATCCTAGTACTTATTTTTTTGACTAAGCATAAGATTGAAATCTGTTGGTATTGTTGAAGTCATATCCACTAGGCCTTTGTTCTTGTAGATGGTAATAGTAATAGGACTGTTATGGACTGTATCAAAAAGCCAGGAAATGCTTGCCACGTGCCATTATTAATTTATTTTATTGTTGAACTTGAAAACAAACCTTAAACCCATTAGCACTAGAAGAAGTACAGTTACTTGTGTAGTTTGTGTACTAATAAAAAATTTGCAAGTTTAAGTGTACAATAGAATACAGTTTAAATATTTGAAGTTAATCTTTTCAAACTAATTTTCATACGTCTTTTATTAAAGTAAAGTCTTATAAAGTGTAATTAATTTAATATGAGTAAAACTAATTTGATATTTGGCAGTAACTTGCGATTAAGCCCCAAAGGGAGCAGATTTAACAAAATTTTGGATTTTTGCCATTGGATGTATTTTCATTGTTGATAAACAGTGTTGGATCTGAATATTGGGAAATTGGGTGTGTGTTTTGCACTGTTTAGCCTACTCTCTAATATCAGTTTTCAAGATTTTATTGCACAGTTGTTTCTGATTGACACTTGTTTGATCAATAGAATATGATTAAGTAAATAATTGAAACATTTTGGGTAGGTAACTTCTTTCTATATCAAATTCACTTGCTTTGTTTCTGTTTGTTTAAAAAATGTACCTCTAAGTGCATTTTTTTGGGAATTGGGAATATAGCAGAGGGTCATGTGTTTCAACTTATCATTTTACCCTTTGAATTTTGCTATTTCTCAATCATTTGATAAAACAGTGCCAGAAAAAATAGCAAACGAGTGATGTACATTAAAATCTGTTAGTGCTTGTAAATGAAATTTTAAAATAATTATAAATAGAAATAAATGATATGTATTATTATTATTATACCATACCTATAATCATTTAAGTATTAGTGATAAAATTTATTAAATGCACTAAACAAAGTTGTATCTTCCTGTGATACTGTTAGGAGAAAATGGAGTCGAAGTCAATTTCCAGAAGATTGTTATGGCATGTTTGTTCGGAGACATGCTACTCTAAATCTTTTTTTCTTTTTTATACTTTCAAATTTGGATTTGAATACTAGTGTGTTATATCTCAATTTATGATGAATAACAACTTGGTTAAACTTTTGCTGATTAAGAATATATAATAAATAACAGATTGTTTTGATTCAAAAGATGGCTGGTTGACTTAATTGGACCAAAAGTCCTTATGTTTCTCTTACATTGTAGTTTGTACATCATCCAGCTCTTTTAATTTGAATATTTGTTAAAACTAAATTAAAGTCTTGGCTTCACTATAAAATAATTATTATTATGTACATTTAAATCAGTCAAAAATACAAGAGACTGCTTGTTGATTAATGTTTATTGATATGATTTAAAATACATAATTCTAATCTGTTTATGTTATGCTAATAGTACAATGGTAGAAAGATAGATTCATTAAATATATCTCTGAGACTTAACTGTGAATAAAAGATGAAATCTAGTGGAGTTTTGCCCAATTCTTTTAATGTCTTTAATTTTGGTAGATGCTGACACACCTGCAATATTAGAGAATAAAATAGCAAACTGGTTTCAGATTTAAATAACTTAAAGTCTGAGAATGAATCAAATATTATTGTTTATTGCTGTAGAATGTATAAACAAAAGTATCTATGATTTAGAAGATTGGAGTGAAATGTAAATATTATGAATTAGCTTGTTATGAGAGATATTTACTTCCAATTTTTGTGTGTGTGTTATGTACTGCCCTGCCAAAAGTAGTCCCAAATCTCAGTGATGTCGGAGAAACCCACTTGTTGAGAATTTATATGCAAAACAGCTCGTTCGGGTTGAGAAAATATTTTACGTAGAAGAGCGAACAACGTTTCACAACCTTCTATGTAAAATATTTTCTCAACCCAAACGAGCCATTTTTGCATATAAAATATCCCAATACATTTTTTAATGTGGCATCAAGCCTTTAAAAAAGGAATTCGATGAATACAATTGCATTTTTACCAAGTAGATTAGTAGTGTGAGCAAGATGCCCACAGTAAAGAGAGAGAAGAGTAATCTGATGGTATAGGAAAACGGTATGTGAGGTAGTTATCTTTGTTTGTGAGTGATCTACTTAAGCTGAAGATCACGTAATGACATGTGGCGTTTTGTGTGCCATAAACACCTGAAAAATAAACAGCCTGTTAAAGCAAAAAAAGGCCGAATGTGTTTAATATATATCTCAGAACTGTAAAGATGTTACTAGAAATCATCGTTAAACACATTTATAACAATTACTGTATTGATCTGTTTTGTCACTTATCTTTAGGTGTGTGTATTGTATTAACCAAAATATGAGTATTCTGACAGAACTGGGAAATTAAAACCATTCAACATTTGAAGACTAAACATGAAACAAACAAACAGGGAATAATGAATTTTTCTTCTCTCAGTTTAAAAAGAGATGGCTGAATAAAGCTTTGTAAACCAGAAAGTGAACAGTTTGACTATGAAAGATTGTAGTGGACTTGTTTATGAGGAATTGTGATGTTTAAATACCCATGTATATTTGGATTATGTCAGTGAACATAGGTCAAGGGTCACAGTGAGGTTTTGTGCAAAAAGATCAGTGTATTATTTCAGCAAGTTTTTTTCAAAAATTTTCTGATGACATAAGAATAACAGATATCTCTGAACACCATTTATTTTTCTGTTTGATGTTGTGTCACTATAATTTTAACATCCCAACTTCACACAGATTCTGGCGTTTTAACAAGATACTGCTCCTTATGACAGATGAGCCACGTGTAGGTTTTAAACACCAATAACAGTGTCTTTGAAGAGCCCACACAGAACTTAAATCTTAGCTACATCTTTGAGATTATCTGGAGAGATTAGTTGTAAATGTTAAACTACAGCCTTCCAGTTGTCACTGATTGACTAAAAGTTTATAAAGTTGTGAAAGTGAAATCGCATCAGATATTTGTCAAATCTAAGTTAAAAGCATGTTTCACAGGATGACAGATAAAGGAAAATAATTTGTTGCTACACGATACAAGGGCATTAATTTGTAAGATTATTGGTTACTGAATGTGTATACTATTCAAAGATGTTTCTATTCCCATGATTAATAGAGTTATTCTCACTGTTACAATTTAATTCGTACAGATGATGCTGAACTTAAGCACTGATAAACAGCTTGAAGATTAAAATTGTTTAATCATGATGTAACTGAAGAACAATAACAAACACAACTAGAAACTTTAATAATATTAACTAATTTTACTTCCATTGTAACTGAAATAGTTATTTATTTCACCCTTCTATAACTGTTATTAAATGTATGTTTAGTTGGATATTTTATGTAATTTTTCTAAATTAACTGGGATCCCTGCTAGTACAGCAGTAAGTCTATGGATTTACAAAGCTAAAACCAGAGGTTCGATTTCTCTTGGTGGCCTCAGCAGATAGCTCGATGTGGCTTTGCTGTGAGGAAACACACATACTTATTGACTGGGTGTCAAAATGTCATACGTGTACTTAGGTAAAAGTTATCTATGGCTTATATCATTTTGGGTCAATGTCTGCACTTTCTCTAGGAATTGTTGGTGATGTATGTGTACATAGATTTGTCCCTTTGTCTGATTTCAAGGAGTAGAATATAATTTGCTTGTTCTGTGCAAACATAGTTGAAAAGTCTTTTTCCATTCCAGCAGCAAATACAGGTTTTTGGCTATGTTTAAGGAGGGTCTTTGATACGTGGGTTTGAGTATTTGTGATGTGGGATAGTAATTGATTCCTAGGTGTGGCCTTGTGTGAATTTCAAAACAAACCTGGGTGTAAAGAGAGAAATAAAGTATTTGTTCATTGATTTACTGCATACACTTCTGACACCTGTTCAGGCCCAACATGGCCATGTGGTTAGGCCACTTAACTCACAATCGAAGGGTTGCTGGTTAAAATTCCTGTCACATGAACAACATGCTCACCCTTTCAGCCGTGGGTGCATTGTAATGTGATGGTCAATCCCACTATTGGTTAATAAAAGAATAGCTCAAGAGGTGGCGGTGGGTGTTGATCACTAGCTGCCTTTCCTCTAGTCTTACACTTCAAAATTAGGGATGGCTAGCACAGATGACCTTCACGTAGTTTGGTGCAAAATTCAAAACAAATAAATACATCTGTTGAATATTATGTGTGTGTATGTATTACAGTTTGCCGTATTAGGGTTATAATCTTAATTACCTTTCATATATCCATGTGTGCATATACATTGTTTAGATCTTTTGTTGTTATATACACTGTATTAAGTTTTCTCTTATTATGCAAAAAAAAAACATCTTAAAGCATTATATTTTATCTCTGTGTATGTATAAATGTTTGAAGTACAATCGTCATAGCACTTGAAGTATAATATTATTTTGAGAGAGAATTCAGTACAGGCAACTTTCCTAAAAAGTTTCTTTCCCAATAATGATATTGCAGGTGTTTAAGACACCACCAGAGATGTCAGTATTCGGTGGATTATCAAAAGTAAATGACCATCTCTTCATATCTGGAGCGAGAGCTGTCACTGAAGAGAATGTGAGAAGTCATGGAATTACTGCAGTGATTAACATCACACTTACATCACCACCACTTCCAATTCCTGACCTTGAGTACATTAGAATACTGGTCAGTAAATGAGAATTGCTTATACCCAGTAGTTGTAAGATTTTCTTTTTAACACAGAAAAAAATAATAAAATGTCAGGAAAACACAGTATATTTTATTTTATTTGATAAATCTATCTGATGTTGCATTTTGTTTATTAGCTATATTTATATGTGCCAGTCAATATCCAAGCATGGGTGTTCCTGTGTACTTTGTTCAGTTTGGAACTCATCAGGATCTCTACCAGTCTGTCATCAAACAGGGTGTTCAGAAAGTCACTGTGCATTTAAATATTTATCAATAGACATGTTTCAATACAGAATACAGGAGGTAAATAAGAATGCTAATTATAAACAGTGTTGAAAGTGACCCACGTTGGCATCAATACAGGCCTAGATTCTTATTTTGTTTCTAAACACCGCTATCAGTTGCTGGCTTGAAATAGACTGAATGAATGCTGTTATCACTGCTTTCAAAACTGCACAGTGACTTTCCGAACACCCTGTACCATTAGAGAGCGTTAGGGTAAATTAATCTATAAGACTTTTGGCATGGTCAGGTACATCAGTTGAAAGGGTTTTGGTCTCCTGAGTCCTAGACTACATTTATATCTTGAGTTGGTCAAGAGGTGACAGAGCTATGAGAAAAACAACTGCATGATGTGTTTAAAGTTAAGATTTTCCTTCACCCATACATAGTTAACACTCATTCAAATAGTAAAATGTAAACATCAAAATTTAATTAACAGTTATTATTCAATATAGAGTGAAATATATTCCAAAATGAGAACATATGGTCTAGTTTTGAATTCAAATTCAGTTTTAAACTATAAAGAAAACCTTATTTCATGATTTATCAAAATTACACCTTTTTGGTCTTATGTAAAAGGAGTCAAGAGGTCCATGTTGTACAACATAATGCAAATTATGCCTTTAAAAAAAATCAAAGTGTATTGCAAACTAAGACACCTTCTCTCCAGAAAAAGAAACTGGATTTCAGCTGTAAATATATGTGTAGGTATACACACATTCCTAGATAAATACTATTTGGTTTTCTTGTCATATTCCTTACTTGAAGTGTTCTGTCCGGATTGAGACAACTGGCTGTAGGTGAAACTTTGGTGTCATCAATTATACATTGTAAGGTTTTCATGTTGGTGAAACATAGAGTAATAAGAATACTATTAAATTTGCAAGTAAATATTTGTTACAGGTATGATATTAATGAAAAGAAACATTCTAGCATAGACATTTAAAGAACTTGTGAAACACTGTAGTAAATACTTTTGATTTTAATATACTTTCACTAGTTTTACTACTGTTAAATGTTTCATAAACAATCTTCGAATCTTTTAAACATTTCACTAACTTACTGCTTTGTGTTCGTACACACCAGTGTTTGTGATAACGTTATTCATAAAAGTTATCTTAGTTTCAAAGAAATTTCTACAAACTGTTTTAACAATAATTTTTTCAAATTAACTAATGCGCTTTTCGGAACACTTCTGGCAAACTGAGAATAGTCATTTACAGATTTATATTGAAACTTGAATTTTCAGACACAGTAAAACAACTATAAAGGTTTGCACGTGAATGTTGCACTTTTAGATATATTTTGTCATATTGTTTTACAAACTTGTTTAGGTTGTCTCAGTGTTTGTTGTTGTACATGTTTATCCTCCAAAACACACTCTGAAGAAAAAACTTAATTTAGAATTTTAACCAAAACAAAAACGATAAATAGTGAAGTAATTTATTAACTTTCTGTTTCTAATACAAAAATCTGGAATATGTTATATACCAATGTTTACTACTCACGACCTGTTAGATATGGTACAAATTTTGAGGTGATAATGAACTATTTTAACATGGTGACTGCCATTAGGTTTAACTCCTGTTAGTTTTAACCTTCGCTAAAATTACTACAGTTACTTTGGTAGTTTTTTACATAACATTATATTATCAGTTTCTTATGTTAATTTCTGTATAAGCACCATTGCTGTTTTCCTCTTATTTCTTTGTTTATGCCTTATTATTACTTTGATTTCTTCATATCTTATCATTAGTCACCACCTTTGGCAAATTCTAAGGGTTTGATTTTATGTACTACTTCTGGCTGTCTGCTCTGTGAATTAACCATGTGTACAAATAAAGTTAACTTTGTATGACACATCTCATAGTGTGCTCATTAAGTAAGTTATTAATTTTTAGTACATTTAATTTGGGTTATTTTAATTACATTGTTGCTATTTATTGTACAGTTTTATTTATTTATTAAATCTTATATTTTATCTTCATAAACATGTATTTTTGCTCTGCTCTCTTTAACATTATGTTACCATCTGCGAAATTAAACAGGAACGTCACAGCAATTTACCTCAAATGTACAACTAATTGGCTTTTATTGGTCACTACATATTGTATGAAAGGATTACATCAAGTGTTGTGTATACTGATGTCTTACCTTTCAAAGACAGGGAATAAATAAAGGTGTCTTAAGAAATTAAATAATTTTGTCTTGTTTTTAAATAAGGGTAATGTTTGACATTAATTTTTGAGTGAGAAGAGACATGGCCACAAAAATTAGTTTTTTTCTTTAATGTTAATGTCAATAACACTTGGTTAAAGGTGTCTGTTCTGTATGTTTCTTTTCTTTTTTAGTTTTTGTAGTATATTCTTTATTATGAATATTATTTTGCATTGTTTGGTTAATAACTTTGCAAGATATTATTGGGACTATGGCTGAAAATAGTGTTAGCTACAAAATTATTCAGCTGATGAATCAATGCATCTTAACCATTATAAGTGAGTATAGTATATGAAATTAACTACATTCATCACTATGTTAATGTATCGCCAGCTAAGAGAAAATCAAAAGTTAATGTCTCGTTGACTGTGTCACCATGACAACTGATTTTTTTTTATTTCATATAAACAAGTTATTTATATATATACATTTTAACATGCCTATACTGGTAGTTCTTTCAAAAGTGCTTCCTATATAGCTAAGAAAAATTTAATGAATCTGGAGAATGGAAAGCTGGCTGACACTTTCCTCGATGTATCTGCTGTTGTTCACATCTAACTAAGCACTACAGTGACTAAATGCAGTGGTGAGAGGTCATTCAGCAATCTAAGGTCAACAATGAGAGATGAGTGGTTCAGTGTCTTAGCTATGCTTTTCATAGAAGTGACATGTTGAGAATAATTGATTTCAGCCATTACAGATTTTTCTGCTGCCAAACCCAGAAAGAGAAATTAATGTGTGTGTGTGTGTGTGTATAGCTCAAACTGTAATAATTGTTGTTTAATTATGTTCAACTTATTTAGTTTAGTTCTAAGATTACCGTAAAAAAATATTTCTGGGTCCTTCCTCAAGTCCTTAATCTGGCTCTGGTTAGAAATAAATGTTTGTTTGTTGTATTTTTTTGCTGCTGTTTTAACCACATTATACATTTGAAACGGAATAAAAGTGTTACAGCTTAGTTAAGTTTATTTGATTAAAGCCTCTGTTATTTCACTGCCCTTGTGAAAAATGCCATAGTGTCAAAATGTATTGAGAACTTTAGCTTTCTAAGCTAATTTTACTCAGTTTATAATTAGTTGTATTCAAACTGTATATTGTAATGAAACTAAGAAAATTATTAACTTAAAATAATGTGCACAAGTCTTACAGGTTACTGTGCAAGGGTGTAAACCTTATGATCACATACAATCTTGTCTTCATAGGGAAAAGCTCATTGAAATAGTTTTATAGCTGTTATTTGGAATAATTTAAAACCAGTGACACTCAAATGACAGATGATTTAATGATTTATTGTAAGCAATGTTATTACTGTATTCTATTTGGTATATTTTAATTTGTCTATTCTGTATTTGTAATTTATCCTTATGTTTTTGACAACACTACAGGTGGATGACTCGACTCTGGTCGACTTAACTCCACATTTTGATCCAGCTGCAGATAAAATAAATGAAGTAAAAGAGAAAGGTGGTAAAACCTTGGTTCATTGTCTCGGTGGAGCAAGTCGTTCGGCTACTCTTTGTCTCGGTTTGTTCTTTTGTGTTGTAAAATATGTGTGTAGGTCCGTTATTGTGGATAATTCTGCTATTATAGTGGTTTTCTCAGAATCCAATAAAACTCTTCATGATCAGGCTGTCAAAATGTATAATAGTCCTGAACTTAAAAACCAATTAATATCTAGTTCTTCAAAAGCATTCAAACTGTACAAGAAAAGAGAACAACCAAACAATTATTTTCAATATGGTACTTACCTCCTATCACAAGATTAGCTATTCTTGTTCAGTGCTGCTCTCGATATTTGAACAGTTTCATTATGCATGCTGCAAGCCTCGACTTCTCCCTTTGTTCGAATTAGTATATTCCAAAGTGTGTCTCATGCAAATGATTGTGTGTCATGTATTAACCAATAATAGCATAGAACGCTTATGTGATGCTCATGACTCCCTCTAGATTCCTTTATCAAATCTTCATTTCAAAGTTTGTCAGCTTTTGAATAAAGATGTTTTGTTTTGTGATTTATGCTTCCAAAGTAGCACACCATTTGATTTTGTTTTTTGTACATACTTTCAAATGTGTTATTCCAGCTTATTATTGTGATTATTTCTGCACTCGACAATTTTGTGCAGACTTCGCAAGTTATGAATTCTGAAGTTAATATTACCATTTAGAGAGTCATATCAACAACTAATGTTTTGCAGGCAACCCATCTGTGGATCTTTCTGGATTTGTATGTTGAGAGATTGAATGTCAGTGGTCCATTGGGTGTTGCATCTCTTCCTTTCTCTCACCTCCCCATCTGCTGATAGTTCATTCAGACAGCTCTATAGTGGTGGCTCACATCAACCACCAATGAGGGGCACCTGGTCTGGAGATCTCTCTCTCTCTTGTTTTTTTTAAATGTGGATCTTCTGTACTTGACCGATGCATGTCTCATTTGTCTTATCACGTGTCATGTGCCAGGTGCTTGCATTCTAGTTTTGAATGATATTTCACACCCTTACCAAGTCTATACCACAGAGTGGTCATTAGATCTGTTTGTTTTCAGGGACCTTTGCCTTTTATGGGGTTCTCCCAAATTGGATATATTTTACCACATCCACACACTGGCTGTCAGTGCCTTCAACCAGGATTTGTCTCACAAATACCTTTATGCATACCTGTCCATCTAATTGCTTCATCAGGTGATTTTTTGTTATACTCCACTCCTTGTCAGATATTCCAAATTGCACACTATTTGTGAGCATAACCTTGCATTTTGAGATTACATTGGCTGCTTCTCTTGCCACCTTGTCTTCACTGTTAATTTTCTTCTTTGTCAACCTTGATCCTCCATTCTACATTCCAGTTTCCTTATTCCTGTGTCTTCACATCTGGCTTTTGTCTGGTCCTTGGTGAGAAAATCCAGCTACTCCCATACATCCATCTTCCATGGAAGTATACCAGTTTCAGTGGAAAGTATTCTTATGTTAGTCTGCTGGCAGGGAATTATTTTTGCTGACAAGACTTCTTAAGGTCAAGTCTTGGAATTTCTCACCTGGCTTTTCAACTTTGGTTTCTAGTATGTTTGCTTTCCAGATAATGGGTGGCCCTCTTCTGTACATTCCATTTTTTCCATGTACCTCAAGGATATTACTTCCCTGTTCTCACTGTGTTGATGCATTCCTTCCAGATTCTATGTTGACCTCCACATGCTATTTACTTGACTACTGAAGTTGATTCATCACCTTTCTGGATGATGTAACCTTGTTATGCTTTTAACAACAATTACCGGAGTTATAATACCTCACCTGATAAGTTGATGTGGCCCTACTACTATTGTTTTCCACACCTTCCGTAACCTTCCTGGGAGTCGTTGTTTCCCGTTACAATTTCCACAACTACTGAAGGTGATCCATCACCATACAAGGTAATGTAGCCTCCTTGTACCATTTACAATATGGTGCAGTTGATTCTCACCATTCTAGTTGACATGACTTCCTTCTATTATTTTACATAAACACTAGAGTTGGTATGTCACCTTACTGAACAAGAATAGCTAATCTTATGAGTTGATGTAAGGGTCCCTCAGAAATACATTTTTAGTATAGGAGAATTATAGCTCTTATCTCCCAGGTCATTGTTATAATATGAATGCCTTTTACAAGCTGGCAAAATGTATCACGAATTATACTCTTCATAAAACATCAGTATTAGGCCTATTATATTTAATAACACTGCATTCTTTATCTAGTTACTTTGGTATTTTCAACAATTAGAAGAAGGTGCAGTGGTATTATTTCAAACACACTATATCTGTTGTTCACAATGTGTTTCACTCAATCCAGAGATATGCTGTGTTTGGTGTATCTCAGCAGTAACATATAGAGTACATACAGAGTGGTATAAATGCTATTATTATATACTATTTGTCCTTCAAAATGCCCAGTGAGTTAGTTAAAGAATGTGGTGTTGAAAAATATAATCAGGCTAATTCTGATATTTCAAGTATTTCCAAAATTTGTAAAATTCTCATCTTTCGTTATCCACTCATTGCCAGTGGTTAATTTTACTTGTACAGAATTTTTATACTGAGCTAGGTATACGAATATCAGCATAATGATCTATTATTATTCTTACATACAAAGCAAATACATATTGGTACAGTGTTATCATATTCTAGTTTGTTTAATTCTTCTGTGGAAAATCTGTTTACAATGAAAATATAAACATTGCTGCAGACTTGCATTCTGTTTGTGTTCTATGTAATAAACACTTGAAACCAGTGTAGTGTAAACCCAGCACCACTGACAAGATGGCGATGAAAAGTGTACGAGGAAGTTGTTGATTTTAAAAGTATAATTGATTATTAACAGTTGACATGTATTTTGGAATAACAGCAAGGTAAAATTGTTTACTGCATAGATGATTTTGGACCTATTTAAATATTTTAAAGCTTTGCTTTCACATATATTGTATTATTTTATTCTGTATGAATGTGTAAATGCTGCACAAGTTTCCTTACAATATTTTGTACTTTCCAGTTTACCTCATGAAGTATCAAAACATGAAACTGCAAGATGCTTATCGATACCTTAAGAAATGCCGTCCAGTTGTCCGTCCAAATAACGGGTTTTTCAGCCAGTTGATAGAATATGAAAAAAAGCTTTTTGGACAGAGTACTGTCAAAATGGTTGAGGTACCAAGTGTGGGCCCAGACCTTGTGGTTCCAGACATATTCCTAGAGGAATATAAAGGCTTTGTGTGGTTGAAGAGTGTGAAAGCTTCCCTATCTAAAAATGAGTAAACAGTGTGAACCACTTTGTAATTATTATTTGTTTAACATCTAAATAATTCTGTTTTTACTGTTTTGTTTACTACGTGTGTGTCACAAACGAACAAGAGAATCTCAAAATGTTTCTGATATATATTTTCAAGTACATCTAAACTGTGAGTTTGAATTAAATAAGTCTTATGTATTACAAGATTGAAGTGTTTGTATATTTAGTGTAAATTACACAATATGTGTAACAGGAAATTCACCCTGAGTGGTAATAACGAACCTTCTTTCTCTTCCTGTGTTACATATGTATGTATAACCCAAATATTAAAGTGTTTTTGAGCCTGGGTAGGCTGTACACTTCAATCTTTAAACTCATATTTAAATAAAAGTTACTGTTTTATACTAATTATTATTATACCATGATTTAGACTAAAAATGTGATGCTTGTGATCCGTGACATCTGTACATCAGGAGAACGGTCACTTGAATAGTTGTAAGTATTTGAAATGAGAGACAGTATGAAGTATAAGTTATAAACACACGTAGACAAGTCATTGGTTTGCCCCTAAAGCTGGGTAAACGGGAAATGCATTCTGGAAGTCTGTCTTATTTTGATAGAGCCACACTATAGAACAGTAGTATTCAATGTTTTTCTTTTTAAAGTGATATCTGGACTCTTTGTGCTCTATTTATGTTTGTAAGATAAGGATAATTTTGGTTATCTAAACATCTACATAATTTTGTAATATTTTGTAACATGACTATTAATTCAAATGTCATAGTTATAAAACATTAACAGAAGTTTCTTTGCAAACCAAAATAATGCATGTTTTAGTTTGTTCAAACAACAATGTTAAAACAAATTCCAAGTATCTGTAATTCCTGTCTCTTAATAGGAAAGTCACTGATAAACTCTAACCTTTATCAATACCAAGGTTATATATTAAACTGATAAACTCTAACCTTTATCAATACCAAGGTTATATATTAACAGAAAAACAAGGCCCATCCTTTGTTGTTTGTTTTTTAGTTGTTGGCATCATACTATGGATAATGTATGTTTTATGTAAAGAGGAATGTTTTCAATTAATATATTGGTAACTTTTGTATTGTACTTTATTCAGATTACTGAAATTCTGTTTTCTCCAGAATTACAAAAAACTTGTAGTTTCGAAACATATACAACTGTTTTGGCATATTTTACTAGTCATTTTAATAAAAAATTTTTCTTGTGTACTTACATCGTTTGTTTTTATTTAAGACAGAATCTGATTTGTTAAAACAATTATAGATTAAGTTATTAAAGCATGTGATTGGTGTATGTAAATATTGTTAAAAACTTTTAATGACTGCACATTTGTGAATTGAAATAGAAATCTTTCATCCACGACAATTAGCTCACCAGTAGCACAGTAGTATGTCTGAGAACTCGTGCTACTAGGAACCACATTTCGATACCCATGATGGCAAAGCACTGATAGCCCAATGTGTAAATTTGCACTTAATTCCAAACACTTGTTCACGACTATTAGAAAACACAAAACAAGTATTTGATCCTTGTTGTCAAGACAACATAAAATTCTAAAAAAAAGAAACGATGGTGTGCCCTAAGCAAAATAAGAAACAGTGCATTTTGTTCTTACTTTTAAAGGAATAATGCATTTTCCTACTAAATAAAGAATAGTCCCGTAAAATATATAACAGAAGACAAACCTCAATGGTGTGTGAAAAGTAGCACTTGAACTTTGACACCTTTCCAGAGTTTAAATTATTCTAGGTTGTCCATAAATTGTAAGAACATTTTTTTTATGAGTTGTTGAGATTTACATTTCTCATCATGTTTGTAAGGAAGAGCCAGTCTTTAAACAAAATGTACTGAGAGTATACATGTGACCACTTCTCATACTTACATCTGAGTTTTAGCATTTAGTTTGTAGGAAATACGTCGATGACACTTTTATGTAGCTCAGAGAACAGAGTTTTGTCAAAACGTTTCAAAATAATTTGAAATCTAGACCTAGAAATCAAGTTTACAGTTGAGGGACAAAAAGATATAAATTGACTGTTTGGATCTATAGGTTGTGAACGGCTGGTTCAACTGCCACAAAACATTTTGTGGTCTCTACTTTTATTTCAGCACATTTATATCTGATTGTTACAAAATTAATAAGTGTTGTAGTTTATACAGTGTATAAAATTACCATATATATAGTTATTTTGATGATGAAGTTACCAATACTAAAAATATATATATTTTATTAAAAATCCCTCTAGCACTCATCAACAAAAGTATTTTTGAATATGTCAATAAGGCTTACCACCCTAAAATTCCTGACTTCAGTGTTCCAATACTAAAAATATATATATATTTGATTAAAAATCCCTCTAGCACTCATCAACAAAAGTATTTTTGAATATGTCAATAAGGCTTACCACCCCAAAATTCCTGACTTCAGTGTTCCAATACTAAAAATATATATATATTTGATTAAAAATCCCTCTAGCACTCATCAACAAAAGTATTTTTGAATATGTCAGTAAGGCTTACCACCCCAAAATTCCTGACTTCAGTGTTCCTAGATATCTTATTAGCTTGGTGTTACCTTTCACTGGTTCCCATGACATCAAACTCAAAAGTAATACAAAATTATTCTTTAATCAACTTTTCCTTAGTCATCTTAACACTAATCTTCATACCAAACAAACTGATGTGTTTTTTTTCTTGGTTAAATACAAAATACCTCCGTAAAAATCGCTGGTGGTTTAGCAACATACATGGCTACGCTGGGTCAACCACCTTAACCCTAGCATGCTTAGAATAGCCCTTCCAACAAACAACTTAGAATAGACTGTAATGAGAAACTAGTGATGTCGAGAAAACCCGCTTGTGAACCTAACGATGACCGAAGAAGGTCGAAACGTTGTTTGCTCTTCTATGTAAAATATTTTCTCAACCCAAATGAGCCGTTTTTGCACAAAAATGTAATGAGAATCCTTTCGTTGCACACTTTAAAGTAATAGATCGAACAAATTACAAATGGACACTAAAGAAAAAGAAGGGTTCCTAATTGGAAACTTAAAATGAAAGCTGAAAAACCAACTGATAACAGCAACAACACTGCATTTCAAACTGTCATAAACGTTTCGTGTCTGACATGGACAAAAAATGAAAACTTCCTCGAAAATTACTTAGGTTTTTGTTTGAACCTGCTCAGCTTAAAATAAAATTGGTGGTCGTTGATCAGTGGCGAGTGTTGGCTACAGGAACTCTTAGATACTGAAGTGTTGCTGAAACCAGAAGAGCGTTATTTTGCTTGTTTTAGTGCAAAGCCACACGCTGACCTATTTCAACTAATTATTAAGGGGACTCAAACCCGAGATTTTAGCATTGTAAGTCCGTGAATTTACTGCTGATTCTCTGGGGGATAAAAGCTTCTGGATAAACTCTTAAAATCAGAGGTTTGGCCTGACGCATTTTAAAAACAGATTCAAATAAACACAACCATAACAGTATTATAGCCAGCTGACCACCTTACATAGTTGGCCACTAAACTACAAGTAGATAAGTGGTGTCTGTAGAAGAGAATTAGGGACAATTCCATGTGTATCAGTCAACCGAAACATTTGCAGCATTTACTCTCGAAACTTGTAAAGAAGATGTAGGTATAGACGACAACAATGGGAACATCGTATTTTCTTTAAGTACCACTGTCAGTATCTATATAAACTCGTTTACGGTTATAAAGATAATTTAGATACTGAATAAAAAGACTTATCGTCGACTATATCAGAGTGTTATGATACAAGTAATTTATGTTTAAATGTCTATTTTCAGTGGAATGTCATTAACACATACGATGCATGCTCAACCAAGAAGTGACCTAGGTGGTTTCTTTGGGAGTAACGAGATTTCATTCAGGTTGTAATAGAATGAATGTTCTAGGAAGAACTGTTTCAGTCACTCTGGGAGTGTGTGGCTATTGTCTGGTGTTATAACAAGGAAAATATTATATAGTTATCACGTTCACGTGGTAAATGCTATTTCCTTATTTTGAACACAAACACAAAGATGTCAAAATTAGCATATTTATTAAACTCGATTAGATAGAATGAAGTAATATAATGGCATTTTTCATACCACGTAAGAAATAAATAAACCATACCATGTAACCCAACCGGATTATGTTGAGACTAGAAGCCAATTATCAAATTAATATGATATACCGTTTGCTGATTCATACAGCAGAGTACACATGCTAACAGAAATGCGTGGTCCCCAAATGACAAATACTTTGGGTTCATATACATGTGTATGTGCGTGTTTTTGTAAGCAAAGCCAAATTGGGCTATCTACTGTGCCCCCAGAAAGATATAAAACCCTTCATCTTAGCATTTAAACTCTGAATAATTACTGCTGTCCTACCATCAAATGTCTATATACGTTAAAACGAGTCGACATTAAAGAAATTTGCATGACAAGACGTCAAAAGATATCCCTTTCTCACGAGAGGTGGTTGAACATTCCTTTACTATCAGCTGCCATACAACCACATAACTCGTAAGGAGTTGTCCTCTGCTTGGTCTGGCATCAAAACGTGCGAGGTAATTACAAAACACGGGTCTTTTACAGAGCAAAGATCTTTACTTGACAAGTATTTCGACTCAAGACGTTTGACACTATAGTACTGGCTGGTCTAAAGTCCCTTCAATAAATCACCCAAAGAAAGTGAAATTTGTATTGAAGATAATAAGAGAGCGCTAAATCATCTCCAGTTTGAATGACGTAGGAGAGAGGTATCTGTGTAAGTGAGAAATGAGAATGTCACGTGCGAGAACAGCATGTGTTTTACCACGATCTTAAGTAATGCAGAAATTTCTAAATTTTTCGCTTATTATGTTTCTATACAGATAAGACATGAAACACGTAGTTCAGAGAACTGTTGCATTTGTTTAGTTTTAGCCAATACTTTCTTTGTCCATGAGGTTGCAGTATATTCCTTCGTTGGCAGAGAAGATAATGTCAGTATGTTTCAGTCGACAATTGTGTAAGTATCTACGTTACGAATGTTGGTTTCAGTTTCGCTTTACAGTAAATAAATATTGTTTGAAAACTTGTCTCGTCTGCTTACTTTTCGCCCTCCCCATGCTAGTACAGCGGTAAGTCTACGGATTTACAACGTTAAAATCAGCGGTTCGATTCCCCTCGGTGGGCTCAAATAGCCCGTTGTGGCTTTCCTAAAAGAAAAACGCACTCACACACACACTGCTTACTTTTCACACAATAAAAAACTCGCTCGATTTTTAGATTACGTCATAATTTTTTTGTTTGATATTCCCGTTATTAAGTGAACCTATTTGGTATTTGCGCGGAAATCGATTTAGCTCAGAAATAATAAAAAAGAAGAAATGTGAAGCAAATAAATGGCTGTTTCCAATTAACCAGTTTTAGTCAGAACCGGTAGTTCAGTCTTTGTCAACTTTATTTAGGACTACAGATATTAAAACCAAAATGGAGCTGTACCTATTTTTTTCATAACGAGAACCAAAAGCAGCAACACCAGACAATTGTCTATATTTACGAAATGTACAAATGTCAATACTTGTGTCTTTCTCCGTGACGTAATGTTACAGATTCGGTTGAAAGTCCCACTGGATATTTTCGAAACTGTAAAACCTTCTTCCAGAGAACTAAAATACATTTTCTTTAGAATTTTCAGCATTATTCTTTATGATAATATTTTATTTAATAAATAAATTACTTGTAACAAGTAAGGGGCGTGTTTGTAGTAAATCCGAAAACTCACCGCTGTCCTTACTGGCATGGCCAGGTGGGTTAAGACTTGTAATCTGAGGGTCGCGGGTTCAAATCCCGGTCGCACCAAACATGCTCCCCCTTTCAGCCGTGAGGACATTATAATGTTACGGTCAATCTTACTATTCGTTGGTAAAAAGAGTAGCCCAAGAATTGGCGGTGGGTGGTGGCGACTAGTTACCTTCCCACTTGTCTTACACTTCTAAATTAGATACGTCTAGCACAGATAGTCTTGAAGTAACTTTATGCACAATTCAAAAAACAAACAAACAAACCTACCGGCAAACTGTAGTGACTTTGATGAGAAAATAGATCATGTCATCCTTTAAGTAATACCCGATTTTAAAGGATTTCGAAAACTTTTAATGTTATTTAATTAATAATGTCTGTTCTATTATTATTAATTACTTCCTGCTGACGATTCACAAGCTTCTGAATGCCACTTGTATAAAATTCTTGGGGTTTGGAGTAAAAGAATGTAGATAGGGTAGTTTTGAAATTTTCATGTGTTCCAAGATCTTTTCCTTCAAAATTGTTCTACACTCTTTGGAATAGATGATAATCAGATGCGACAAGGTCTGGAGAATAAGGAGGATGTGGAAGTTTCTCAAGTCTATCTCTTCAATCTTTGTAGATGTGATCATTGCTGTATGGGCCCATCCATTATCCTGGTTTAACAAAATACTATTACAACTGATCGAAGCAGGCCTCTTTTCTTTCAGTGCAACATTCTAGCGTTCTAACTGTTGACAACAGAAATCTGATGTAATCGTTACATTGAGTGGCAGCAACTCAGAATGGATCATAACAATATTGTACCAAACATTTAACAACACTTTCCTAGGGTGTAGTTTCATTTTAAGCTGTTCTTTAGCCAGCTACTTACAGTGAGCCGTTGTCTGTGGTGTTTAACATTTTTATAAAACATTCATTTTTCATATCCAATCACTAACCTGTCCACGAGAGTGCAGAGAAGTACAAATGTCCACTCTTGCTCTAAGGTTGAAACAGACTGGAAAGATGTCAAAACTTGGAAAATAGATCCCCCATGATTTTACACCTTTCCAAGCTGTTGTAGATAACGGTGAACTATTTAATGTGTTGAATTAAGCTTCTGTGCTGGTTCTTCAACTGTTACAGCACAATCTTCATCAAGTGCAGCCAACAGGAAGTCATCGTTAAACTCAACAGAAAGACCGGAAGGTGGCGCAATCACTTAAGCTGTAGTCACCTAATATGGACTTCTGAAACTACCTTCGACATTATCTTTCATTGAGAGACTTCGCACCATAAACACCTTGAATGTTTCATGTATTTTATACTGCACTATTGGCTTTTGTAAACTCGTAAAGCATTATATACGTAATGTACTCCTCAGACACATCCATCTTCATGAGGGCTTATTTGATTAATGATCTGAAATTGTGGAGTTAGATTGGTTTCTTTTATTTGTCTGAACATTTTTATACACCTTCTACCACATATTTTAGTCATTAAAGCCTTCTAAAAAAACAGAAGTGATGATGCACTTTTTGTATTATATTTTCGGACATTGCTTAAGGGATTATCTGATATTTTATTTTCGGAAAACATACGTGTATGCACGTTTAAAGCTGAGTGTCTTAGGGGTTTCTTTTCATATATATTTAGGACTTATTTTTGCCGTATACGATTTAGACATGTCTAAAAAATGTTTATATGTTCAGAACGTTTCAGGTACTTTTTGAAAGGTTTTTAACGCCCCCCACTGGCTCAACGGTATGTCTGCGAACTTACACGCTAAAATCCGGGTTTCGATACCCGTGATGGGCAGAGCACAGATAGCCCATTATGTAGCTTTATGCTTAATTCAAAACAACAACAACAAGGTTTTATAATATAATTTTCGCATACAACACCTTGATCTACATCTTTCGTCAAACATTTGACTCAATTTTTGATTGTTTGGCCAAAACGTGGTCACACTTTCTAATTACACGTGTCTTCTTAATCACGTTAAATAGTTTTTAAACAGCTGAGGTTACATTATTGGAAGTAAATAAGACACACCGATTGCTTTAATGGCCGTTCTAATGATGGTGATAATTTGATTAAACTTTTGTCGGTTATACATTTAGCGTCTCATTCTCCTTAATTTTATAAAATATTTTCATTAACTGCTTTTCACTATCAAATCATAGATGGCAGCAGCATATTAATTACCATTATTCTCGTTTTCTGTGCGATTATATTCAAATCCTTAACTCGTACCTTGAATTGTGGCTTACTGATGTTCTTTGTTTAATGTAACGGAATTACTTGTAATATTAACCTTTTATAATTGTCGCTTAACTAGTAATTCATGCAATGTACAGATTTGAAGAGAAATTTAACGTTAAGTAATCATTGCTACTTTTTCTATTGATTAATTTATTAATTCATTATATTTGTTTGTTTGTTTTGGAATTTCGCACAAAGCTACTCGAGAGCTATCTGTGCTAGCCGTCTCTAATTTAGCAGTGTAAAACTAGAGGGAAGGCAGCTAGTCATCATCACCCACCGCCAACTCTTGGGCTACTCTTTTACTCCAACGAAAAGTGGGATTGACCATCACATATACGCCCCCACGGTTGGGAGGGCGAGCCTACTAATAGAAACAAACACTCCACAAGACCTCTTTGTGAAAACAATATGTCAAAATTAAACCTTAGCAAAAAGTGCTCGTTTCAAATTTCCTTTATTTTAGAAGATACAAAAGCTCTCATAGAATTTGATTATTACAGAACTTCTGTTACAAGAAAGCAATCCGGCAATATTATGGCATTAAAACATATAGAGTGAGGATTGCTTTATTCAGTTTTATTTTAGTTATTTCTACCCGTGTCTTTAGGGCTTTCGGATAGTAACTTAGATGTACATCTGTTGTATTGGACCAACGATACTCCTTTTTGCGCTCAGGTAGGGCTCCTTTTAACAGAGCTCTAAATAGGGTCATTTGAATATTACATATATGGAGATTTGTAATCGAAGGCACTGTTGCCTGTGAACGATGTATATGTGCTTTATATTGGTACTGGTACGTTTAACATAAATTACTCACTATAATATCGTCACCGCTGGAAGAAAGCAAATATTTATTAACCTTCAATTTTGTTCCGTTACAGATCCATCAAAAAGAAATTTTCAAATCCTTCGTGTCACGCCTGCTTTCCTCATCCTGTCTTTCAAGATTTGTTAATTCATGTGGTTCTCTCTCAGGTTGATAACTAAATTAGTTATAATCAATACACAGGCAAGTAATATTTCCGTCTGTCAAATGGTATATCGTCTTACTTTTTTTTAACCACGTTTTAGTAACGCGAGCCCATGAACATACTATTGTTCTACAGGAGGCTTTCCTATTGCGTCTCTAGAAACACCAGAAAAATTACTATAGTTACTGGACATTGTCTGTTTTTTGCGTGTATTATTTTATGTTCTTTGTTGCATTACTTCATTAAAACATATTTAGTACAATGACACCATTACTACAAAAAAGTAGTGTTTAGAGAGGTCTGGACTTTCATAATTTGTTATTCTCTTCCTTAAAAAATATTTCAAGGAGACAAGAGCTCTATATCCAATCACCTCAGAGCAGGGTCTTACTGTTATAGAATTGAGTATTCATTTTCAGAATATTTTTGAGCTGCAGATGGTAAAAATGATAAATTAAGTGTAGTTTTATTTGAATATTTAAACGTTAATTTAATAGAAATACAGTTAATTTTCAGAACAGCAATATGTGGGTAGGGCATCAATGACTTTCTTATTGAAAAATAAAGGGCACAAACGTTTCCATCATCTCTGCCTCTGCAGAAGTGGTACTTTCTTTCGAAGGAATGTAATGCATTTTCTCAATGAGCTTGGGAATATATTTTCCCAAAATAAGCTGTCTGAGCGTCCTTACTTTTCCCAGAGTCCCTTCTATAGGAAATTGTTTGGTAATTGGTCTTTTCTCCGAAGTCACGAGATGGCGAGACTGAAATATGTTTGGCCTTTGCCTTTCATCACATATCATCGTTATGTCGTGTTCTTGGTCTTTTGGGTGAGTTTCTTCAGAATGTGGATCGTAAAGATAGAAGGGGATCAGATGCTGTCCTTGAGATTCTTCCTTGGACATAGAATGTGGATCAGCTGCTGGAACCGGAATTGGAACGGGAACAAAAACCGGAACTAGTTGTTGTTTTGTGGGATCTGGTACTGTGGCACTGTATTGTCCTAGTTGAGACATAATAGCCCTTGATGCTGGAAGATGTTGATATTCAGAAGGAATTGGCTGGGAATTCGACATCCTTGGCATTGATTCCTCATCATGCAAGAAACGAAGTTCTTGGAACTGTAGTGCATTACTATTTTCATCTGGTATCATGCTAGGGTATGAAACAGGAAATATATTACGTTTACCATGAGAAGATGAAACCGGAAATGGGAACCTATGGGAAAAGGAATGTTGGTAAAAAGGATCTGGCCTAGTGTTTTGTATTTGATTTACAAATACAGACTGTGCACCAGTAGGTTGAAAAAGCTGAGGGTAGTACATTCTTGTTTGTGGTTTGTATACTGGTTGAGGTCTTTGAGGATACTGTAGACGCGATGAACGTTGAGGATATCCTAGTTGATTCAAAATAGACTGAAATGTTGGAAAAGCAGTCTTACCGCGATGAAATTTGGTATGTGAAAGATCAAAAGGTTTAATATTATATTCTTTGAAAGATAAAGGATGAAATGTGGGGAACAATGACGAAGTAGAATAATCGTCAACTGGGTTAGGTTTTATCTGAAAGTGCGGTCTTCTAATAGGTTCTTTTTTAAATTGACGGCGAAAAAATGTTGGATTAAACATTGCTGTTTTTCTCATGGAGTTTGGAAGAAAACGATTCAAAGGTTGGAAATAATATTCTGGGAAAACCTTTTTTCTTTTCTCCGAGTTAACGTTTGATGTAACGACGAAAATGTTCTCTTTGTTGTGTTTAGGTTCATTCTGTAAATCTTGCTTTAACCCACTACCAGTTTTGGGAGATGGAAACAGAGGAGAAAATTTATTCTCAATTCTCAGAGAGAATGGAAAAAAATGTTGCTGATGTTTGAAGCTGTATTTTGGATAAACAGGAGGAAAACGAAATGATCTTGGTTTAGTCTCTGGGATAGGTTTGGATTTTCTGAAAAAATGAACATTTATTGGTTCCAAGCCAAGAATTTTACTTAAACTTTCTGTTCTGAGTGGTTGCTCGCCATATTGTTCAGTTCGGATTTGAGTTTTGTTTCCTTCAGAAGATAAAGGAAGATAAAAGAACGGTATATTCGTATCACTCCCTCCACCATCTGCGTCTACAATTTCTTTTTCAATTGACACATTTTCGGTTTCCTCTGCCACCTTCTTTACGTCGGGGACAATCGCGTATAAAGTTCCATCAACTTGGTCATCATCTTTGTCTTTATCATCCAAACTTACTTTTTTTAATGATTCGTGTTTGGGATCGAGACTTTGCGTTTTAGCAATTACTGGAAAACTTTGAAATGATTCTGCTGTCAAATAATGGTCATCTTCTTCCTGCTTCTCTCCTAACACTTCCTCCAAAGGATAAGCTAACATGTAGCCAGAACTTTGGGTATCTGGGACAAACGTTGATATAATTCCAGAATCACTGGCACTACTAATCTAAAAAGACACATCATTTTGTTGCAATTATTAAAAGAAAAAAAGAAAAGACGGAAAGTATGTTAAACCTGCTTTCATAAATATTTATCACACACATACATATATATAAACATTGTTTGCTCATATATACGCATATAAAACACTTTCAAAATACACTTTTTTAACTTGATAACGCACAACCTGTATTTACAATGAAGTACTTTTATTAACCACTCGTGGCCCGGCATGGCCAAGCGTGTTAAGGCGTTCCACTCGTAATCGGAAGGTCGCAGGTACGAATCCCGGTCGCACCAAACATGCTCGCCCTCCCAGCCGTGAAGACGTTATAATGTTGCGTTCAATCCCACTATTCGTTGATAAAAGAGTGATCCAAGAGCTAGCGGTGGGTGGTGATAACTAGCTGCCTTCCCTTTAATATTACACTCCTAAATCAGGGACGACTAGCGCAGATAGCCCTCGAATAGCTTTGTGCGAAATTTAAAAAAAGGAACCACTCACAACATATTTCTTTTGTTACTATTTTTACTTAAATATTTTGTTCCTGCCTTTTACAAATTTTATCTGTGTTTGAAGCAAGTTTTAACTTTAGCCTCTTTAATAAAGAAAGAGGAAGGATTGTTTTTGTGACTCATATCTATTTTTTTTATTTTTAAAAGAGGCATAGTGGTGTGTCTGCGGACTTACAACGCTAAAAACAGGGTTTCGATAGCTTTGGCTGGCAGAACACAGATAACCCATTATGTAGCTTTGTGTTTAAACTGAAAACCTCTTCAAAAGTTGTCTTTTGTTTGGAACTAAATGTTTTATTTCCTACATTTTTGAAATATTTATAAACCTATTATTGGTTTGTTTGTTTTTTTAGAATTTTGCGCAAAGCTACACGAGGGCTATCTGCGCTAGTCGTCCCTAATTTAGCAGTGTAAAACTAGAGGGAAGGCAGCTAGTCATCACCACCCACCGCTAGCTCTTGGGCTACTCTTTTACCAACGAATAGTGGGATTGACCGTCATCACGCCCCCACGGCTGAAAGGGCGGGCATGTTTGTTGCGACAGGGATTCGAACCCGCGATCTCTCGACTACGAGTCGAACGCCTTAAACCACCTGGCCGTGCCGGGCCTCCTATGAAAGGTAATTAACAAATTAACATGGAGAGATGACATCAAACTCAGATATGGTATTATTAACCCTTTAAGACTAAAATAAATTAAACAACATCATTTTATGTTCAGTACAACCAAGGAAGTGTCTGAATGTGATGAGGTAAGAATGAAGTCCAAATTACAGACACTTATAACTAACTTCTATTAAGTAACAAAACATTACCAGGTAGAATTTCATTCCAAACATCCTGCATTAAGTATTCAGGAAGAAAAAAATAATGATTGCTTATCCAGCAGTACATCAGTACGTGACGGAAATGATAGCTGTGAAACAACAAAACACTGATGTATTTAAAAATGTTCACAGATTAGTAACTCCGATACAATTTCTCATTTAGCTTTGAAATAGTAGGCCTGGTGGTTGAGGTGCTCGAGTCTGAATTCGAGTTTCTTTTCTCGTCTGTTTTTCAGTGTCCACGTCTGCGCATGTGCAATATAAAATAAACGAACAAAAAAAACATAAAATAATATAAACGTCGCATTAACCATATTTTAATTCTTTTGAAAGATCACTAGCAAATTACAGAACATTTTTTTTACCCTATCGTACAAAACTGAAACCTAACTGAACATACCAGTGTTTCCTCAGCTTTACTACTCTCGATTCCATTTGTTGTGCTTAGTGAACCTGGAAACAAGAATAAAAACGGGATAATGCACACTGAGTTATAAATAGCAAATGGTAATATGTCACTAACACAGTTTTTATGGTATTCCTTTAATAGCAATTGATGTAATTTATTAGCTAACGATAAAATCCAGGGTTCGATTTCACATGGTGAACGCAGCCCAAAACAAATAAAGCAATTGGTGTCTTGAAAACACAAGGAAATAATTTACGATCAGGTTAATAATTCAGTTATGGTGTTTACTCTTATAGAGATTTTATTTTTAAAAAATGACTTGGTTTAACAAAACAATTCTTTCTTGATCGACTGGTTGAGTATTGCCCATTGGGACAAAGTAAGTTGATTTCTACACTTTTAAATATTTGTCTTTTTCTGATTTAAACATTTCTTTGTATCTCTTTTAAAAGTTTATATTTTTGTGAGTTAAACCTTTTCTTCCTACACTTTTAAAACTGTCTGTCAGTGATTTAAATATTTCATTACCAAACATTTAAAGATTTTTCTCTTTTTAAAAGTTTTAGATTTATTTGTCCTGTTTTGTCCGCTAGATGAACAGCAGTGATATATTGCCAGACGAAAGGACAAATTATGACCAAGGCTGATGAAAATATTAAGTAAAGGGTAAAATTTGGAAGAGTAAAAATAAAACAAATTAGTAACTGTATTTTCTAAATGCTTCAATAAGTCACCAGGAAACCTAAAAAAGAAACTGCATAAATATAGCAAAATATAATAAATAAAAACAAAGCCTTCTCCTAAACTAATAAAAGATAAATTGCAGTCGTCATAAGCAAATATGAAGGGGGGGGACGCACCAAAAAATGGAATAGCTACTTTTCGTAACTCTCTAGAAAGGAGTTTATCAGTATATGGTATATTTATTTGTATGAACTTGTATTCTTACCTATAAGAAAAAGGACACAAATTATCCACGACTTCTTCATTTTCATTGGTAGAAGGCACGAATCTCGTGCTCCACCTGTAAAAGAAAGTTGATTTTTAAAATTATTACACCACTAAATGCGAGTTTTCGTTAACTGTAAATCATAACTTACCATAATCTAACATTGTATGGAAATACAGTGAACTTACACTACAAACTTTATGAGATACTGTTTGTTATATATAATAATAATAATAGTATTCCACACAAAGTAGCAAAAGCTAGTTGTTCTGGGATTGATACAACTAGTATAAGGTAACTATACTATTAAACAATAACAGGTTTAATATTTATGAAGGTAATAAATCCTGGTACGAGAGTCTACAGAATTAGACGTGTTCATACGTTTCTGTTTGCATGGTATACAATAAAACAGAAGCACCGCTGAGACAGAAGGTTATATTTTGTTTCAAGGTTAGAAAAGTTGTTCCATTGTTGAAAACCGGGAAATCTGCGTCAATAATCGTGATTCGCCCCTTTAATCTCTCTCTTTTTCTTTTCTTTTTTAAACATGAGCTCAAGCCCGCCCCCTGTTGATTAAAACCAGTAGTCGGAAAGAAAAATATAAACAATTCGTGCATCTGTCTAAAAAAATTCAGTCAAGTAGAAAACCACTTGTTATTGGCTCTGACGTTTCCATCCAATATAAATTCGTGTTCCTAAATTGTTGTGTTTTTATCAGACTGAGAACTAGCTGTTGGATTTCCATTGACACTAAATCTTTCGACTGTAATAATGAGAGTTACAGAGAAAACTAATTGAATAGTTGATTTTCTATTTTTAAGTTACAACCTTCTTACAGAAAAAAATAGGCCCGGCATTGCCAGGTGGTTAAGGCACTTGGCTCGCAATCTGAAGGTCACGGGTTCGAATCCCCGTCATGGCTTGTCCTTTCAGTTGTGGGAGTTTTAAAATGGGACGGTGAATCCCACTATTCGTTGGTAAAAGAGTGGCCCAAGAGTTGGCTGTGAGTGGTGATAACTAGCAAGCTGCCTTCCCTCTAGTCTTACACTGATGAATTATGGACGGCTGGCACAAATAGCCCTCGAGTAGCTTCGCATGAAATTTAAAACAAACGAACTTAAAAAAAATAAGCCAGTTAAATTGTGTTTTTGTTTTGTTTTTATGATAAAGCTGCTAAATACATTTGCCGCTGTCCTTAACTCTTAACTACCAACCAACCAGATAAAAATAATCAACACCCTACCACTGACCCTTCACTGAATGGGAGCGACTATTACTCTTATAACACAGTCACACATTAAAGTGCTGGGAATATTTTTCGGTATTGGAGGGATTCCAACCCATCTCATCAGCTCCGAAATATAGAGCTGCACTACACGACCAGTCTGTCCCAAAAACGGTTAACAATCTTAAACACCGAACTGCATACAAATATATTAAATTCTGTGTAAAATGTCAGATCTTATTGATGAGTATAATATAACGTGGTAGTTTTTATATGGTGATTAGTTTACTTTGTATATATAAAAAAGTAATTAATGTATTTAGATTTACGTAGCTATTTGCACGTGAAAACTTAGCTCGGATAGAACTGTGACTGTGTGTAATGGAAGGCACAGACTTTCCGAGCATTCAACTGACTTCAGAAAATCAGTGAGCGTGTCAATAACCTCACGTGCATACGCTCTCATTTGTTGCTTCAACAATTTCCTAAATCGTGACTTGTAAATAATTAACGTCACCTGTAGGATTTATTGTAATGTACGGAAGTATTTCAAATGTGCTAAAATGTAACATTTTTCACGTATTCGTTTCCTTCTCCCTTGAAAAATAGTTACCGTGTTATTGACACGTAAATGTTTCTTTACATAATATAGTGATGGCGACATTGTCTAATTTATTTATGTTTTTAAATTTTTAAAAGCTTTTGACCTTTTTAATTGTACTTAACATTTTACCTGTTTTTTTATTTCTTTAGTTCTAGCTTGATTAATTTCTACATTGTACCATGATTTTTACTTTTACATTTTCTGTTCTCTTTCATCGGTTGCTTGACACCAAAATTTTTTACGCCAATAAACGCTAATCAACTCACCTTTACATAATTATTTATTCAGACACTGGTGAGGATGCTCCTGTTTGGGGCCCGGCATGGCCAAGCGCGTTAAGGCGTGCGAATCGTATTCCGAGGGTCGTGGGTTTGCGCCCGCGTCGCGCCAAACATGCTCGCCCTCCCAGCCGTGGGGGCGTTATAATGTGATGGTCAATCCCACTTTTCGTTGGTAAAAGAGTAGTCCAAGAGTTGGCGGTGGTTGGTGATGACTAGCTGCCTTCCCTCTAGTCTTACACTGCTAAATTAGAGACGGCTAGCAGAGATAGCCCTCGAGTAGCTTTGTGCCAAATTCCAAAACAAACAAACAAACATGCTCCTGTTTGACTGTTTCAGAGTATGTAAATTCAGAAAGAGGTCGTGAGGAAGTGCGAAATTGTGATAGTTTCCCATCATACTTTTTTATTATTTAAACCTGAAGTTTTAATATCCTCAGAAAAGTGATGACTTACGCTAGGTGTAACTTGACGAATAATTAATACTGTTGTTGTTGTTGTTTTGAATTAAGCACAAAGCTACACAATGGGCTATCTGTGCTCTGCCCACCACGGGTATCGAAACCCGGATTTTAGCGTGTAAGTCCGCAGACATACCGCTGAGCCACTGGGGGGCCGAATAATTAATACATGAATGTTTTTATATTTTGACGTAATCAACCAGATCAAAGATCGCAGGTTAAGGGATATCAGAAAGTAACTTCAAACTGTCGAAGAGAAAAGGAGACCAGCTACTAAGGGTTAATTACATCCAACATTTTCCTTCCCCAAGAAATAGTGAGATAGACTATTACGGTTATACAGTTCTAACAACTGAAAGTGTTGAACAACACGGTGGCTCTAACCTTCCAATACGTATTCTATAACGGATATTACGTATTTAGCAACTGCTTCGTTACAAATATAATTATTCAGGAGAATGGCCTTGGTGAGACTTTGTAATGCTGATTAATGGTCACCTTTTTTTATTATTTGGTACACCATTTTACTCTTTAGGAGATATAAGCTAATAAGGGTCACATCATTTTAACTTTCCAAAAGATTGACCTTTATTAAGAATCACCTTATTTTGACTCTTCAACAAATCAAAACTTATTAAACTCGTACATCATTTGACTCCTATGAAGATAAAATTGATTAGATATCACATCACTGTAACGCTTCAGAAAATCAAATTTTATTCACTGACACCGTATTTTAAGCTTTCGGGCTAGAGGTCAGAACCAAGCATAATAGGGTTTTCAATCAACAACCAAGAAAATCTTACTTCAACTTCAAGTGTTTAACTATCTCGAGAATTTCACGGTAGAAGAATCTATGTTGTTTTTGTTTTGTTTTTTTCAATTTCACGCATAAATTTCACTCCATCTCAGTGGAGGACAGAGCAGATAGTCTAGTGTGGCATTGTTGAAGAAAAATAGAGAAAAAAAAAGCAACTTATGAAGAAAGCTACCCCCCCCTTCACAGCAGTTTGTCTTCGCTAGAAACCGAGTTTCAGTGTAGTTTTGTGCTTGACCTCACAAACTAAATCGAACAAACTAAAAGAAAACATAATTTTTATATGCAAAAACGGCTCTTCTGGGCCCAGAAAACACTTCAAATAGAAGAGCGAACAACGTTTCGACCTTCTTCGGTCATCGTCAGGTTCACAAAGCATATAAAAGTTCTCAACAAGTGGGTTTCTCGACATCACTGATTGTTAAAACATAATTTTAATAACATTAAGTATTGTCTGACAGTACAGTAAGTAACATGAATGGTTTAAGACCTTTGAAAATTAAGATACCAAAACTAAGATTGTATATAGATGCATCCTACCTCTTAACGGGTAGTTGGTACTTTAGATCCTCCGGTGTCTCGACTGATCAAAGATCTCACAAAGATCACCGCAGCAACTGCACAAAATGTAAAGTAGTCCCTTTACTTGTATCTATACGTATCAACTAACTTTCTTTACTTTTTTTCTTCCAAGAATGCCGTTTCCTATTTGTTATATTCTTGCATTTGCCTTTGGAAACGTGTATCACGAAAACTCGCCCTAACTGAAACCTCTTTCCGTAAGACAGGTTCTATAAAAGTCAGCCAAACCAGATCCTGTAACGCCCGTAGTCTTGGAACTTTAGAACAAGTCCATTGGGTGATGACAAGGTCAGTTACACGCTAGGCCTAGTGGCTGAGCAGAACTGATTACTCCACAATTAAACACACGCGTTCAGCGTGCACGTATTTCTTGTGAATGTTTCATCTAAAACAGTAATCTAATCTATACCTGGCTTCACTATTTAGGTATTGTTGTTGTGTCCTGAAAATAATTTTTTTACAGATCAGTTTTCGGTAAAGAACCACAATAACTCCGTAACATTTTCAATATTATTCCACCTTTATTTTTTTTAACGGCGGTTAATCCACATTTTGTATCACGTACATTTTGTGTCAACCCAATTTTGTATTGAAGGAACACAACTAAACCTGTTTTCATCTTAGGAGAACTCGGTGATACACGAGCCGGCCCTTATTTGAACGTAACCTAACAAAACTGGAGAAAGCAACAGAAAAAACTATATCTCTGTCTATTTATCCATCTACAGGGTGGCCCGTAAGTTCCTACCCATCCATATATCTTATGTATCCAGTGTATCTGTGTGCTGTCCCTCATTCTCGCTGCATAATATTATGCGACGCCATGTTCTGTGAGACGTTTCAGTGTAAATGGGCGTACATCGGCCATATTTCTCTGAAAAAAAGAAACAAATTTATAATAATGCGTAATCGAATATAACATAATAATATATGGATGGGTAGGGACTTACGGACCACCCTGTATATTATACATATACATAGCACGAGAAGTTGCAGGAAGAATTTCAAGCTGTCGTATTATGTGTTGGAAGGACTTATGACACATTTAAATAAATAAAATTAGATTACTTGTGCTATTCTTGTGGGTTTTTACCCTCCTAAGTTTAGAAAATACAATTCCTGTAACCTACTTAATACATCAAGCTCTCAGTAAGATGCTTTAGAAGGCCTGGCATGGCCGAGCGCGTTAAGGCATGCACTCGTAATCCGAGGGTCGCGGGTTCGCGCCCGCGTCGCGCTAAACATGCTCGCCCTCCCAGCCGTGGGGGTGTATAATGTGACGGTCAATCCCACTTTTCGTTGGTAAAAGAGTAGCCCAAGAGTTGGCGGTGGGTGGTGATGACTAGCTGCCTTCCCTCTAGTCTTACACTGCTAAATTAGGGACGGCTAGCACAGATAGCCCTCGAGTAGCTTTGTGCCAAATTCCAAAACAAACAAACAAACAAGATGCTTTAGAAAGAATACTAGATTTGATCCAACACAGATGTTGATTTTTCCACCCTACACATGTGATTTGAATAAAAAACGCTCTTGAAGTCGCTAAGTTCAATTTAAAGGTATTATAGAAATGATTAAAAAACAGGTGTTTATATGAATTAAGATATTTTAATATAAGAGGAGAATCTAATGCATCCAAAAGGCTTGCAGACGTACAAGGAAACAAACACAGGCGAGTGAACACGTTACGGGAGCAAGTCCAAATTTCGTCATTTTCACAGTAATGCGCATGCGTGTGGCGTGAGTGAGATCAAGATGCCCGTCATCTGAATTTGTTTGTTTGTTTTGGAATTTCGCACAAAGCTACTCGAGGGCTATCTGTGCTAGCCGTCCCTAATTTTGCAGTGTAAGACTAGAGGGAAGGCAGCTAGTCATCACCACCCACCGCCAACTCTTGGGCTACTCTTTTACCAACGAAAAGTGGGATTGACCGTCACATTATACACCCCCACGGCTGGGAGGGCGAGCATGTTTAGCGCGACGCGGGCGCGAACCCGCGACCCTCGGATTACGAGTGCACGCCTTAACGCGCTCGGCCATGCCAGGCCCCGTCATCTGAAAGAATCACACATGATTTCAACGGATTTAACGAAAAAGGTAAAATTTTCTTTACCTGCTTCTGCGGATTGGCCAAGCCAATAAATTAATTATTCTTGATAAAGAGAAGACTACTTGAAATAAAAATATATCTCAGAAAAGTGATAATACCCATACCAGCCGTTATGACATATAAATAAATTAGTTAATTTTTAATCCTGTCGCCTATAAATTTAGTAGTAAAACAGTATAATTTATACGAGAGCATAGATTTTCTCACGTAATGATGCCAAGTATTTATGGCTGTGTCCATTTGGTTTATAAAACTGTGCTCACCAGATAAAATTAACGACGAATGAAACAAAATAAAACAATACTTCATCAACACCAAAACGTTTTATCCATAAACCGTAGAAAACATTACACGCACACACCTAGACAGAAAGCAAAATCAATTAATAAAAATAAATATAACCCACAATTTAAAAAATCACAAAACCATATACTGCTGCATACCATATATTCCTGACATCATCAAACAAATAACCAACATATGGCAAAAACTATTTACAAAATATGACATTCCAGTTAATACCAAATTTATTCAAAACCAGGCACAAAACTAAGGTCTATACTATGTAAGAACTATACTGACAAACACCACATTAACATTATTTATAAAATGCAATGTGATAACTGCTACGACTTCTATATTGGATAAACAAGTAAAAAAAATGGAAACCAGATTCAAAGAACATAAAAAGTCACCTTCACACGTTTCCTAACACTGCAAATCAAATAAAAGCATCATAACCATAGAAAATACCCAAATACAAAATAAAGAAAAAAACATAAACAAACGCAAAATTAAAGAAGCCTTACTTATACAACAACTCAAGCTCAAAATAAACCAATACAAAGGAACACCTTTATACCGAAATTATCAAATATATTCAATATCTAAGCACGCCATCTATATTCCTACACTCAATTACACAACCTCCTTGAAACATGTGGTCAGCTACCGGTCAGTAACCCTTTCTTTCTTTGTATGTGGCCTCCCAGTGGCTCAGCGGTATGTCTGCGGACTTACACGCTAAAATCCGGGTTTCGATACCCGTGGTGGGCAGAGCACAGATAGCCCATTGTGTAGCTTTGTGCTTAATTAAAAACAACAAGACGTGGCCCGGCATGGCCTAGCGCGTTAAGGCGTGCGCTTCGTAACCTGAGGGTCGCGCTAAACATGCTCATCCTCCCAGCCGTGGGGGTGTATAATGTGACGGTCAATCCCACTTTTCGTTGGTAAAAGAGTAGCTCAAGAGTTGGTGGTGGGTGGTGATGACTAGCTGCCTTTCCTCTAGTCTTACACTGCTAAATTAGAGACGGCTAGCACAGATAGCCCTCGAGTAGCTTTGTGCAAAATTCCAAAACAAACAAACAATTCTTTGTGAACCTGACGATGATCGATGAAGGCTGAAACGTTGTTCGCTCGTTTACATAGTGCTTTCTCTATCCATACCAGCCGTTTTTAAATGTATAATTTTCTTTACAAGTGAGTTTTCTCGTCATCATGGATTATGTGGAGAGTCTATTGCTAATTATGCGTTCTAAAATTTTGTCTACACAGCTGGTCAGGCTGATTGGTTAGTATCTATTATATTTATTGGCTGGCTTTCCTTCCTTATGAAACTTTAACATATTAGCATGATTCCAACAAAGTGGTATGTTTCCAGAGGATAGTGATAAGTTGAAAAGTGCTTTCAGGTGGTCGAACAATTTCGGAGTGCCCTTTTTCAGGAGGATTGTTTGTATCTCATCTTCACCCGGAAATTTTGTGTGTGTTTTCATGAAGTTCATGAATATATATATTTCTTTTGTTAGCATCATACCTTCATAGTTTGTTATGTATCTTTTGTTTGTCTCAAATATACTTATTAGGAAAATTGGTTCAAATTGTTCCTTGTTGTTTAGTACATAATTTGTGACTTTGTTATAGAAATAAGCATTATGGATTTTGTGCTTCCCTCTAGTCTTACACTGCTAAATTAGGGACGGCTAGCACAGATAGCCCTCGAGTAGCTTTGTGCGAAATTCCAAAAACAACAACAACAACAGCGTGCTTCAAACGTGTTCTGTGGTTGGTGTTTGAAAGTTTCGGCATTTTAGTGATGTCGAGAAACCCACTTGTTGAGAATTTTATATGCAAATATATTTTATTATATTAAAATATTTAAAATATTTTCTCAATCCAAACGAGCCGTTCTTGCAAATAAAATTATTCGGCATTTCTTTATTTGTGTTAGGTACTGTATTACTGTACTCACGTGTGGGACATTTCTTTACGGCTGAATTGTCGTTGGTGAGTCTTCTGAGGTGTGGCCAGAATTTTCTCGAGTCAGTTTTATTGTTTAATTTTGAACAAAATATTTCCCATTTGTCTTGCTTAAGTTGTTTTATTTATGCTCTAATGTGATTTCTTATATTGTTTATTTGTGTTTTAGTTTCTGTATCTCTTGTTATCATGAACTGTATTTTTAATTGTCTTCGTTTTTTATTAGGGTTATTATTTATGTGCTTGGTTTCCATTTGTTGTTTGTTATTTTACGGTTTTGCTTCGGTATTTTTTATTTATGCATTTTCAAGGCTGTTCGTTATTGTTTGACAGAAGTTACCCAATTCAATATGTTTTTTTTACTTTTTATAAAACATTATTAGGTAATTCATTGTCCAGTTCATTTTGATAATTTTGCCAATTTGTTTTATTGTAATTCAAATTTTTCTTTTCTATAGGCCCGGCATGGCCTGGTGGGTTAAGATGTTCGACTCGTAATCTGAGATTCGCGGGTTCGAATCCCCGTCGCACTAAATGCGCTTGCCCTTTTTAGCCGTGGGGGCGTTATAATTTGACGATCAATCCCACTATTCGTTGGTAAAACAGTAGCCCAAGAGCTGGCGGTGAGTGGTGATGACTAGCTGCCTTCTTTCTAGTCTTACACTGCTAAATTAGAGACGGCTAGCGCAGATAGCCCTTCAGTAGCTTTGCGCGAAATTCAAAACAAACAAACAATCTTTTCAATAGGTTGTATTTTTATGTAGGGCGAGATAGAAGACGGAACATATTGGTAGCTATGAACATCTTTACTCACCTGAAATTCTATTAACTTCTTGCTCATGTTATATGTACCAAGATACAAATCTAGTATGTCACTAGTGTTAATAGTATATGCTGTATGTGTGGAGGTATTATCATACAATAGGGATATATTATTATCGTCTATAAACTGTAATAGATTTCTTCCTTTGTTGTTGAGTAAAGTGAAGTCTAGTTGTTTATGTGGTGAACAATATATTTCTGCTGTTGTCACTTTGTTCTATTTATCAGCAGAATATCTGCAGAAACATGTTCGTTGTTACTGCTCAAATTCATTTCTGTGATTGATAAATCTGGTATAAATAGCATCATTATGTCTCTATTCTCTATTCTGTTTTTCCTTATTGTTATGTAGTTTGATATCTTAAACGTATTGTTGTTGTACATTAAAGTTTCGCTTAATATTATAATCTGGCAAATATGCTTGCCCTTTCAGCCGCGAGGGCGTTATTATGTGACGTCAAGAATTAGTAATCAGAAAATTTTAGTACAATACTTCAAGTTTTATTTCCTTATATTTATTTAATACGTTCTTATATCAATTACAGATTATTTTAATCATTTCATTTAAGATTTCTTTATTAAATCCATTAAATATTATGTTTTGTAACAAAAATATTGTAATTTACTACAAACTTTACAAAATATGAATAATTTTGAGTTTATAATGCTTATAACACTATGGTACATTACTATTAGAAGAGGGTAAACCATATATAAGAAAAGAAAAATACCTTCCTTTATAAAAATATTTTATTTAAATCCTTATGTTTTGTTTGTTTGTTTTTGGAATTTCGCACAAAGCTACTCGAGGGCTATCTGTGCTAGCCGTCCCTAATTTTGTAGTGTAAGACTAGAGGGAAGGCAGCTAGTCATCACCACTCACCGCCAGCTCTTGGGCTACTGTTTTACCAACGAATAGTGGGATTGATCGTCAAATTATAACGCCCCCACGGCTAAAAAGGGCAAGCGCATTTAGTGCGACGGGGATTCGAACCCGCGAATCTCAGATTACGAGTCGAACATCTTAACCCACCAGGCCATGCCGGGCCTAAATCCTTATGAATTATCTTAATTTCTAAATCTAAATAATATGCTTCTGTATTAGATATTGAAGTATTTTCAGTTTCTAATTCTAGCAGATAAACAATGCTTATAACATTATTTATTTCAGGATTAGGCCCAGCATGGCCAAGCGTGCGACTCGTAATCTGAGGGTCGCGGGTTCGCATCTTCGTCGCGCCAAACGTGCTCGCCCTTTCAGCTGTGGAGGCGTTATAATGTGGCGATCACTCTAACTATTCGTTGGTAAAAGAGTAGCCCAAGAGTTGGCGGTGGGTGGTGATGACTAGCTGCCTTCTCTCTAGTCTTACACTGCTAAATTAGAGACGGCTAGCACAGATAGCCCTCGAGTAGCTTTGTGCGAAATTCAAAAACAAACAATTTCAGGATCATTTATAATAATTAAATAATCTATATATCTCTAAGTTAAAGGAAAAATTTCTGGGTTGATGTAGTTTTCAATAAATCTGTTTTCATAAAAGTAAATACATAAATGAACAATACAAGTAGAACAGTCAGTTCCCATTTAAACTCCTGTTATTTGTTTATAAATTTAGCGCCCCTCAGTGGCTCAGCGGTATGTCTGCGGACTTACACGCTAAAATCTGGGTTTCGAAGCCCGTGGTGGGCAGAGCACAGATAGCCCCTTGTGCTTTGTGCTTAATTCTAAACAACCAACCGAAAACCCAACTTATAAATCAAGTTATTGAAAAAAAATCTATAATTATTGTAAATGAAGAAAATTAGTACATTTTTATGTTTTTGGAGCTACGTGTTCTTTCCTCTAGTCTATGAAAGGCTAACGGAGATGTTTTAATAATGAATTTGAAACAAAAAATAAATATTTTAATGGAATTGTGGTGTACAGTTGAATATTATTTATTTGTTCACAATTGCTTATGTGTTATAAAATGGGTTGATTATTTTTATCGTACAAAACGTATTTTTGTTATTATTATTAACACTAATATCAAATAAAGTATTAAGTAATTTATTTAATAAAATGGCCGGTTGTTTAATAATTTTTCTTGTTGAACTAGAAGTAAATATAAATTTAATTAGAGATTTTTAGAACTTGGGAAGAGCATATAGAAAAGATAATCCTAGATAAGAATTTTGTTCACGATAAACTGTTTAAGATTTTACTGAAATTATTAATTACTATATCTTTAAGTATAATACGTTATGAATATAATATAATAATTGTAATGCGTGTAAATGTTCGTGTACTGTTGATTTGTTTTATCATAATTAACGTATAAAACGTTTTACAGTTGGCCTTATCAGTGAGAACTATAACATATATTTCTTGCATTTCTTGAACCTTAACCAACAACAACAAAATTTGAATCCTCGAATGAAAGAAAATACTTCTGATGATTTTTCGAAATTTCGAAAGTTTCTCGACATTTAAATTGTATAAATATTAACTGAAACCATAGTAACTTTTGCAAGTGAAACTAAATACTATTCAATAAGTCTATATTAAGTTTTCTGATTTAGTATTTTTATTCTGCGAAGAAAAAGACTCTGAAAGAATATGTGATATCCTCCCTTTTCTAGTCCAAAAAGTCCAAGAAGGAAAGCAGCTGGTCAGCTGCTACTCTTGTGCTACAATTGTCTGGTTTAAACGTGAAATAGAATTGAAGTAACATATTTTCCTAATATGACTTTTACCTTTTCAAAACCTTGCCTATGAGGCTGATCTTTTTATTACTAATATTAGGGTATATATGTATGTTTATTATTAATATTGGAGGATATATCTGTTTTTATTATTAATATTAAAGGATATATATGAGTTTTATTATAAATATTAGAGGATATATGTGTTTTTATTATTAATATTAGGGTATATATGTGTTTTTATTAATAATGCTTGGGTATATATGAGTTTTTATCATTAATATTAGGATATATATGAGTTTTTATTACTAGTATTAGGGTATATATGAGTTTTTATTAATAATATTAGGGTATATACGAGTTTTTATCATTAATGTTAGAGGATACATGTTTTTTATTATTATTAATATTAAAGGATATATGTGTTTTATCATTAATATTAGAGGATATATGTGTTTTTATCATTAATATTAGGATATATATGAGTTTTTATTTCTAATATTAGGGTATATATATGAGTTTTTATTAATAATATTAGGGTATATACGAGTTTTTATCATTAATATTAGAGGATACATGTTTTTTATTATTATTAATATTAAAGGATATATGTGTTTTTATCATTAATATTGGAGGATATATGTGTTTTTATCATTAATATTAGAGGATATATGTGTTTTTATCATTAATATTAGAGAATATATGTGTTTTTATTATTAATATTAGAGGATATATGTGTTTTTATTATTAATATTAGAGGATATATGTGTTTTTTATTATTAATATTAGAGGATATATGTGTTTTTAATGACACATAACTTGACACAAGTCTTCGTGTTTTTTTCTTTCGCAATTCAAGGTTACAGCCTCTTTCCTGGTACAATTTTTACTAATGACGCTTTAGTGTACAAATTCGCCTTTCCAGAATTCATATATTTCCAATCCTTTTTGTTCTAAACACTACATAGTCAGGCAGTCCAAGCATTAGAAAATTGGAAAATTGTGGTACGTCAATAAGTTTTCCTGTGACTTTGATAGTTTGCCTAGCTCTACGACTTTCCTCAGCTCAGACTTTACCATGTTAAAGGTGTCTGTTTTTTCTTTATAAACTTAAGATTTGGTCGAGGTAACACTTTTTCTATGTCATTTCAGACGTTGAAAACCAAGTTTTAAAACTTTGTTTTTGTTGGTTACATGTGCTACTTATGTTTTACAGATTTTTCCCACGTGTCTTTGAAATATCCAAGCGACTTGTTTTCTAATCCTTTTATAAAGTCGTTGATACGTAAGACTTATGTATAGCCTTGATATCAAGGCTATAGTCCTACACGTACTGTAAGCTTTAATATAGACCTTTTTAGGGAGTTACCAAATGAGACGAGATTTCTGCCTTTTCATATAGTGAAATTTGGAATAGTTTTACTATAGGGTCATCATGATCTATTTATACCGTTTTATATAAAACTAGACAGTTTTTCATTCTTGATCAAAGGTTCTGCTATTCAGTGAAAATTTCGTATACAAGTGGGAAAACTTCTTGAAGGGAAACTGGCTCTCTTCGTGACAGTACGCCAATTTCAAATCGTGATAAATTAAGACACAGCCAGTCTGAAAGTGTGGAAACTGAATTTAAGACCAAGATCATCTCGGTTATTTAGTCCTCCTAGAATTATCGATACCCTGTGTTTAAAGGCAAGCCAGTTCGCTCTATCTGCAACTTATAATAGTATGTTGTTTTACTTGAATAGGACAAAAAATTCCAAACTCACAGACAACTGTTTACTCCTATCAAAGCCACCCAGAGGGTTGTTATTGTTGTTTTGAATTAAGCACAAAGCTACACAATGGGCTATCTGTGCTCTGCCCACCACGGGTATCGAAACCCGGATTTTAGCGTGTAAGTCCTCAGACATACCGCTGAGCCACTGGGGGGCCCCAGAGGGTTGTCTATTACATAGTATAACCCTATTATATTATCTGCTTAAGTCATTTGTTAGGACTAATCTAAGAAATTATGAACGGAAGCAAAACAAAGAGAAAGTTACGTAATTCATACTCATCTGATGTTTACACCTCCTTTCGATTGATACCACGCTTTATTGGTTTTTATTCAAACCTCCCTGTTAGATGGGGTATGAATACACAATACAAAACAACATACAGTGCGTAGGTCAGTCAGACATACGTGGATACTTTTTTTATTATTTACTAGCCTCCTGAATAGGCCTCATAATCACATATATTACATACAAAAGAAGTACAAATATCAAATACACAGTTATATACAATTGAATGCACCTAATGCTATCTGTAATTGCTCATATCAAAGGACACAATAATGTAACGTTGTGAACAAGGATGGGCAAGTCTAGAATAAAATTGAAAGAAACAATTGACATCATTACGAATAACATACCTGGAATAATCAAAACTTATTTTTGTTCTAAACTGACCCTGATAAAATGGCAACAGATTTAAATGTATATTTCTGGCTAAACAAATTTTCCTAACAGTCATAATACAACATTTGGCTAATGTGATCAAAAACATATACTGTAGGCTGTTGTCCTTTCCTAATCCTTCTAGGAAGCCCTGTACAAGAATTCGCCCTTTCTGATTCATCGGAACTGACTTTTGAATGATAAAGGAAATAGTGTCGAAAACTAATGTCCATTGACCATTGGTTGAACCACTGGACACAGACAATATAAATGTCTCACTCTTTCAGTGTCGCCCCCAGTGGCTCAGCGGTATGTCTGCGGACTTACACGCTAAAGTCCGGGTTTCGATACCCGTGGTGGGCAGAGCACAGATAGCCCATTGTGTAGCTTTGTGCTTAATTCAAAACAAGAACAACAAGAACTTTCAGTGTCTTTACCCCAAAATGTACGTAAACCAGTATCATGTTTTTGCATGCGGACAAGTTTATTGTTCGTCATTAAAGCATTGTGATAAGATAAATAATCCACATCAGCAAAGACAAAGCCTTTAAATGAATGATAAGTATATTTATGTATTTTGTTCCAGTTAGTATTTCTTAAAACATCTTTCCATGCAGTAATTTCTTCAGTAGCGGTGATGGAGTTCTGGTACATTAACTTTATCAGTTTTCTAACAGGAAGATCATTTTCACCATCTGAACCACACATCTGGAAAATAAATTTTGTCGTACCTGTAATTGGGGGAATCTCTCTTTCAATCAAGTCATTCTGTTCTTCTGGAATAGCATCATGAACAGGTATCAAACTTTCAGATATGTCCTGGCATAACTCGATAACACATTTTAAGAAAAGCCAACGAGGGATAAATTCGTAAGTGAAGTCCCTTAAGCGAATTAGTCCTGCGCTAATAAAATTTTTTCTAACCGATACTAAACCCACCAATTTGTTTGGCATACCGTTCTAAATGGGCAGGTGTAAGTGTTATTTATAACATTATTTTCCATGACCAGTAATTATATTGGTGTGAATAAAGAAAGCTAAATGAATTGCGATTATTATGTAAGTAATTTAAGTCATTTACAGGCTATGTGGTTAGGATAATGTATACTACATACTATTATTTATTTATTATATTTCAAAATATATATTTTGTAAAACTTATTTTCTCGACAAAGTTGAAGGTAAATGACTGAGGAATGGCAAATTGTGCCGCATGGCGGTAAGATTTATTTCAGAAAAACCAACTGTAAATTATGCAAGGATATCAAAATATCAAGAGGAAGAGATATAAAAGTGTTAGAATAACATCAGATTCAAACATGAGTTGTACCTGACTGATTAGAATGATAAGATTTGTTTGCTTGTTTTTGAATTTCGCACAAAGCTACTCGAGGGCTATCTGTGCTAGCCGTCCCTAATTTAGCAGTGTAAGACTAGAGGGAAGGCAGCTAGTCATCACCACCCATCGCCAACTCTTGGACTACTCTTTTGCCAACAAATAGTGGGATTGACCGTCACATAATAACGCTTCCACGTCTGAAAGGTCAAGCATGTTTGGTGCGAAGGGGATTCGAACCCACGATCCTACGATTAAAAGTCAAACGCTTTAAGATGTTTGGCCATATTGGACCAGACCTTTAGTGTCAGTAAAAAGCCTTTTATCCTTCTGGTCCGGCATGTCCAAGCGTGTTAAGGCGTTCGACTCGTAATCTGAGGGTCGCAGGTTCGCATCCCCGTCGCGCCAAACACGCTTGCCCTTTCAGCCGTGGGGGCATTATAATGTTACGGTCAATCTCACTATTCGTTGGGAAAAGAGTAGCCCAAGAGTTAGATGTGGGTGGTGATGATTTTCCTCTTGTCTTACACTGCTAAATTAGGGACGGCTAGCTCAGATAGCCCTCAAGTAGCTTTGTGCGAAATTCAAAACAAAGAAACTTACACTAAAGGTCTGGCCCGACATGATCAGCTGAGTTAAGGTGTTCGACTCGTAATCTGAGGGTCGCGGGTGAGCATCCCCTTCGCTCCAAACATACTCGCCCTTTCCGCCGTGGGGGCGTTATAAAGTCACGGTCAATCACATTATTCGTTGGTAAAACAGTTGGCGGTGGGTGGTGATGACTAGCCGCCTTCCCTTTTTTTGTACACTTCTAAAGTAGGGACGGCTAGTGCAGATAGCCCTTAATTAGCTTTGCGCGAAATTCAAAAACAATGCGATAAAGACTTCTCTAAAACACATTTTCTAAAGCACGAAAATACAAAACAAAAATGAGCATCCAAACGATAATAATGCTTTGGGATCTGAGTAGAAGGAATAACTTTCTTCACTTTGAAATAAAAGCTGTCCAAATTAATGATCCTTAAATGAAACTTATAACATTTGAAAACAAAGGTAATTTCACTTGAATATGTGTATCGTGATTTGTGAACCAGAAAAATATTATTTGTTTTAGTGACATACCAGTAATAAACCAATTTCTAAGAGCCCATGTAGAATTATATTACTCCGTACAAGTACAAAATTCAGGGAAAATGTGTAAAATAAAAAATAAATATCTTTTTTTCTTACACGCCTTATTCAATTTATTACAATTACAATGATTTACAGGCTATGAAGCGCTTACTAAAATAAATAAACAATTCACACATTACGTTGCGTTTTTCTGGAAGAAAGAGTACACTGCTGACCAAAATCTTAAGGCCAACAACCATAAAGAAAAAATATGCATTTTGCGTTGTTATACTCAACCACTTAATTGAGTAGAACTTTGAAGGATGAAAATAAGAAAAGGGATAATAAAAATAAAAAACATTTTTAGCATTTGATAGGAAAAACGTGAACACTATAAAATGAGCCTAAATATTAGCTGGTCATAAGTTTAAGACCATACCAAAAAGAAGTCCTAAACAGAATAGGAAATGACCAACAAAAGGTCTCAGTAGTGAGTTGCACGGCCATCATTGCGAATAACTTCAAACATTCGTTTTGGCTTGGTCGATATAAACGTTTGTTGAAGGCTAGCTGGGATGTTATTCCAAGATGGCTTCATAAAGATCATCCACTGTTCGGAATTCTCGTCCATTTCTATAGACTTCCCTTGCCATCCACCCCGAAACATTTTCAATGGTGTTCAGTTCGGGCAAACACGAAAGATGGTTCAAAAGAATCACGTTATTTGCCATGAAAAAGTCATTTGTCCTGCGGGCATTGCGGATTGCAGCATTGTCCTGCTGAAAGGTCCAGTCGTTTCCACACAAGCGAGAGCTTTCAGTCAATAAGGATGCTCTCTCCAACATGCCGATGTAGCCAGCTGCTGTTTGACGCCCCTGTATAACCTGAAGTTCCATTGTTCCATGGAAGGAGAAAGCACCCTAGATCATGATGGAAACTCCTCCACTGTGTCGTAAAGAAAATGTCTCCGGTTGAATATTCCTTATCATGCCAATAACATTAAAAGCCACCTGGACCATCCAGGTTAAATTTTTTTCTTATCAGAAAACAAAACCTTCGTCCACTTTTCTACATCCCATATTTGGTGCTTCTCAGCAAAGTTTAACGGAGCTGTTTCGTGGTGTGAAAGGAAGCGTGGCCTTTAAAGACGTTTATGGTTTTTAAAGCCTTTCTCTCGTAAATGCCGTTTTATTGTTCTTGAGCTGAATTCTGCGTCCGTAAGGGCCTTAATCTGGTTCGACGATCGGCTGATGTCTTGCCAAACAACCCATCGAATCCGCCTGCTCAGCGCCGGCAAAATTTTCTTGCTCCATCCACTAAAAATTCTCGTTCCGTATCCATCAGGGTCTTTTAAGAAATTTGCAACAGCAGTTTTACTACGCCCAATCTCACCAGCGATGGCACGTTGAGAGAGGCCTTTCTTTTGCACCTCGACACTTCTGCCACAACTCTGTCACTTTCTAGTCTTTGCCATGTTTTTATCCAATGCAACACAGGAGATGTTGACAACGCTAATGCTCGAACACAAATGAGTAAATTTCGTTACGTGTTTACTGAATAAAGTTTTGTTTCAGTATGGTCTTAAACTTTTGACCAGCTAGTATTTAGGCTAATTTTATACTCTTCACATTTTCCCCATTAAATGTTAAAAATGTTTTTATTTTTATTTTCCCTTTTCTTATTTTTATCTTTTAAAGCTCAACTTAAATAAGTGGTTGAGTCTAACAGCGCAAAATGCATATTTTTACTTTATATTCATTAGCCTTATACACATACACATAACTTGAATCTTCATTTATGAAAATAGAAATATTTAAGCCTACAGGTATAAATAATACGTTTTATTTAAATATTATTGTAGATACTTTTATTTCTGTACTTATTGTGATCAATTCTTTAAGTACTTGTATGTGATCTATAAATCCGAACGTTGTTCGGCCCGGCATGGGCAGGTAGTTAAGGCACTCAACGAGTAATCCGAGGGTCATGGATACGCATCCAAGTCGCACCAAACATGCTCGTCCTTTCAGCTCTAGGGGCGTTATAATGTGCGGCCAATTCCACTATTCATTGGTAAAAGAGAAGCCCCAAGAGTTGACGGTGAGTGGTGATGACCAGCAGCCCTCTCTCTGGTCTTACACTGCTAAATTACGGACGACAAGCGCAGATAGCCCTCGAGTAGCTTTGCGTGAAATTCAAAAAAGAAACAAACAAACTTGTCTTCAACATTAGAGACGGCTAGCTCAGGTAGCCCTCGTGTAGCTTTGCGCGAAATTCAAACCAAATATGCTGAAAATTTTCAACAGTCTGTTAATAGATAAAATAATTAACTAGAATTATGATTCTGAGCTGTTTTATATGCAACTCAGATCAAGGTCATGAAGAAATTAATGCTAAGCAAAACAATAGGTTTACACGAAGCGACTACACTTACTATTGTCATAGCGACACAGTTTAAAACATGTTTTTCAAATAAACATCTAATATTTTACTAATTATTTGTCGCTTTACATATGAAAAAACGACTCGTTTGGGTTGAGACATTTTTTTACGTAGAGAAGCGGAACAACGTTTTGACCTTCTTCGGAATCTGACCGATGAAGGTCAAAACGTTGCTCGCTTCTCTACGTAAAACATTTTATCAACCCAAACGACCCGTTTTTACATATATTTTTTTCTCTACAAGTGGTTTTTTTTCGACATCACTGATTATTTGTAGCTTTCTCTTAATTGGGGAACATTAGACAATTGCACCTATATGCGTTCCCCTCTTTATCTGGCCAGACCAAGAATCTAAATAGACTCCCCTACATGTCAGATTGGAGGGTACTTCTCATGTCCTCTTATACCATAATTAACTGGCTTTAACTAATAGATTGTGTTTGGTTTTGCCAATGAAGGTGTGGAAAATTGTCATGGAAACACAAAAAAGTTCAGTAACCTCTGTGTTTCCTCTGTGCGCAATATAATGAAGAAACAGGACTTAACATATCAGATTTTAATACCTTAAGTAAAGCCAACAGGTTACTATTGAAGGTACATAAATAATGTTGTTCAATCAAACAGTTCAGGTGATTTTACCTTCAAAGTGAGAGATAACATTCAAACAAACAACAAAGATCAAATTGCAGCCTCGAACAGGCATTAACTTTAACTTGCTTGTTCAGCAAGTGATAGGTTTGTCCATTTCTCACCATCTTCTCGAGTGTGCGTGACCAGTGGGGGCGCCAATGTTCAGCTAGTGAGATCATGCTCTAGTGAATTGGACTTTAAGCTCTGAAATAGCGATTAAAATATATTTATGCATTTCATCCTTTGTTGCAAACGTCCTCGATATCGCAGGAGCATGGCCTCATATCCAGCATTGTACTTTTTACGTCCAGACCCTTGCCAGGCCAGAAGCTCCTAGAATTGAGATATATTTATCTCTAATTCTAAAACTACTGACAAGATGGAATTAAGCCAGAAACAACGTCCTTGTGTAGCTCTTCAGCCACAATTGGAAATTCATATTATGTTTAGAGGCATCATGTTTCGAACCTAGGAACCCTATTTCCACAGCCAAACAAAGTAACCATAAGACCAAGACTGATCCATAATTTCTAAGAAAAATAATAAGAACATATAATTAATTTAAATTGGGGTGTGGTGTTTAACAAGAATATAGCAATAAATGATAGTAAATAAATTTTATAAATTTTGTTTTGTAAAACAATTATTTATTAAATTATGATGAAGTACAGACAATCATCTATTTGATTACGCTATTTGTAACTTATCTCTTCCTTCTCTGCTGGTGTTAAGCTTATATGTGATCTTTCTATATGTTTTCGCTGTTATCTTCGTCACCTAAAATGGATTAAGGTTATGTTTTCACTCTTGTGTGCTTTGTTATGCTTGTTGTTGTTGTTTTGAATTAAGCACAAAGCTACACAATGGGCTATCTGTGCTCTGCCCACCACGGGTATCGAAACCGGGATTTTAGAGTGTAAGTCCGCAGATACACCGCTGAGCCACTGGGGGCGCTTTGTTATGCTTAGTATTTATTCATGAGTCTCTGATTTATTATATTACGTATGTTAACGTATTAAGATTTCAAATAGCCGAAAAATTTAACTTTAAAGTTAACTGAATGTCAAAATTTATCAAATTTGCGATATTTGCTTACAGGATTGAGACACACAATTGTCCTTCTTAACATAAATATATTTTAATGTGTAAATGATAATGCGATTTATAATAATGGTTATTACAAATAGTTATTAAGAGTATTGGTTTAAATACAAAAGTTTTATTAACTTATAAACAATATTTAGTCTTCTATCTTGTCTGGAGCTGAATATTTTATCAACGGTCTAGATCTACGAAGTGCAAATGACTTTTGTTTTTATACACAGACACACTTCGCTTGCTGGAAATGCTAGATAGGCCTGGCATGGCCGAGCGCGTTAAGGCGTGCACTCGTAATCCGAGGGTCGCGGGTTCGCGCCCGCGTCGCGCTAAACATGCTCACTCTCCCAGCCGTGGGGGTGTATAATGTGACGGTTAATCCCACTATTCGTTGGTAAAAGAGTAGCCCAATAGTTGGCGGTGGGTGGTGATGACTAGCTGCCTTCCCTCTAGTCTTACACTGCTAAATTAGGGACGGCTAGCACATACAGCCCTCGAGTAGCTTTGTGCGAAATTCCAAAACAAACAGAAATGCTAGATGGCTCTATTTTTGTTTGGCTTAATGCAGTTTACAAGCTTACTTTTTACAGAGAAAGACAAATATTTAATGTCCTTGTAGAAATAATAATGACTGAAATGTCTAAAGCTGAATGTAATGTTTGAAAATCTCTAAACGTTCCTGGTCAAATTCTGTAGTTTTCCGATTAGTAAGCGTTTATCACAGTTACAGCTTCTAAAGCTTATAAGATATCGAGTATAACCGACCAATAATATTTTCTGTTCTTGCTTTCGACGCGGCGGTTTATATTTACTTTAAGGCAAGTTTCTCTAACGTTTAACAGTGTTCGAAGACACGCTAGTGTTTTCGTAAACCATATACTGTTGATTCTTGCTTTCGAGAATCTTATACAAATTTAAAGATCAGGCAGGACCTGCGCTCTACACATCCAATAACATACGTCACGTGCATCAAACTGAAACAAACGTAGGTAATAAAACATCAGTAAATCAGTTACAGGACGTTTGTGTGTGTCTTTCAGCAGTATTTCTTGAAAACGGCCGAATGATTTGTTTTGTTTGTTTTGGAATTTCGCACAAAACTACTCGAGGGCTATCTGTGCTAGCCGTCCCTAATTTAGCAGTGTAAGACTAGAGGGAAGGCAGCTAGTCGTCACCACCCACCGCCAACTCTTGGGCTATTCTTTTACCAAGGAATAGTGGGATTGGCCGTCACATTATACACCCCCACGGCTGGGAGAGCGAGCATGTTTAGCGCGACGCGGGCTCGAACCCGCGACCCTCGGATTACGAGTGCACGCCTTAACGCGCTCGGCCATGCCAGGCCTTGACTAGAGGAAAAGCAGTGACTTAATGACACCCAACACCCTCGGAATAGGGACTTACCTTTATACTGTAACGATCTTATTACTAAAATGGGTGAACATTTTCAATGTTGAGGTTTGTATCTAAGAGCTGCAGATTGTGAGCCGAGTACCCAAGCTACTGTATCTTATTTCGAACTTCGATTGAGTTATTGGACCAGTTTTCTAGTTCACACACTTAATTTTCAGCGCAGAAGTTTCAAACTAAATAAAGTTCCAGCCCACACCCTTGAACTGTCCTTGGTGTTGGCGTTTTAACTCTCTTTATCCAAAGCATGCAATAACCAGTTTACCTTGTGAATTAAATGGAACACCACGACTTCGAGATGTCAGGGTAATGTAAAACTAAAGCTCACGATAGGACTCGTTCACTCTACATACACATTGTTTCATAGATGTTTTAAGCGCTGAAACCAGGGAAGTAAGAGGGCTATTGTTAATATACTTTTTAAAGAGGGGTACTCCTCCCCGTTATTAATAACCAACTCTAATACGATGCTTTACTTAATATAAAAGGAAGACATGGAAAAGCAAGGCCGCGCGAAGTCTATTAAGAAAAAAATTATTTGTAAATCACCTTGGATGTTATAATGTTTTTTTTGCGCTACGTGGAGTCGGAAACGTGTTTTAAAATAGGGTCACATAATAAAAGAATTCTTGGAAAAGCCGAGCAACATTATTCACCCCGTTATAAGCCTTTATAAGTTCTCTATTACATTAGCTATCTCAAAATTGTTTGCGACAATTAATAACACAAGAAATTTTGGTTTCAATTACGAACACTGCCAGAGTTCAGTTTATAATTCAGCGAACCAGATTTCACTACATTTGCACGTGAGCGCTGCTATTGGTAGCACACAGAACATCAAGGTGGTGGAAGATTTTGTTACAAACATTAAGAAGCATGTCTCGCTTGATGGAAGCCAATGCGTCTTCAGTCCCGTCATTTTATTAAGCTTCTTTGCATACACTTTGTACTTCATGTAGTCCCACGAAAAAAACATACAAAAGCGTGATATCTGGGGACCTGGACGGCTATTGAATAAGTCTCAATCAGTGATGTCGAGACACCCACTTATTGAGAATTTTATATGCAAAAAACGGCTCGTTTGGGTTGAGAAAATATTTTAAATAGAAGAGCGAACAACGTTTCGGCCCTCTACATTGCGACACTCTGTTACACAACCCCTTCCAAACATGTGGTCAGCTTCCGGTCAGTTACCTCTTTCTTTGTGAACCTGACGATGACCAAAGAAGGTCGAAACGTTGTTCGCTCGTCTATTTAAAATATTTTCTCAACCCAAACGAGCCGTTTTTTGCATATTGAACAAGTCATCCACTTTGCCCGATCCAACAAGAAAGAAACTTTTCATTCCGTACATCTAACCCCGTGTGGTCGTGCCCCATCTTGCTGAAAGAACACATGGGGCTGCATATCCTCAAGGTGAGGTACAGCCGACACTTCAAGCATGTATAGGTAATTTCGTTTCTCAACAGCATATACATAGCTTTCTCCTTCACTGTAGCCATTGTGCCCCTAGTGGATGTTCTGCGAAATAAAGGAAAACTTCTTGTGTTATTAATTGCCGCAAACCGTTTTAAGATAGTTCCTGTCATAAAGAAGTTATAAAGGTCTACAATGGGGTGAATAATTTATAGTTTTAAATATAATAAATTTTTAATTTAACTACTGCCTGTAGTTTTACGGCAGTTATAGTGTTTTATTATACGTTAGACACCATCTTCCGTATTAAACTTGATCAACTGCCGCCATCTATTGTTGACTTTCAACATAAATTTGTCTACATTCAATGCTCTATGCTAATTTAGTCATCGTAACTTCAAAAAAAGTAATGGTTTATTATATTACTAAAGTTTTTCTAATACGCACTCGTGTTGTTCATTTCCTACACCACTTAAGTGTTATGTACAAAGTTTACAATTTGTATTTTCAGAGGTCCTTGCCTTATAAAATTTAAAATTATCCAAGCAGTTTAGTTGAATACCTTAAAACGTTGACATAGAATTGATCGAAACGCCGAATATGTGATGATTAAACATCAGTAGTAGACGCGGATTTGTATTTATGGCCTATGTACCAAAGTCACCTGCTATTGTCCCTAATTCTGCAGTACTGACCAAAGAAAATGCAGACAATCAGCAACGCTCAACTCCTATGGTAAGAGATGGACTGTTACTTTTAAATTGCAGCCACAGAAGCAAGTGAGGAGGACATATTTAATAAGATTCTGATCAGAACTCAGCTTTCCAGCTCCAAATCCAGAACTGTATCACGGGGAGCATCTTACCCCCTCTAAAATAAAATAACACTGGTGTCCTACAACCATTATATAATAGGTTTTCTGTGATAGATAATACTCAAATTGATAGATTTAACAGGTAAATTTCAATCTTAAAGGATAAAAATTAATATTGTATTGTATGGCAACTAGTTTCATAAGGATAACAACATCACAGTGTGTCACGTGCGCGGTGCAGAACTGAATACACTGATAATTATTATGATTGACAAGAAATATTCAAACAGGTTCTATTGGGTGTTGAAAATAATTTTACTAGTCTTTGATTTACAATATTTTAAAACATGAATACATTTAGTTTGATTAGATAGAGGAGCATACACACGAGCCTTCGAAATCAGATCTTTGCCCACATTTTCATACTTCAAGATTTTAGAGTACAACAATTTAAAGAAATGTAAAAAGACAATGCTTTATAGTTTTGTTCATTGTTGATCACAGGATTGTAAAGCACAATATTAAAAATAAATTATAAACAAAATTTGGACAAGAATGAGCAATGTACCAATAATACCAGTACTTTGGTAAACATCTTCTGAAACTATTTCATACACACAAACAGTGTGTTTAATAAAACATACACGGACTTCACACAAGCCTACCATAATGTTATTTACATTAGATTTAAGTAATTCTAGCTTAACTACAAGCAATTTGAAAACAACTCATGGTGAATATACTTTAACTAAACTTTAGAACTATTGGAACAAACATTTTACACCTTATCATAAAATACTTTAAAATATTTAAAAAAACTGAGATCATAATATTTGAAATATAAATATTTTATCCAATAATAATTTACCTAACAAGTTCCAACATTTCCAGTTGCGATATCTGTTAACTTTAGGTATAGAAATATGTTTATCAATATCATATAGTGGAACCCCAATAAAGCAGCCACCTTTGGGACTGAGACAAACTGGTCTCATTAGAGGGCTCCACTGCACATAATTAGGGGTTATGTAAACAAAGGGACTGTGATTGAATGACCACTTTCAAGGGGTGACTGCTTAGAGGGGGTTCCACTGCAGTTTTTTTTTCTTTTTACATTCAAACAAGAAATAAAATGAGCTACAAAAGCATTTAAGATTTATTACCAAGTTAATTATCTTTAAGAACATGATCACGATTAAATTATTAATAATAACTTATTTTAAATACAAACATCTTTAATGTTTATAAGACAGTAAATAGGCAATAGGAAGGTTTAAAATAATTTTATTAACTGTAATATTTTTCTCTCTCAAGTGTAGGTTCATCAGATTAACGTTCGAGGTGCACAGTAATAGCACATAATATGCATCATTTTACATATTTATAATCAAAGGTAACTATTCCACTTGACACAACTAGCTGGTAACAAGACCCTGTCAGCATGACTGAACAAAACCAAGACAAAAATACATCTTAGGTCCATTTGTACAGTTCTGACTTTGCATTTTTATGTAATAGGCAATATTACTTAACATTTGAAAGTTTTCGATTTAATAAAATATAGTTTCATATACATATATATAAAAACAATTCATAAACAGTTTACTGTAGTCAGATAACTTTAAATACACACCCATCTATTATACTTGGGTAAGAATTAAATAATATAACAACAACATTTTCTATTACAATGAAAGAAACAAACATTACTCGTATTGTATTAGGCTAACTCGTTTCTGTAACACGTCTTAAAATAATGCAAAAAAAGAAAGAAAAGCTGAACCAATAGTTTAGTTCTTTCATGATAAAATTATACGTTAATCAAATAACAATCATTATAATGGTTAATAAACAAACCATTTTTAGTAGATTTCCCATGTATATTACAAATAAAAGAAGCACATTTATAATATATCAGATCTTAATAAAATATATTCACAATCAGTATACACAGTCTTTATATTAGATGAATACTTGGTAACTAATACTTAAACGTTTTTATATTATTCAAGATAAATACAGTAAAAACTTTGATCAAAACAAATGTAAAAAATGCACAATATGATGATACGGAGTGATATTCAATTTTATTTTTCCTAAAGGTCCCTTTCAAAAAATACACTATGCTGAAGACACACGCCAGGAAAGTCAGTAATAAATAAATATTCCATTTATGAATTTCTAATTTTTCCTGGAACATAATTTTTGTCAATCACTGGTTCCTGTAAAAACATATGAAGACAGCGTTCATTCTGTGCTAATGGATGGCCTGCAACCCTAGAAAAAATAGAATATTGAATCTGTAACACAAGATTTTAATCCTACCAATAAGAATTGTCAGAATTCCTTGTTATTGTTTTTAATTTTGGTCATTATTATACTTGTGGTTGTTAAACTGTAAAATAACACTTGTTAAAATAAAAAAAATTGAAATTTCTTCCAGCATAGATATTAAAAGAACATTTCCTGTGTTCCAGTTTGAATATCCATAAGCTCCATGTTGTACAGTGCTCTCTTCCAACAGGTTAATTTTAATTAACACATTCTCTGTTGTCGTCTCTGCTGTTCTGTTCTTACACAACTGTCAAAATACTAATAAACGTAACATGAAAGACTGGAAGTCAATACGTTTAGTATCCCAAGTTGCCTGGCCTTACTTTTCATACATAACAGTTTGAACACTGAATAACAATAAACTGCACGTTGTGTTGTCTGTACTACTATATTCCAGCTTCATCCTCGACACCATATTGTCACTTATAAAAGTAAAATCCTTTCTATATATTACAGATCCAGTGATGGTCCAAAAGCCCTATTTTAATAGACAAGGTAAGCTAAAAAGTCTATTAAATAACGATCTACAATATGGGCAATAAAAAAACTGTATGAACATTCTGTGTTGTATGTTCGATTTGAGCAAATAACTCAGTATAACTGATTATTTAGAAGCATTGGTTAACACGTTCAAGAGAGGCTTGGTATAATACACACAAGCTCATATACATATCTGCACACATTATTTATTTATGCTGTAACTTCTGATGCAATACGTGTATTTTCACAAAATTTGGTAGACTTGTTTTAATAACTACTACATATTTCTTGTGCAAAAATAATAAGATTATTTTAATGAAGTATTTTTACAAAAGATGCATTTGTAAATTGAATGTTTCATTACAAGTTTGAGTGCAAAGTGACTTTCATGTTAAGATTAAAAATTATTCTTTGCCCCCAAAAAATCCTCAATATTATTTGCGTAATCGCTAAAACTTTCCAAATATATTTCAAATGTTTGTTTTTAGTAAGATTTTATATTTTGTCTGTTATTCTCTTTACCGTAACTATGTAGGGTCTGTCAATTTGACTGATCTTTTAACCACCATAAAAAGTCAAAAAATAATTTTAGAATATATTATTTTTTCATTCCAGAAAGACTACAGATTACAACACGAAAATATAAATGTTTGGTCTGCATGGTTTAAGTCTCATAACATCACATATTTATTATTACAGTGACCTTTCCAGTCATGTCTGGCTAATATTACATAACTACCACTGACAGGGTGGCACGTGTACTCTGTTACCGTATCCAATAACACAAACCTGACTTTTATTCTTCCTTGTATTGGATGTGTTTTAGTGGACTAGTATTTTGTGATATGAAGTCAAATTTCAATTATACATTACATATACTATTGCTATTTAGAAATAAATTAAACTTAATTTGCTTAAAATACATAACAACTTGGTCACTGTTGGACACAGACTGCTAAGATTTGCACATGGAGGATATCGGAACAAAAAGTATTTTAAGTTTTATATGTACATACAGTTAAATAACTAAAAAATCATAAATAGCAACACTGATATCATTGAATTCCACTACAGTTTATTAAGTTTAGTAACTAGATGTATTTGGATTTACAAAAATATATAACTTGGAGCAGACTGAAGACACAACTTACCCTTTCCTTGAAATATGGGATTGAAACGACATGGTAGACTTTTTACGTATTAAAATGGCTGAAAAAATTACTCTGTGGATATTCTAAGCCGTTAATTGATTATTCACATGTCATATATTGAAACAAATATACACATAAGGGACGGTTTTCAAACATGGAGAGAGGTGTATGGGCCGCCAAGTTTGATTCAGTGAGCAAGCTCTATCTCAGCAAAATACATGAAGTTCTTATTTTAAATAATAGGTTGATAATTAGAAATCTGAGTTCCTAACATGTATGAAACTATATACTTTAGAATTTAAACAATCACAAACATCTAATCTTAAACAGTGCTGCATTCAACACATCACATGACTCACTTAAAATTTAAATCTATGTGGTTTAACATTTACTTTCAAATTATGAAACTCGTACAATATTAAAGTTTGAATTATAATCTACAATTTGATTCAAAATTTACTGACAAATTCATAAAATAGTAGCTCAATAAAATTTTGAATGCAAGTCAACCTGTGCAATGACCTTTCACCTCTAATCTGTTGTAAAATGGTTAAGGACGACAGCACAGTAATAATTTTTGCAACAAGTTCAAAATTGCAACTTAACCCAATGTAAACAAATATTTTAATACAAGGTATGAGAAAGACCGAGCTCTAAATCAAACTGACTTGTTGATAAACATTTCAAGTCCTTTCCTTCTTTCTTCAATGAACTCTTCATCATATATTCCTTCATCTGTTCTGAAAGGAAGTTGTCTCTTCCATGCTTTTCCTGGTAAAGGTGGAACTACAATCTACACAATAAAGTAATAATAATAACTATTGTTAAAAATCAAACAATTATAATTTATATCATTAATATCCATTTATTTGTAATTCCTCAGAATGTACTACAAAGGATTGCACGTCGGTCGTAAAGTTATTCTATTTATTTTCCATTTTAAGTTCACAGAATAAGGAAACAGATGACAGAAATATTTGGCATTCATTATACACATCAAAACTATCTTTTTATGAAAATAAATCAAAAGGAAAAACAGTACTGAATATGGCAATAGAATTATTGAATAAAACTGCAATACACAATTTAGAAGAGTAAAAGAAACTAATTAAAATGTTTAGTTTACATGAATTTACGGATGACATTCAAAACATTAATGATCCTATATAATGTTTTAAAGGATTAAAACAAGTACAAACCTCAGACTTCTGCAAATCAATTTCTTTTTTCCTTAATTTTAATGATTATATATTTTTAGCCTTTAAAAAAATCCATACTAAAATTAACTTGTTTAAAATCACAGTGCAAACTGCCTTTAAAATGTAAAATATTTTATGAACTACTGTTCTCAACTGACAAGAAAAAAACATGTTAACATTATGTATTTCTCACTTTTTTTCCCCCTAACAAAACTGTAGTATATATTTCACAGTAATTTAACTTATTGTCAGTTAAATACTTGTTGCTATAAACAAATTAACTGAAATCAAACAGTCTTAACCAATTTGAGATCTAATTACAGTTTTGGACTTAGAAGAATAAGCTCTTTCAATTGATACATTTGTCTACACCCAAAGTCCAATAGATGTATTTATTTTAATACTTGTTCAAATAATCTTAATTTAAGGATAGCCTGGTAGAGATTCTAATAAGTAATAAAATCGATTCAGGTACACAGTCATGTGAAAAAGTTAGGACACCCTACGAAAACCTGTGTACTTTTGCAACATTTTTGGATATATAGACATATCTCAATTTTAACAATGCTGAGAGATTATAGAAATATAACTAAACAATTAAAACTGAGGAAAAGACTTTTCAAGATCTTCTGTAAATCTGATTATACAAAAATGCATATTCTAACTGAGGGAAAAGTTAGGACACTCCATATTTATTCCCACTTAAAATGGCTCAACTTACACACAGATGTATCACACCAGGTACACATGATTAGAAGATCATTACTTAGCACTGTGAATAAGGCTTGCCCTATTTAACCCTCACACAGTTTCATGTGCTCCAGACTGTTGAAGTGAAAGTAAGAGCAAAAGAGCTGTCTGAGGCCTTCAGAAGGAACATTGTAGCAGTTTACGAGTCTGGTAAGGGATTTAAAAAGATCCCCAAACATTTTGAAATCAGCCATTCCACTGTCCAAAAAATAATCAACACGTGGAGGGCTTTCAAAACAACTGCTAACATGCCCAGGTCTGGTCGTCCAAGCAAGTTCACCCCGAGAGCAGACCACAAGATGCTAAAAGAGGTCTCCAAACACCCTAACATGCCATCACAGGACCTACAATAAGCTCTGCCTACTGTTGATGTGAAAGTGCATGCCTCTACAATCAGAAAGAGACTGCAAAAGTTTATATTGCATGGGAGGAGTGCAAGGAGGAAACCTTTGCTTTTTGAGAGAAACATCAAGGCCAGACTGAAGTTTCCCAGAGAGAATGTAGACAAAGATCAGAACTTCTGGAATAATGTTCTTTGGGACAGACAAGTTCAAAATTAAATTATTTGGACACCAGAACAGAGGACATGTTTGGCATAAACCAAATACAGCATTCCAGGAAAATAACCTCATACCAACTGTGAAGCATGGAGGTTGAAGTGTCATGGTTTGGGGCTGATTTGCTGCAGCAGGACCTGGACAGCTCACAATCATAGAATCCATTATGAATTCTACTGTGTATCAGAGGGTGCTTAAGGATCATGTGAGACCATTTGTAAGAAAATTAAAGCTGAAGCAGAACTGGACCCTGCAACACGATAATGTCCCAAAACACACCAGTAAATCCAACAAGGATTGGCTGAAAACTAAGAAATGGAGAGTCCTGGAATGGCTGAGTCAAAGCCCAGATCTTAATCCCATTGAGATACTGTGGGGTGACTTGAAACGGGCTGTACATGCAAGAAACCCCTCAAACATCTCACAGCTGAAAGAATTCTGCATTGAGTAGTGGGGCAAACTTTCTTCGGACTGATGTCAGAGACTGGTAGATGGCTATAAGAAGCGTCTCACTGCAGTTATTTCAGCCAAAGGGGGTAACACCAGCTATTAGGGGGTAGGGTGTCCAAACTTTTTCCTCAGTTAGAATATGCATTTGTGTATAATTACATTTACAGAAGACCTTGAAAAGTATTTTCTTCAGGTTTATTTGTTTATTTATATTCCTATAATATCTCACTATTGTTAAAATTGAGATTATATATCTATATATCTAAAATTATTACAAAAATACACAGGCTTTCATAGGGTGTCCTAACTTTTTCACATGACTGTACACGCATCCCACATTTGGTATCTCTAGCACAAAAAAAGGTGAAGAAAAACAGTCTCTTAGATTAATTTACTCTAATCCTGGCTAAAGTAATTTCAAGTACAATTGAAACTGAGGATTACCTATTGCTTTATTTTCTCTCATTGTTTCACACAATTGACCTTTGATATAAGAGGGTGTTAATTCTCAGCTTTAAAAGCTAAGAACTGTCACCACCAGAAAATTTCTTTGCTCTATCAAAATCATGGTAATAAAAAGGTACTACTAGCCAGGGTCTTAATATAGAGTTTAGTCTATACAGCATTTTCTTATCTTTGAGATTGATGTATTTATTATTATTGTATGAATATGTATTTATAGACTAAGTTAATGGAAAGTGGAAAACCTGTCAGAATGGACAAAATGGTTTTCAATAAGCTTTACGTCAGAACATCAAAACTGTCTCAGGTTCAAAACTTTCACTGATAAACGAGTAACTTTCCTTCACGTTTACTTTTTCTCGTATTTTTAAACAAAATATCACAAACAATAACTTGTAATGAATTTTAAATATGATTACATTGACTAATTTCTCCCACATTAGTTTTAAGTTGAACGTTTTCTCAAATTATGAAGTGCATTGTAAAGCAACTTCTGAAATACTGGATATAGATAAAAAGAAGTGTTATCACATGATTAATAATGTGAATCTAATATTTTGATTTACGATTATTTGTTAAGAATTTATTTATGTTTATATCGGAAGTTAATACATTCTGTTAACGTAGTATTTGATTATAAATTAGATTAACATACTTTGTTAGAATCGTTATACACTTTTATTGTAGGATCACATACTTTGTTAGAATCGTTATACACTGTTATTGTAGGATCACATACTTTGTTAGAATCGTTATACACTGTTATTGTAGGATCACATACTTTGTTAGAATCGTTATACACTTTTATTGTAGGATCACATACTTTGTTAGAATCGTTATACACTTTTATTGTAGGATCACATACTTTGTTAGAATCGTTATACACTTTTATTGTAGGATCACATACTTTGTTAGAATCGTTATACACTGTTATTGTAGGATCACATACTTTGTTAGAATCGTTATACACTGTTATTGTAGGATCACATACTTTGTTAGAATCGTTATACACTGTTATTGTAGGATCACATACTTTGTTAGAATCGTTATACACTGTTATTGTAGGATCACATACTCTGTTAGAATCGTTATACACTTTTATTGTAGGATCACATACTCTGTTAGAATCGTTATACACTTTTATTGTAGGATCACATACTTTGTTAGAATCGTTATACACTTTTATTGTAGGATCACATACTTTGTTAGAATCGTTATACACTGTTATTGTAGGATCACATACTTTGTTAGAATCGTTATACACTGTTATTGTAGGATCACATACTTTGTTAGAATCGTTATACACTGTTATTGTAGGATCACATACTTTGTTAGAATCGTTATACACTGTTATTGTAGGATCACATACTTTGTTAGAATCGTTATACACTGTTATTGTAGGATCACATACTTTGTTAGAATCGTTATACACTTTTATTGTAGGATCACATACTTTGTTAGAATCGTTATACACTTTTATTGTAGGATCACATACTTTGTTAGAATCGTTATACACTGTTATTGTAGGATCACATACTTTGTTAGAATCGTTATACACTGTTATTGTAGGATCACATACTTTGTTAGAATCGTTATACACTGTTATTGTAGGATCACATACTTTGTTAGAATCGTTATACACTGTTATTGTAGGATCACATACTTTGTTAGAATCGTTATACACTGTTATTGTAGGATCACATACTTTGTTAGAATCGTTATACACTGTTATTGTAGGATCACATACTTTGTTAGAATCGTTATACACTGTTATTGTAGGATCACATACTTTGTTAGAATCGTTATACACTGTTATTGTAGGATCACATACTTTGTTAGAATCGTTATACACTGTTATTGTAGGATCACATACTTTGTTAGAATCGTTATACACTTTTATTGTAGGATCACATACTTTGTTAGAATCATTATACACTTTTATTGTAGGATCACATACTTTGTTAGAATCGTTATACACTTTTATTGTAGGATCACATACTTTGTTAGAATCGTTATACACTTTTATTGTAGGATCACATACTTTGTTAGAATCGTTATACACTTTTATTGTAGGATCACATACTTTGTTAGAATCGTTATACACTTTTATTGTAGGATCACATACTTTGTTAGAATCGTTATACACTGTTATTGTAGGATCACATACTTTGTTAGAATCGTTATACACTTTTATTGTAGAATCACATACTTTGTTAGAATCGTTATACACTTTTATTGTAGGATCACATACTTTGGCCACTAAACATTTTAATAAAAAAAAAAAAGTGAAATAGAACTATGTTTCTGGTTTAAAAAGTTTTTCCAGAACTTTGGTGAGAAAATATAAAATAAAAGAATTTATATGTTTAGTTTACATGTTGGGAAAATTGTAAAAATGAAAAATATACACAAATATATATTTGTGTGCGCACGCGCGCACGCGTGTGTGTGTTTGAAATAAAACAGTTAATAAATTATTACAACCAAATATTTCTATTCAAATTTCAAATTTTTTTCAGATTAAGAAAAAACTCCATGATTTCTTACCTTGCTGTCTCTCTCAAGTTCTGTTCTTAACCACTCGAAATCACTATAACGTCTCCGTACACTAGATTCCTTCAATTTGAAGACGGGTAGATTGGTCTGGATAATAGATAAATCGCTAAATTTCTTACTTGAAAACCTCAATTATATTACAAGAAAGACTTCACAATAAACTCATTGTACACTTCAGAACACATGGATACTTGGAAGGTGATGTTGATAGACTGTATCTATGTAAGAAGTTTGGACAACCTGTTGAGCTACTAGTCATGTTGATGGACTGTATCTATGTAAGAAGTCTGGACAACCTGCTGAGCTACTAGTCATGTTGATGGACTGTATCTATGTAAGAAGTTTGGACAACCTGTTGAGCTACTAGTCATGTTGATGGACTGTATCTATGTAAGAAGTTTGGACAACCTGTTGAGCTACTAGTCATGTTGATGGACTGTATCTATGTAAGAAGTTTGGACAACCTGTTGAGCTACTAGTCATGTTGATGGACTGTATCTATGTAAGAAGTTTGGACAACCTGCTGAGCTACTAGTCATGTTGATGGACTGTATCTATGTAAGAAGTTTCTGGACAACCTGCTGAGCTACTAGTCATGTTGATGGACTGTATCTATGTAAGAAGTTTGGACAACCTGTTGAGCTACTAGTCATGTTGATAGACTGTATCTATGTAAGAAGTTTGGACAACCTGCTGAGCTACTAGTCATGTTGATGGACTGTATCTATGTAAGAAGTTTGGACAACCTGCTGAGCTACTAGTCATGTTGATAGACTGTAAGAAGTTTGGACAACCTGCTGAGCTACTAGTCATGTTGATGGACTGTATCTATGTAAGAAGTTTGGACAACCTGTTGAGCTACTAGTCATGTTGATAGACTGTATCTATGTAAGAAGTTTGGACAACCTGCTGAGCTACTAGTCATGTTGATGGACTGTATCTATGTAAGAAGTTTGGACAACCTGTTGAGCTACTAGTCATGTTGATGGACTGTATCTATGTAAGAAGTTTGGACAACCTGTTGAGCTGCTATTCTATCCAAAAATCTCCTAACAATCCAATCAATGCCTCCCCCCCTCACAAAAATGTACTTTTGTTAATTTCACAGTTTATTAAAAGTTTGCCCTAAACTATGCACAAAGTTCACTTCTACAAAATATTTGTTGGTATTGTTAGAAACTTAACTAAAACTTTTCATAACCTTTGTTTAAACAATCACTGTTGTGCTGTCAGTGATCATACCAGAAATAATAAATTGTAGTGAAATAGTATGTTATTTTAAAAAACCTGAAGTGACGAGATAATGAGGTTCATGTAAAACAGGGGTTGTCGGTCTATATCACACAAGTCAAAAGTTAGATACAAAACATTTTCTTTGGTGTGCACTACTTTTACATCTATTAGCAAATAAAAAGCACAACTGACTTTCAAAATAAGCTCAAAATAAATCCATTACCAACTTCTATAGATGAAGTAATATACGTTACTGAATCTACAGTACACCATTTACACAAAAATTCCTGATGGAACCTGGGACTCAGAGCAAAAACTTCCAGTGAATATAGTTTCTACATTAAATGTTATTATTGTGATCTTTGATGTATAATAACCAGACAGCATATTTTTTTTTCAATAATATTTCTTCAGTACTGTGACCACTATAACATTAGGGATGAGTTATTTCTTTAATAAATAACACTGGTAATGTAGTTGGACAATTAATAGAGTTTGCTAATCAATTACTCGATGGCTCATTTAACAGAGACATTCAAGTAATTGTACACTATCATATAATGCAGTAAAATCAAACAATTATCCTCCAATGGCCAGAAACAAACAGCACTAAAAGTGAGATTTTAATACAAGCAGTTGGCAAAATCTTGTCACACTAATCAAAGCTCATAGGTTATTAATTAATCAAGTCAGCCACTCAGATGTACCTGTTAGCATTTAAAAAAAATGAACACAAGATAAAGCAATGTGGCATAAAACAATCTGGCCAATCAAGACCATCCTCCTGCCCACAAGAAAAAAAAATCATTCCAAGTAAAAAGTTCTTTTACACTGGACATCAAAATTGACTAATCATATTTGATACCAAACAAGAATGTAAAAGAAGGAAAGTTAACTGTACTTGGAAAGTGGACACTTGGTTCCCTGTCAAGTTTAGCAAAACTGAGGTTATTTACAATTGAACAATTTTAGTAGCTCTGACAAAAAATAGATACCACTTACTCTCATAGATTTAGCAAATTATGAGTATAATATATGTATACGAATTACATTTGGTCTTTCTCAACAGAATATACTATGTAAGTTGTTATACCTGTAGCAACATAAATAAAAGGATTTCTTCCTCATGGTGACATCACATTTGCTCAGATGGAAGCTCACATGGTGTTTTTGTGTGAACTCAAAGTGATTAGAAATGGCCTAGCTAATTATTTTTGATATTCTTGATTGAACACCAAATACTTTTTAACTTCTTAAAAAAAATAAGAAGAATACCATTTGTTTTAATGCCTTAAAACCAATTTTGAAAAATTACAAAATTAAAATTTTACTATATTTTTGTCTCCCCCCCAAATCCAAATTCTCAAGTGTTCATATCTTATTTCAAGCTCATTTTTACTTTTAGTACAACAGCTGGTACTAACTGGTAATAATCCTAACAGTTTTTACCTTCCATACTGAATAGCAAAGTCTAATGACATTAAACGAACCTTAATATTTTGCTTGCCTCTGTACAATACACAAGTCTACATGTGTTAGCCACACATTTTAACAATGGTTAATCTTACAAAAAGCTTCCTTAAAAAAAATCTTATAACACATGCTAAAGTTTTTACTATTTCTTACTTAACCTAACTTTAAATCATAGTTCAAAAGTAAAAATCCTCGTTATACAATGTTGAAACGATACAGCAATAGCTTTTGTTCGAATAAAATATTAAGTTATTCTAACAGAGATAATATTTCACAGCTTCAAGCAAAAATTCACTCTAGGACTTTGTTCTTCAATTAACATTAAATACTAAATGGTCATTTCATATTATCAGGTCACTGAAAGAAAAAATTTAAAAGTCCCTAAAGCAATTTTGCACTTGACCATTTAATTAATAGGTGACGTTCTTACCTACAAAAAAAGTTCAATTTTTTTCTACTTTTAAAATTATATATTAATTTAATTCTCAGAGTGGTGTAAACTCATTTACTGGGTATTTTCCCCCATGTTTAAAGGATGACTTTTAATTCCATTATGCTTAAACTTCTTTAAAGTATACTAAGCAATACTAAAAGTATCTGGTAGTAAATCTGTAATTGTACTTTAATATCAGTAAACAGCTGCTAACTTACAGGTTATTGTAATTAGTACTAGACTGCTATGGATAGCAGGATCTACACTGTCGTGTCCAAAACGCATGGTACTTGAAGGTACTATTTGTGGGAGGAAGCTAAGAGTTAGGCTTATAGGTAAAACTACGAACAAGAATAAATAATTAAAATATAACTTATAACCTGTAATCGTAAATTTAGGGTCTTAACTTATCTTAGTCTTGTGCGAAATTGAACTGAATTAGAAAGTTTAAAACTTTAACGTACCCTCATTCGAACTTCATAATCAGTGTACCGTTTCCGTGCGACTCCGTGGGTAAATGGTTCAAAAACATCAATTTCTAGAAAATTTGCTGGAGCAGCATAAGCGTCATCCAAAGTTTGTTTCTTAGGTTGAAGGCGGCGAGTTGCCTCATGAGGAAGATTACCCTCGGAAGCCATGTTTATGAACTGATAAATCGACATCTACAGGAATAGAAAAACACTGGTTATTGATAGATTTTATCTTATCGGTGATGCGAGTGAATAACAGAATCCACATGTTAACTCACCTGATGGAAATGATGTGATATTTAAAAAATTAAAAGTATTTTTAAATAAAAAAAAAATACTAATAATAAGCTCAAACATAAAATGTCTTTACTGTTATTAATAATGATACTTTATACATTTTAAATATTTAAAAAATACATTAACAACCAACTGCTTCCCATTTGTGACATATTAAAACTATGGTATAACTCGAAAACATTTTTGTGAAATTTTTTCGCAGTAACTATTACATCATGTAATACTGTGTGTGTTTTTTTTCTTATAGCAAAGCCACAACGGGCTATCTGCTGAATCCACCGAGAAGAATCAAAACCCTGATTTTAGCGTTGTAAATTCGTAGATTTACCGCTGTTCTAGAGGGGGACATGTATTACTGTCACCATAGGCAACACTTCCTAGTCTAGCCTTCCAATTAGGTCCAGGACAATATACATAATTATACTTATATAATGTTATCGGTGGTGCCGCCAAAGCCAATATTTATTTGATTTTCCAGTTGTTGTTTTTTTTATCTGGCACAACGCTTGAACATTTTCATGAAATAATTTGATTAACCAGCTGGGTTTGTAAGTAGTTCGACGGTAAGCTAGAGGGCTTATAACACTAAATATCGAGGTTCGATATCCATGGTTAGCAAAGCGCAAAATACTCCTATATTTAAACACAAACCTAATAAACTAAATACAGTTATGTCAACTGCATGATTAAATGGCTGTCTAATAACCCGAACATAGTGAAGACGAACCATAAAATATTCATTTAGTATGTGCGTGTCGAATGATTTTATGTCTAGCTTTCTGCTTCCTACTAAAATGGAAGACTCAGCGTTGTAGCGTTATAAAAGTGACGGTCAGACCCACTATTCGTTGGTAGAACTTAGAGATGAGTGGTGATGACTTCACTCTAGTCTTGCACTGCTGAATCAGGGACGGCTCGCGCAGATTAGCCCTCGTTAGCTTTCGGCGAAATTAAAAAACAAATCCAAGATAAAATCATTGTTTAAATTCAATTAAGATTTATTAAAAGAAAACAACAAAAACCGATTTTATTGAATTATTTGAGAGAAGTGTTCAAGTAACAATAATCCTTCCACTGCCTCAATGTTGAGGTTGAAGGCTTTAAATGCTAAAAGTTAAAGTTATATTCCTTCGGTGGGCAGAACAAGATTGCAGGATGTGTTTAACAAAAGCCAAGCATTAATAATAAACTAAAAGTTCATATTAATAACAAAAAACAAAATCATTTTCAAATAAATAAATATTTTGTTACTTGTTTTTAAACTAAAAAGGTATTAATAGTTACAACTCCGTTTCAAAAGATATATAAAAGTAACATATGTCATTACAGAATTCATCAGCTATTTTAGACCTGAATTAAAAGAAACGCATCACAGAATTTCTGTCAACATTAAATAATTAATAAACAGACTTTCTCATTTGACATCTTAAAGTCTATTTCATTTTAAATGTATCTTAATCAGTCTATTGCAATATAAAGAAATATAACCGCGGGAGAATGTTAAATCCACTTATTAAAAAACTTGATTGTTTTATCGCCAAGATACGGGTCAAATTCCAAATTTTAGCATTGTAAGTCCGTAAATTTGCTCTTGACTCACTAGAGAGACGTAAACAAAACCAAAGGATTCAAGAATACAAAAGACAAAATAACAACTTTCGAGGTTTAAAAAACATTGTAAAAGTTTTTGTTTTTAAATACATATTTAAATATTAGCATAGCTATGTAAAAGTTGTATATTTAAACTTTCTAGTGTATGTATAATTTTTTTTTATTTTTACTACCACTGGTAATTAGGACGCTCGGTTGGCAATCTGTGAGTTGCGAGATCGATTGTTATTTTGAATTTCGCGCAAAGATTAGCAGTATAAGACTAGAGGGAATGCAGCTAGACATCACCACCCACCGCCAACTCTTGGGTTACTCTTTTACCAACGAATAGTAGGATAGGCCACAACATCATAACGAGCTCACGACTGAAAGAGTAAACATGTTTGGTTGGACGGGGTATTCGAACCCGCGACCCTCGGATTACGAATCAAACGCCTTAACACACTTGGCCATGCTGGGCCTGCGAGATCAAAACTTATAGTCAAACATGCGCATCCTTTCAGACATGTATTATAGTGCAACAGTAAATTTCACTATTTCTTGGTTAATCAGTAATCTGAGAGTTAGCGGTGGGCGGTATCAACTAATTGTGTTTCCTCTAATCTATCACTTCAAAATTAGAAACGGCAACCGCAGATGGCCCCTGAGAAGCTTTGCCAGAAATTCCAACAAACAAATTAACGGTTTTTATAATTGCCTGGTGACCTATCTTAGTTATCTAGAAAAGCCACTTAGGAAGGGACAGAACAATGTAATGAACAAGTGCAAGTTAAATATGTTTGACTTTCAAATATCCTCACCACTAAATACGGTCTGAGTCGCGCCCGCCATGGCCAAGCGTGTTAAAGCGTGCGACTTGTAATCTGAAGGTCGCGGGTTCGCATCCCCGTCGCACCAAATATGCTCGCCCTTTCAGCCGTGGGGGCGTTATAATGGCACGATAAATCTCACTATTCCTTTGTAAAAGAGTAACTCAAGAGTTGGCGGTGGGTGGTGATGACTAGTTGCTTTAACTCTAGGCTTACACTGCTAAATTAGGGATGGCTAGCACAGATAGCCCTCGAGTTGCTTTGTGCAAAATTCAAAACAAACAAACGTTCTGAGTCTTTTATTCATATTCAAGATATGTTGTTTCATAATCTCGCAAAACCTTTATTTCAAGGATTGAAAGTTTCATGAAAAATGTAACAATGTAAATTCTTTGCTAATACCTGACATTAATATAGCCGTGGGGGTGTATAATGTGACGGTCAATCCCACTATTCGTTGGTAAAAGAGTAGCCCAAGAGTTGGCGGTGGGTGGTGATGACTCTAGCTGCCTTCCCTCTAGTCTTACACTGCTAAATTAGGGACGGCTAGCACAGATAGCCCTCGAGTAGCTTTGTGCGAAATTCCAAAACAAACAAAACAGACATTAATATAAACTTAAACCATACAATAACAGCCACGGAGACCTGGTATGGTCAGGTGGTAGAGGCACTTGACTCGTAACCTGAGGGTCGCGGGTTCGATCCCTGTCATACCAACATTCTCACCTTTTTAGCCGTGAGGGTGTTATAATGTGACTGCCAATTTCACTATTTGTTGATAAAAAAGTAGCCCAGGAGATGGAGGTAGGTGGTGATAACTAGCTGCATTTCCTCTAGTCTTACGCTGCTTAATTACAGACGGCTAGGGCAGATAGCTCTCGAGTAGCTCAGCACGAAATTCAAAACAAACCCAAAATATCTCAAGAAAAATCTTCAAAACTACTGACAAATACAGACAGGTTTTAAACTATCAGTCTTATATCTAACAAAACTCGTAATTCAGGTCGAAAGTTCATATATTTTACATGCAAAAACGGCTCGTTTGGGTTGAGAAAATATTTCAAACAGAAGAGCGAACAACGTTTCGACCTTCTTCGGTCATCGTCAGGTTCACAAAGAAAGAGGTAACTGACCGGAAGCTGACCACATGTTTGGAAGGGGTTGTGTAACTGAGTGTCGCAATGTAGAGGGCGGGGTTACATGTTTGAATATATAATTTTATTCATTTTATTATCTTAATATAGGTATAAAGGCGTTCCTTTCTATTCGTTTATTTTGGGTTTAAGTTGTTGTATAAGTAAGGCTTCTTTAATTTTGCGTTTGTTTATGTTTGTTTCTTTATTTAGTCGAAACGTTGTTTGCTCTTCTATGTAAAATATTTTATCAGCCCAAACGAGCCGTTTTTACACATAAAATTCTCAACAAGTGGGTTTCTCGATATCACTAAAAGTTCATAAAATTTTTTATGGACCTCAAGCTACTCTGCCCTTTTTAATGTTATTCTGCATATAAAGATATGTTTAAAGTTGTTGATGTATGTCATCTAACATTTATTTACGTTGCGTGCAGGATATAAAGAATTTTAATTAAAATGACACTTAATATGAATTATTAATAATAGTTTTTGTTTATTTTATTTTTGCTTTCTCGCAATAAATTTAGAAATAAAGAACTAACAACCATCCTTTCCAGGCCAAGTGTGTTAAGGCGTGCGACTCGTAATCCGAAGGTCGCGGGTTCGAATCCCGATCGCACAAAACATGCCCGCCCTTTCAGCCGTGGGAGCGTTATAATGTGACGGTCAATCCCACTATTCGTTGGTAAAAGAGTAGCCCAAGAGTTGGCGGTGAGTGGTGATGACTAGCTGCCTTCCTACTAGTCTTACACAGCTAAATTAGGGACGGCTAGCGTAGATAGCCCCCTAGTAGTTTTGTGAGAAATTCAAAAACAAAACAAACAAGCAAACCATCCTTTCCCGGCGTAACCACATGGTTAGGGGTGATTGAGTCCCCGTCACACCCAACAGGCTTCTCCTTTTTTTCCGTTATAAGTTATGGTCACTTCCCACTATTCGTTGGTAAAAGAATATCCCAAGAGTTGGCGGTAGGTGGTGATAACTACCTGCCTTCTTTCTAGCTTTTCACTGCTAAATCCATCCTACCTTTAGTAATCAGACGTAATGAAAATTTTACAACAAATAATTTGAAATTATTGAGAAACTATATAACGCAAGTGTTTTTGGAATATAGAACTGTATTTATATTCTTCGAGATAAATGGAAAACAAATGGCATTTTGTGTATTTTGTTCTCTTGAGGAATGTCGATTCTTCGTAGCTTTGTTCTAAAATCAAGCAAATTACCTACAGATTGAATTTGACCGGTCGTCATTGAAATTATGTATGGTGAATAAAATAGTTTATGTTACAAATTAAAATGAAGGGTTTGTTGTTGTTGTTAATTGGATAGTTTAGAAAGAACGTGAACTATATAAAATATTTGCATATATTAAGATTTCCTTTGTTTATCCAAAAAGTGACATTAGGCCATCTCCTAAGTTGGCATTGGAGAATCTATCCCTGGATTTTAGCGTTGTAAGTTCGTACATATACCACTTTTGGGCTACTCTTTTACCAGCTATTAGTGAAATTGATCGTCACATTACAACGCCCCCACGGCTGAAAGGGCGAGCATGTTTGGTGCAATGAGGATTAGAACCCGCAACCCTCGGATAACGAGTCGAGTGCCTAAACCACATGGCCATGTTATTTTATATATATAAACAAAAATACAAGAGAAACATATTAATGGCCCATTTTATAACTCATTTATAAAACAGATTTTATCGCAATACTGTTTAGATAAATTAGCGCAATAATACATAACAAATGTCATGGACTGAATAAACAATGTCCTCGTCTGTGTGATACTAGCTAAAGTATCCGTTTAATGTTCGGAAAAAACATGGGGATCCCTGTGATTAACATAGGAGGTCATATGGAAGCACCGACTCCTGTGAAATTCTCTAAGGGCCCTAAATGTACATGTCAGATTTGGTAATAATCAGCTCAGCGATTGGACATTTATAAATGGACACACACAAGCAAAGACTTTTGTCAAATAATGATTTAAAAATAAACATATTGTAAAGAAATGAACGTTCGTAATAACTATGTAAATATTTTAAAAGTCAGGTAGGTATGTCTGGACTCAACTGCCAACCTATTAACAGCATTAAAATACATAATTTTAGTTTCTACTGACTGACCGACAAACAACACACTACTGTACAGTGGTATGAGTGATCAAAACACGTGACTTCTCAAGGCGGTTTCGACCCTCTTTGGGGGGAAATAACGACCAGTAAGGAAAGCGAATGTGGAAGAAATCAGTGCAATAGAAAAACGTGTATTCTTCCGAGGCGGCTTTGATTCTACGATAAAAGAATAAGTTACAACAGAGTTTGAAGTTAGCACATCAGAAAATAATCATTTCGAAGTAATCAATCACATCAACTAAATCAGATAGCTACATTGTGACAATTTGAACTGCATCAGGTGAAATAAATTAACCAAAGAAAACGTGCTTTGCACATCCTATGTTAAATCACGTTGTGTGTGAAGGCATTTGTTTGGTCGCTAACATCTTCCCTGGTTATTGGAGACAACTAGACCAAATTTAACAAGTGGGGGGGATGGACTGTGATATGTTCTTATCTATATCTCCTCCCCACCGAGTTTCAATACGCTTAAAAGGTCACCTAAGTCAGAAGTAGGTATTCAGGGTCGCTGAACTTAAATCTGGCATTAGATTTTGTGTTCTTGGTTGATCTTGTGATCCAAAGTGTGCCATGTTTGAAATTGTGTTTACACCCTTACTCATAAACTAGGAGGACCAAACTTGGCACACGCGCTCAGGTATCAAGCGGATGTCCTAATGGGATTGTTTTCTTGGGTACAGGGCCACTTGGGACAACTACATAACTGGAAATAATGGAGAACTTGACAAATACATTGGGCCCTCGTTAATTAAGAGCGTTTGTATTTCAAGTTATATAGAGTAGATCGACCAATCAGAAAACTGCTGTTTGTAAGCAGGATGGTGTTGAAATTAAGTACATCAGAAAAACACGTATACTGAAATATACCAATCCGTCAGTTTGTTTTGTTTTGAATTTCGCGCAAAGCTACACGAAAGCTATCTGAGGTACCCGACCCTAATTTAGCAGTGTAGACAAGAGGGAAGGCAGCTAGTCATCACCACCCGTCGCCAGCTCTTGGGCTACTCTTTTATCAACGAATAGTGGGATTGACCGTCACATTATAACGCTACCACGGCTGAAAAGGCGAGCCTGTTTGGTGCGACGCGGATGCGAACCCGCGACCCTCAGATTACGAGGATTTGAACATTGTAAGTCTGTAGACTTACCCTTCCTACCAAAAGACCAAAAACAGTGTACAATCCATAAAGTACTAACAGATAATTGGTTGTTTTTTAAGGTAGTGTACATGTTTTTCTTGTGTACTTATTTTATTCAGCGTCTTAGTTACAAACAGCGCTGTTCTGACTGGTTGATGGTTAGGTGATTAAGGCACTCGACTGGTAATCCGAGGGTCGCAGGTTCGAATCACGGTCATACGAAACATGCTCGCCCTTTCAACTGTAGTTTGACATAGGTCTGTATAGTATGTTGATGACCTGCTCCATCTGACGTTATAATGTGACGGTCAATCCCACTATTCGTTGGTAAAAGAGTAGACCAAGAGTTGGCGGTGGGTGGTGATGACTAGCTGCCTTCCCTCTTGTCTACACTGCTAAATTAGGGTCGGGGACCTCAGATAGCTTTCGTGTAGCTTTGCGCGAAATTCAAAACAAAACAAACTGACGGATTGGTATATTTCAGTATACGTGTTTTTCTGATGTACTTAATTTGAACACCATCCTGCTTACAAACAGCAGTGTTCTGATTGGTTGATCTACTCTATATAACTTGAAACACAAACGCTCTTGATTAACGAGGTCCCAATGTATTTGTCAAGCTGTCCATTGTTTCCAGTTATATTGTTGCCCCAAATTGCCCTGTACCCAAAAAAACAATCCCATTAGGACATCTAAAACAAGCAAACCACTGAGTTTTGTGTAAAGATTTTCTTGAGATTCAGCAGCTATTAACAGTAATACATTGGAATATTTTACCTTTGCTCTGGTAATTAGTTTATTCTTTAAATAACTTAATTTGAATAATAAGAGTAGTGGCATTTCGTAAGAAACGTGCTACTTTTCATAATTTGTGTGTATTTAAATTTAACATTTTTGTATTTTACGTGACCACAAGCGGTAATTGGGATTCATTATTTTACTTACATTCATATGTCAGCAGGCTGAGGGTTAGGTAGGGGTGTGGTAACAATGGCTGAATAGAGAACGTGAAACTACCGTCCGCGTGCTGGAAAATGTTTATACGTTACGCGTGAGCCACATGCTGGGAAAAGTTAACCACTTGCCACTTTTAGGCTAATTTCGAGTGCAACCCTATGTTTGACGTCACTGAACAGTTGTTTAGACTTTCGACCAATGCACAGCCATGTCACGAAAACATTTGTTGTTGTTTTTCGTTTATTTTGCCTTATATGGAATTCTAGATTTGCTGATGGTCAGATGGAGCAGGCCATCAACACGCTATATAGACCTATGCCAAACTAGAGTTGATGTAGAATAAGCTTAAAAGTTCTGTTAATTTATTGGCAACACATGCAAAGTTTGTTTTTTTGACAGAAATCAATTAATGGATGTAGAAGAATTGAATTGTGGAAAATGTTGGAAATAAACTTGCACATTTTTCGTCATTAGTTTTGTTTCTATTAAAACAAAGCCATATTGAGCTACCTACTGTGTCCTCCTCAGGGAATAGAACCATGAATTTTAGAGATATAAGTCCGTAAACTTACAGCTGTCTCACCAGGGGTCTTCAACAGAACTAATAAAAGATGTAAAACATCAAATTATTTTGAACTATTAAACATAAAACAGCCATACTGGGGTAACACTTTGTCCTCCTCAGTGAACAGAACCACGAATTTTAGAGATATAAGTCCGTAAAGTTGCCGCTGTCTCACCAGGAGTCTTCAACAGTAATAACAAAAGATGTAAAACATCAAATTATTTTAAACTATTAAACATAAAACAACTTGTTATTTTATTAGATCAAACCGTAAACATATGGTCGATTAGAAAATTTATAAATATATTCAAAACGTGATCGTAATATTTATTCGTTGTTCATTTCCCAGATGGGGGAAGTAGCAGATTAGTGAGAAGAGAACTTGGATTTTTAAGATAACACTTCAAATAGTATTATCTATTTGTTTGGTGCTGAGCACAAAGCTACACAAGCGACTACCTGTTTTGTGCCCACCACGAGTACGAAACCCAGTTTTTCGTATTACGAACACTTAGCCTCGCCGCTAAGTCACTTGGGAGCTTAAAATAATAACGGCTAGTAGTTGAAGAGGGTAATACTATAACAGGTTACGTCATTCACATAAGAGGCAACCTTAAAATTTATTAGCATTATCACCATGAGATTTGAAACCAAAACATAAAAGTGGTTTCAGTGGAAACTAAGTACTGGTTATATAGATTTGTGGTTGTTTTTGTGTGTGTTTTTTTCACATTCTGTGAGGTATACTACTTAAAAGTGATGTATTTGAAGCAGAAAGTATACGTGACCATAAATGGTAACGTGTATGTGTGTGACATTTCATCTTAATATTCTGTCTAATGATGCGATGATGTGATTAGAAAGCTATTGGTACCAAATAAAGACGTCACGCGCGACGCTGAAAGTGATTTGTCAAACATAAAACGTTGGAAAGTTAGGAAATAAGTTGTGAAAATGTGTCATTTAATTAATACGAAGGGGATAAAGCAAATTTTAATTCGAACGATGGTTATAAATCTGAACGTCCCTTGTACTCAAATTCATAGAAAAGGTGACATAAAGAAATCTTGTGGGAGCGCTGCTTGTTATTTGGAAATATTATAATTTAGCTTTAATCTACAACCAGTGACGTAGTAGGTGAAACATTCGGTATAATTTTACCCTAACAATGTTTGTCACGAACTGAAAATGTTCATTAAATATACCTATTTATGAAATAAGTTTTTTTTTTAACTTACTAAAATTAATTTTAAAGAGAAAGAAAAAACGTTCAAGTGGAAAATGGCCGACTTTTCTGTACACATATAAGTACTTACATGCGTGTATTACTCTTGGGTAACTTATTAGCGTTTGAATAAAATATAATTAAAAACTAATTTAAACACATAAACACCATGGTGTTTCCTTCTTTTACGTGGAGCCCCCCAGTGGCTCAGCGGTATGTCCACAGATTTACAATGCTGAAAACCGAGTTTCGATATTTGTGGTGGGCAAAGTACAGATAGCCCATTGTGTAGCTTTGTGCTTAATTCAAAACAACAACAACAACTTTTACATGGAAATTTTAAAAATGTCATAAAACCACGATGTCTGTGCCCACCAGAACGAATCATTGAAACTGGGTCTCACTTCGTAAGTCAGATACTATCTAGGTGTACACTTGTCAGCCTAAAGGAGTTTTGGTGTTTACTTGTTTTTCATGTTTTCTACTTTGTGGTGTGAACTGTTTTTGTATTTATTTATTTTTGTTAATGAATTCTTTTTCTATTTATTTTAAGGGGGATCATTGTATGGAACAACAAACATGTTAAGTTACTTAATATAGTACCAAATATATATTTCTGTAATAATGGTGTACATATCGTCTTCTCTATAAAAGAAAAAAATCTTGGATTTTACTCTAAATGCTGGTAACAATTTTATAACAGTTCTAAATATACTTAAGTCAAAGTCCTTATTTTGCACAATCGTGTGAAAATACACAATATCTGTGTATAGCAGCTCCTATTTTTAAACCGACTTACTGAAACGAAGGCTTCTATAGCCAACATCAACCAATGCCAGTTAATGGGCTACTTAAATTTCAATAGTGGAATTTAACAGTTTCCCTTATAACGCATCCATGACCCCGATATGTGAAGAGAAATTTTGCGGCAACTGGGCACGAATTTTAATTGTAAGAAGTAAAGTTAACAAAGCGTTTGTTAAACTAGTTGTGTAAATGAATTCAGTAAAAAGTAAAGCGTTAATAACATGTTGAATAAACTAATTCCGCGAAGTTCATCCAAATGTGTTATTACCTAAGTATTTAAATTTTGTATATTTGATGAAGCCACTAAACATAACTGTAGCCGTCCCTAATTTTGAAGTATACCCACCAGTGGAGGAGATAACTAACAAGCAGCACCTTACACCATCATCACCCCCTAATAAGCAGCACCTTACACCATCACCACCCCCTCACAAGCAGCACCTTACACCATCACCACCCCCATACAAGCTAAGTGAGTGGTAGCAACTCTTATTATGTACTCACAGTTTAAAGTGTGTAGAATGTTTAATGGTATCTTACAAATTCGAATTCTACTCTTGGCCAGGTGGTTAGGGCGCTCGACTTGCAATCTGAGGGTCCTCGGTTTGAATCCCTAACATGCTCACTAGTTTGGCTGTGGGAGCGTTACAATGTTATAGGGAATCCTACTATTCGTTGACAAACGTATAGCCCAAGAGTTGGTGATGCCTTTCCTCTTTTTTACGCTGCTAAATGAGGAACAGCTAGCACAGATTATCCTCGTGTAATTTTGTGCGAAATTTAAAAGCAAATAAACAATTTTCCGTCAAAGATTAAGACAAATTATTCTTCTCTACATTGCTATCGTAGTGCAGACTGTGAAATTTGCACTTAGAAATCGCCACTATACTATCTTTATGGCTGAATTCACAAATACGCAGTCTAGATCTATCTGTCTATATCTCCCACTTAACTAACTTACTATTTAAACTATCTGTGATTTTTATTTTTAATAACTTTATTACAACAAATATATATTTTTTTATGTTTAGTAAAGTACTCTTCATGAAAAGTAAAACAAAACAAATTCCCCATTTATTTACGGTCTATGAAATTGGACATCTAGTTTTTGAAGCAAAATTATTTTTTAATATATTTTACTGGCACTCTTAGGCTTAAAATAATCCTCATAGACGATGCATTCATAGAATTAATGGTATTATAAACTCTATTTTTAACGTTGTGATTTAGGTGTTTGCTAAAGGGCACCTGACTTTCATACAGAAATTTTTAATAATGTAGGCCTAAAGAGTTCTAAAATGGTGACGTCACATTTTCTAGTAAATTCGAGAAATAGGTCATAAATGTCAGATTCAATGAAGCAGCTGCAAACAGATACACATCATTTCCAGTCCGTAGAATGAATCATTAAGAGTATTTTTCTTTCAGCCAGCGTTGAAGGAGTCTTCCTTTTTTTGGATTTCTGTTGAGCTCGTGAAAAGATTAAGGATTGTTCTAGTTTGAATTTCACACGAAACCAAACGAGCGCTATTTATCCTTAATTTAGCAGCGAAAGACAGGAGGAAATGCTGATAGCCATCACCACCTTCCACCAATTCTTGGGCTACTTTTTAATCAACGAATAGCGGGATTGACCATCACATTATAACGCATCTACGGCCGAAATCGCGATTCTTTTTGGTGCCACGAGGACTCAAACCCGCGACTCTCAGATTGCAAAGCAAGCGTCCTAATCACCTGATTAAGTCGGATAATTTGAAAGAACCCGATAACGAAAACGTCAAACTTCAAAATAAAAGATTTTAATGACACCTATGTGACATATACATTTTTTTTACGCACACTGAGGCATTTGTTTTCAATGTAACGACATCTAGCAATCTCGATGTGCATGTTCCCCGCTAGTACAGCGGTATGTTTCCGGATTTGCAACGCTAAAATCAGGGGGTTGATTCCGCTCGGGGGGTTGAGCAGATAGTTCTTTGTGGCTTTGTTATAGGAAAAACAAGCAAACATAGTTGTACATTTTTGTCATAAAGCTAACGTAAGAAAATCAATGTTTAGCCGTCATTCTCCCTTTCATCTACTTTTGTTTGTGAAATTTGTGAAAATGGCCTGGCATGGCCGAGCGCGTTAAGGCGTGCACTCGTAATCCGAGGGTCGCGGGTTCGCGCCCGAGTTGCGCTAAACATGCTCGCCCTCCCAGCCGTGGGGGTGTATAATGTGACGGTCAATCCCACTATTCGTTTGTAAAAGAGTAGCCCAAGAGTTGGCGGTGGGTGGTGATGACTAGCTGCCTTCCCTCTGGTCTTACACTGCTAAATTAGGGACGGCTAGCACAGATAGCCCTCGAGTAGCTTTGTGCGAAATTCCAAAAACAAACAAACAAACAAACAAATTTGTGAAAAATATGCAGTAACATTATAATATGATCATCTTGATTGCTTTGTTTGTTTTGAATTTCGCGCAAAGTACTTGAGGGTTATCTGCGCTAGCCGTAACTAATTTAGCAGTGATAGACTAGAGGGAAAACAGCTAGTCATCACCACATACCTCCAACTCTTGGGCTACCCTTTTACCAACGAATAGTGAGATTGACCGTCACATTATAACGCCCCAACGGCTGAAAGGGGAGCATGTTTGGTGGGATGAGGGATTCGAACCCGCTACCCTCGGATTACGAGTCGAACGCCTGAACACGCTTGGCCGTGCCGGGCCTATCTTGGTTGGGAGAGACCAAAAGAACTGGAAAATATTCAAAGGTGTTGCTAATTCTCTATCATCACAAAGCAAGACTGTCTTCAAACTGATTTGTTTTAGTTCCCTTTGTCCCTCAGTGGCACAACGGTATTTCTAAAGACTTAAAACTCTAGAAATCGAGTTTCGATACCCGTGGTAGGCAGAGCACATACAGTCCATTGTGTAGCTTTGTGCACAATTTAAAATAACCATATAACCAATTAATCAGTCCCCATGTGATTCATTTGTAAACTAGAAACTTATAATGCTTGAAACCAGGGTTCGATCTCCCTGGCAGACAAATTTGGGATAACCAGCTACGCAGTTTTACGTTAAAACAAGAATACAAACTGATTCACTTGAGCCAATTATCCTTTACTTTTCTTTGTAATGACTTACTACAGCCTGCAGGTCTCTTTATTCATTCAAACAATACATTTATTATCAGTTAAATGTTCTCAAGGTTTTGCACAGAAAACAACGATTTTCAAATGTAGCGAAAATCATAAATAAGACCTTATTTTTCTGGGAATAGATTTCGACTTCTATGTCTTTTATCACAGTAATTACGTAACTTTAACCTCTAGGCCCGCGGTGTTTTAGCTTTTATTTCTTTCTATTCCTCTTTAAACACACATACAGGTATATTTATATGTATCTTGTACCTCATATAGATTATATACATTTGTTAATTATTTATGTGGTATTAGAAAGACATTATTCATTATTTTCTCTTACATTAAGTGACAACTGGCGCTAACATAACACAGCATTGTACAAAGTTGATTTTGTTGTAGGGAAAATCCTTTATCACTCATAGTTACCAATGTGCGGCTCTAGAAAGAGTACATCAACATTTTCCCTAAAGGTGGCACACCTTAGTTTAGAATTGTTTGTTTATTTTGAATTTCGCGCGAGGCTACACAAGAGCTACGTGCGCTAGCAGACTATAATTTAGCAATGTAAGACTAGAAGAAAGGCAACAAGTCATCATCACTCACCGCCAACTCATGGGCTACTCTTTTTACCAACGAATAGTGGGATTGACCGTCACTTTATAACGTCCCCACGCCTAAAAGGGTGGGCATGTTTGGTGTGACGTGGATTTAAACTCGCGACCTTCGGATTACGGGTGGAGTGCCTTAACCACCAAGCCATGTCGGGCCTCTTAGTTTAGAAGGTATAAATACTATATTTTATATAAACAAATAAACCAACACCGAACTGGATTCAAGCCTATTTTTTGCTTACAAAATATATATATTTATCAAATTAAACTCTCGATTTTTTCGATCTTTGTGACCTAATATGCTACATTTGAGAACAACTGCATTTTTGTTTTATCAGATCAATAATACTTTACTGTTCAACTAAAGTGATAATTGAACCGTGTGATATTTGTATACTAAATGATACTATCCCATAAGGGATTCTGTGATAACCAAACTTTTCAGGGACAACACAAATGGGCGTTTTAAAAATCTTAATAATATTTAATAATTTATTTTCAATTAAGTATGGCCCGGAATGGCCAGGTGGTTAAGGCACTTGACTCGTAATCTAAGAGCCGCAGGTTCAAATACCCCATCACACCAAATATGCTCGTCCTTTCATTCGTGAGGGTGTTATAAAGTGACGATCAATCCCACTATTCATTGGTAAAAGAGTAGCCCAAGAGTTAACGGTAGATGATGATGACTTGCTGCCTTCCCTCTAGTCTTACATTGAAAAATTAGGGACGGCTAACTCAGATAGCCCTCGTGCAGCTTTTTGCAAAATTCAAAACAAACCAATCAAGCGTAATAAGTCTCACATAGTCGAATTATTTCCTGTTACAATTTTATTTAAATTAATCATTATATAAAACAAAGATATTTGTTATATATTACAAGTACAGGTGTTTGTGTCAATATATTTTCAATTTAACTGATTTAAAGTTTTTCTTACATGTGCTAACTTATTACTTGTAGATAACTAGATTTGAAAAGTGTTACCTTTATTCTTGAGCAAGTCACATATTGTCGTGAGTATTTGGTATTTCTAGATCTTCTCATGGTTGGTGTTAGTAGAGAAAATTCGTTAGGGTTGTTCAAATGTATTTTTAGCAGGCCTCATCAATATAATAATAATATAGGGGTACAGACATTCCAAAGGATTCCAAAGGATGGCTCTTGTCTTGTGATAAGGTAACGTGAGCAACAAATAAACTTTGCTAGAATTGGCGCTTTTTCCCTATTAAAACAAGCGTGTTGTTCCTTATTTTAGTTCAAATTTTGATATATCTGTAAACACAGAGGGCGCAGTCCTCTACTGTTAAATGCTTTCGTCCACGTGCCGTTCTGTACGTCATCTTTATGAATCAAGTTAGCTTGGTCAATAGTATTTGGGTATTTTGCCCTGGAGGGTCAGGTTCACTCTGACCTCTTCCTCCTTCCTGAACGTATTTTCCCTAACTGTTTGTATGTTAGGTCCTTTTCAGGGCAATGTCCATTTATAGTCTCTTATTCACAGTAGTCAAGCTTGCTGGTGGCAATTTATTTATTTTATCTTATTATTATTTTAAAATACATAAATATGTAAACAATAAATACAAGATTTAAAGTTTATATACATGCATATTTTACTTTAATTTATTTTTCTTTATGTTTAATATATATGTTAATTGGGGAGAGGTATTTAGGATTTTCTTCATCATGTATGAGGTACCTATCCAGTTCGCATAATAAATCATTTTTCATCCAATTTTTGTTAAAATATCTAATTGTAATATTTAGGAGTCTATCTGATGTGGTTGGTATGTTCGAGTAATTGTGAATGAATTTAGATGATGTTGATCTCGGGACTCTGTATGCTGTTGTGAGAAGTGTGTTTTGTATTGTTTGTAGTTTGGTTTTGATTGTTTTATTACTTACAGTTATCCATGCTGGAGCTGCATAGTCTATCACTGGTCTAATATATGTTTTGTATATTTTCAAAATGTTATCTGTAGATGCTCCACTGTGTTTACCAGTTAGACTCCTAACATAGTTGGTTCTTCGCCAAATTTTATTTTTAATTTCGTTGACATGATTGATCCAAGTTAATTTTGAATCATAAGTCAGACCTAAAAATTTTGCTGATTGGGCAATCTGGAGCAGAGTGCCATTCATATATATTTCTAGCTGTTGTTTTCTGTGTTTTGTCGATTTCGTAAAGAGTACGAGCTGAGTTTTTGCTGTGTTTATTTTAATTCTATATTTTTCACAGTATTCACTAATTCTATTTAATTGTGGTTGTATGTTTGTAGCTGCTATCGTGGGTGTTGCAGCACTTTTCCAGATTGCCACATCATCTGCGAACTGTGATGAGAATCCATGATTTGGATCCTTCAATGGCATATTGTTAACATACATGATGAAGAGTATAGGGCTAACCACCCCTCCCTGTGGGACACCAGCTAGTGGAGTAAAGTATTCGGAAAAAGTTCCTTCTACGTTTACTCTACATTTTCTGTTTTCCAGAAAGTTAGATAACCAGCGAATAATTCTTCGCGGTAGTTCCATTTCATTCATTCGGAACCTTAGACCATCGTGCCAAACGGTGTCGAATGCTTTCTCGATATCGAGGAAGCAAGCGACTGTACATTCTTTTTTGTTGAAACTATCTATTATGGTTTCGGTTAATCTTATTAAATGGTCTGTCGTTTGTCTAAATTTTCTGAATCCATTCTGTTCTTCTGGTAATTTTGATGTTACCTCCAAGAATGTGGAGAGTCTATTACTTATTATTCTTTCGAGAATTTTGCCAACACAGCTGGTCAGACTGATTGGTCGGTAGCTATTTGGTTTATTCGCTGGTTTTCCTTCCTTATGGAACATTAATATATTTGCTAGCTTCCAAGAAACTGGGATATATCCTGAGGATAGCGATAAGTTAAATAGAGAATTTAGGTGGTCAAACAATTTCGGAGTGCCGTTTTTAGGAGAATAGCTTGTATTTCATCTTCTCCTGGCGCTTTGTTTTTGGTGTTTTTTATTGCTTCTAGTATTTCATGTAGGGATATTTCCTTTGTTAGTAATGTGCTTTCATAATCAGTGTTAGAACTTGTATTTGTATCAGTTATGTTTACTGGAAATATTGGTTCATATTGATGTTTATTGTTTGCTATGTGATTAGTGACTTTATTGTAGAAGTTTGTATTCATATCTGGATCTGTGTGAGTTTTAAATGTATTTTGGAGTTGATCCTTGAAAGCTTCGGCTATTTCTTTATTTGTATGTGCAATGGTGTTATTATGTTCAAGTGGAGGATATTTCTTTGTGTTTGTGTTTTCACTTGTGAATCTTTTAAGATGTGACCAGAATTTTTTCGGGTCAGTTAATGAATCAAGTATAAACCTCTAATTAGAATTTTCGAATACCACAATCTCGACTAACAAGTGTTACGATATAAAGATCGTCACAATGTGTTATTATAATAAAAAAATGACTTACAAACATATACTAAGGGGTGGGTAAAGAAAGTGTAAAACACACAGAGAGAAAGACAGGTAACTGTGTGAACGAATATGTAAATGGCTAAAGGAAGTGTAATGGTAAAAAAGACTAGTAAATACTTCCAATTACGTAAACAAACAAGTAAATATCGACAGTCAGACAGGATGGCAGGCAGGCAGAAAAACAAACAGGCATATAGAATAAACAGACAAAAGAATCGATGTCCATCTAACCTATAGAGAAGGTAGCACAGCTGGAGATCGAATAATATTTGTGTCAAGTTTTTGCTATAATTGTAAACTTCTCTTCACGAATTCTTAAAAAAAAGTTCATAGTTTATACACTTCTACAATATGCTTCAATCAGTGAAATTTAAAGAAAAAAGAACCCACCCAGAAATATTATTTTTGAGTTAATAGCACGTGATTAAACTATTATGAACTACTACGACAGTGCTTTAGTTTTAGAGAATTATTAAGAACTTCCTCTTAAGGGTGAAGTACCTTTCAGAATCTCAACCCAAATAATTTACAATATTTACAATAATTTACAATATTCTTTTCGTAAACGAAGACAAGCCAGTAAACAAGTTCATTAGAAAAGTACTCTAATTTTTTTTATTAGATTGCATTGAGTCTTTCTTCTTGTTTTATTACTTTTAGGTCCGGCATGGCCAAGCGTGTTAAGGCGTGCGACTCGTAATCTGAGGGTTGCAGGTTCGCATCCCGGTCGCCCCAAACATGCTCGCCCTTTCACCCAAGGGGGCGTTATAAGGTGACGGTTAATCCCACTATTCGTTGGTAAAAGAGTAGCCCAAGAGTTGGCGGTGGGTGATGATGACTAGCTGCATTCCCTCTAGTCTTACACTGCTAAATTAGGGACGGCTAGCACGGATAGCCCTCGAGTAGCTTTTTGCGAAATTCCTAAACAAACAAACAAATTATTACTTTTAAGCTCAAAGATACGCAATGGATTGTCCGTCCTGTGCCAACTTCGTTTATCGAAACTCAGTGTTTAGTATTATAAGCCTTCACTCTCACCGTTGAACCATTGGAGGGGTTGTACTGAGTGTCAGTTTACAACTATTAAAAATTAGCTATTCAAGTAACGTGATATTAAAGGACAACAAGTGACCTATTGGTCCACCATGGCTGTCATATCCACTAAATTAAACAATAAAAAGTCCCTCAAAAATAGCCATTGTCATTTAAATATTCCAGTTTCCAGTTTCCAAAACATTCACTTAAATTAACTGCATCTACCACATTATAAGGGAATCCCTTTCAAAAACCCCGTTTGAAAAATAAATCTGCTTTAACTGAAGACCACGTCCTTCCTTACAAAATTTATATCTGCATACCCAAGTCTTACCATTAAATATGAAAAACAATTATACATTAACACTATCAGTCCCATTAAAAAATCTTAAACATCCCACTCAGATCCCTTATATCCCTTCTTTCTTCAATAGAGCACAAGTTCAGGGATCTTAATCTCTCCTTATATGATAACCTCTCCATCCCAGGTGTCATCTTAATAGTCCTTTTCTGAATCCTTCAAACACTTTAATGTCTTTTCTTAAGTAAGGAGTAAAAGAATAAACACAATACTCCAAATCTGGCCAGACCAATGACTATACAGTGACATTATGACCTCTTTATACTTGTATTGAAAATGTTTAGAGATGCAACTTAATTTTCCCTGCTACTAACAACAGCACATTACACTGGTTGATTAAGAGACATCAACCAGAACATCAAGCTTTCCTTTCGTACGGCTGTTAAAAAAAAATTATAATTTCATTTGATTTCTTTCATCTGGTCAATTTTCTATCCGATGGACCGATCTATCCCATACATCTGTAGAGATAGCTTTCAATAAGACTTTTATGTGCCAACTTCTCAAATATTTTCTCAAAATCCAGACACGCCAAATCCATATTTTACCCTCATCTGCATAAGCCATAACCTCTTCAAGAATTGTCAAAAGTTTATTAAGACACGATAACCCTTGATGAAACCATCGCGACTCTTCAGCAAAAATTTAAACTTATTGTGACTTTATTACTAGAGAGGCTTGAATACGCTGTGATTGTGTACCTATAAAATGAAAATAATAATACATCGTATAAACATTACATCAGCTGACAGTAGATACAAAAACACCAAAAAATATATAATATTACGAACGTTTCACTTGGATAAACACGTGACGTCATTACAGCTTTTCTTCGTCCCTAATTGGGGTATTCGTCAAATCACGTGACTATGTCACTTTTCCCGTTAGTGTCAATAACTGACACTTTCAAATTACAAGGCTCGTGCTTCATCTACTGTACGAAACTTTATTTCGCTGCCTCGCGCAAAACATTGTTTTTTTTCTAATTTTTCTCCACCAAATATAACAAAAAAAACTTTATAAGTTATATCCATAAAAATGGCCCAAAACAGAGCACTGAAGTCGGGTTTCGCAGCTGAGGCTCATAAAAAGGTAAGTTGATGTTACACTTTCCAAAGGGTAATTGCAAAGTTAAAGCTGTATTTGGTGTTGTCATCACTACTGTTACTTTTAGGGAGAAGTAAAAACACAAATTAAAACCTTTTTTTTACAAGTAAAATAAATATATTGTCCTAAAGTCAAAAATAGAGCTTTTTTATAATACCAGTTCACATTAAGCTCACTTGAAAGTGTAATTTAGTACAAATGTTTGTTTGTTGTTGTTGAACACAAAACCTCGCAAGGGGCTTGTTCGGTCCACGCGGTTTCTAGCGTTGTAAATCCAGAGACGTACACCAGTGCCACTGCTGAATACAAATATGAAAATTTCTTCAAATATGTTTGTATGAATTTCTTTTAGTCCAAGAGTTAACAGTTGAAGTTATTGACTATTATTTGGTTGAAAATAGTTAATGGCCCGGCACGGCCAAGCGTGTTAAAACGCTCAACTTGTAATTCGAGGGTCGCGGGTTCGAAGCCCGGTCGCACCACTTATGCTCGCCATTTCAGCCGTGGAGGTGTTATAATATGCAGGTCTTTGGTAAAAGAGTAGCCCGAGAGTTAGCGGTGGGTGGCGGTGACTAGTTACCTTGCACTGCTAAATTAAGGACGGCACGCGCAAATAGCCCTCAAGTAGCTTTGCGCGAAATTAAAGAAAATTACGAGGCAGATTTTTTTTCATACTTTGTGTGACTATGACACCTACAACATTTTCCTGTCACTCAATTGATATTTTCCGTGCAATTTTCTTGAAAGAGTAAAAATAAAACTATTGAAATAGAATAAAAGTAAACAAATTTAATTCGAAAACAATAAAGGGTGATTGTGACGTTTTGTAGGGTGATTAGAAACACTTACATACAAAACTTGAAGAATGTACAAAAAAGGTGTTTAATATTAGTAAAATATCCGTTTTAATGAAGTGTAGAGTATTGTGGTAAATTATATCCAAGGTTTTGATGGTTCGTTGTAATAAAGGATTTTTCGGTGTGTTGGAAAATAATAGATTCTGGGAACTGTTTTGAAGAAGTTTCGTGTCAGTATATATATTTGAGTGTTTTTATCTTTGGTACCTTTCAAAAATCTGTAAGGAATATCATAAGATATGACTTATTGTGTCATTAATTATTAAACTATGGTCACTAAGTTCAAACTTATCATATAATTTTACAGTTTAAACCTTATGAACACCAAACTTCGATTATCTCTCAAAATTTCCCCAAAAGTTTCTCAAACTCGAAATTTGGTGACGTTATTCTGGGCGATAAAATCTTGACTGAATCACAGAAATTGCGCTATGCCACCTCGTGACGAGTACGCCTCAAAATAACCTTCCAAAAACTCATATATTATGAGCCCCCAGTGGCACAGAGGTAACTCTCAAAGATTATACCACTAAAATTCAGCTTTCCATAACCGTGGTGTAAAGATAACAAATACCTCATTGTGTAAATTTGTGCGAAATTCAGAAACAAACAAACAGACCCAAAACTATACAATGGGCTCTCTGCAAAGGGGTGACTTGTGTGTCCGATGAAGTTTTCAGAGGAGAAAGTCTTGTTTAGTCTTGCTGTACTATCAAGTCGAGTTATGATTTTGTATAGCAGTAACTTAAAGAGTTGAATGCACCATTTACAGTCAAAAGGCCAACTTCAGTTCAATCTAAAGATTTGTTTTGTTTAAAATACTGTGAGACAGCTTTGTGGGTTCTGTCCCTAAATCCTTTTCATACCATTACCTGTATTTCACCTTGATTTTATTATATTAGTTAGCAACTAACCATTTAGTAAAATTAGTTGTAACACTGTATCAAGAAGTACATGGACTCATGATTGAAAGTGAATATCAATGTACGAATGGATTACATCTGCTACATCCAGTGACGAAGAGGCCTTTTGCTCACTATCAAGGTCTATCAGGTCAGCCGAGAGACGGTGCAAATAATGTTTACATTATGGACTTTTATACAAACATCTGATAAGAGGTACGCTGTAAGGCAATTTGAATTAGTTTATAATAAGTTTATAGGAGATTAGTCTCTGATTAATTTGAAAGGTTTGGCTTGTTTTGAATTTCACGCAAAGATACGCGAGGACTATCTGCGCTAACCGTCCCTAATTTAGTAGTGTAAAACTAGAGGGAAGGCAGCTATTTATCACCACCCACTGCTAACTCTTGGACTACTCTTTTACCAGCGAATAATGGGATTGACCGTCACTATATAACGTCCCTAAGACCGAAAGAACGAGTATATTTGGTGTGAAAGGGATTCGAAGCCGCGACCCTCAGATTGCGAATCGAGCGCCCTTATCACCTGGCTGTATTTTGTATCTTTATGTTTAACTACGTAACTGATACCAACAATGATTGAAGTAATTCTTGATCCGTGGTTCATTAATCTAGGTTCTTGAACGAGGTAGAATGCGGAAGATGATCCTTAATTACACTTTCAAATTTAATGATTTCAGGTTAGCCTAAGGTTATGTTGCCGTTTTTTACCGCTATGTGTTCGTTTTTTGGAGTTTTATTTTGAAAAAAAAAACATGGCATGGAAATTCTAATTTAATGAGAAATTTCAATGTAATTTGTAAATATTGCTTAAAGAAATCCATGTTTTCTAAAGAATTCCATAACAAAATCATTAGTCGTATGTGGATTTCACGGGTGTGTTTGGATCACAGAAAGTGACTAAATTAAGAGTGATGAAACTTATTATGACTTTTTGACGAAAAAACTTTCTTTCTGGCAAAAATTTCTCTACCTAAAATTGAGTGCAACAAATTATTTGATGTTCTTTCGGTGAAATTTTAATATAGGTAGAAAATAACCTTTCAGTGTTTGTCTGAAGGAAATAGATATCTACTTGTATATGGTGAAATGATAAAAAAATAACCTCTTGGTGTTTGTCTGAAGGAAATAGATATCTACTTGTATATGGTGAAATGGTAAAACAATAACCTCTTGGTGTTTGTCTGAAGGAAATAGATATCTACTTGTATATGGTGAAATGGTAAAACAATAACCTCTTGGTGTTTGTCTGAAGGAAATAGATATCTACTTGTATATGGTGAAATGGTAAAAAAAATAACCTCTTGGTGTTTGTCTGAAGGAAATAGATATCTACTTGTATATGGTGAAATGGTAAAAAAATAACCTCTTGGTGTTTGTCTGAAGGAAATAGATATCTACTTGTATATGGTGAAATGGTAAAAAAATAACCTCTTGGTGTTTGTCTGAAGGAAATAGATATCTACTTGTATATGGTGAAATGGTAAAAAAATAACCTCTTGGTGTTTGTCTGAAGGAAATAGATATCTACTTGTATATGGTGAAGTGGTAAAAAAATAACCTCTTGGTGTTTGTCTGGAGGAAATAGATATCTACTTGTATATAGTGAAATGGTAGAAAAATAACCCCTTGGTGTTTGTCTGAAAGAAATAGATATCTACTTTTATATGGTAAACTGGTAAAAAAATAACCATTTTTTTTACTGGAACTTAATTGGACAACCGACGCGTTGTTTGTTTTAAATTTCGCTCAAAGCTACTCGAGGGGTATCTGCGCTAGCCGTCCCTAATTTTGCAGTGTAAGACTAGAGGAAAGGCAGCTAGTCATCACCACCTACCGTTAACTCTTGGGTTACTCTTTTACCAACGAATAGTGGGATTGACAGTCACATTATAACGCCCAACCGTTATAATGAAGAGGCGAGCATGTTTGGTGTGACGGGGATTCGAACCGGCGATCTTTAGATTACAAGTCGAGTGTCTCACCCACCTGGGCATGTCAGGCCCTTATGCAATGTTTTAGTTTTATTTCTGTACACAATCTTTAGACTCGCTCATTTAAGCCTTCGATATGTGTCGGAAGTTCAGACACAAAACGCAGCCACGTGTGCGTTGTATCTGAAGATGAGGAGTAAACGTATTAAAACGTTGTGATTTTTCTTTTCAACGTTTAATATTTTCCCATAAAGCTGTTTTCTAAGGTTATTTTTAACAGTTCGCAATACAAGTCCCCTGGGAACAAGAGTAACAAAAATGAGTCCTCTATGCTTCCACAACAAATAAACTTATTTAGACGTTAAAAATAAATGAAAACAACAATTAATGCAAATTATGGGACTGTCGTTAACACTGTATGTATGGATGGTACGGAAGCCCGAATTAAAACAATACAAAAGTCATCTCGACTTTCATTTCCTGTTGGTCATTAGAAGTTCTTTCTCTGGCGTATATGCCACTTTTCAGCTATCCGGAGCGTCCCAAAAACCGGCGAAGAGCCAAAACAGAAATTTTCTTTCAACACCATTTTTCTTCAACAGGCCTAGCTCCAACTTAGTTTTACCAGTAATTACAATTTTAATATCATTTAACATGACTAAACATATTAATATTTTCTATGAAAAATTTATAAAGTTACAATACATTCTGTAACCTAGTAACCTTGTCCACCATTTTATGAAAAAAGTAAACAAACAAGTGTTAGGAGGAAAATGTATCGCTAAACAAAAAATGTACAAAAAGGAACCAACGATATAGGGGATGATGTAATATGACAATCAGTTCAACTATTTGTTGGTAAAAGCGTAGCCCAATCGTTGGCAATGGCTGCCTTCCTTTGTGTTATCCAGTGCTAAATTCGGAACGGTTACCTCAAGTAGCTGTCGTGTTAGCGAAATTTTAAAACAAATAAACAATAATTAGCAAACAAATAGAATAAAATTTTTACTCTAAGGTAAAATAGTCATAAATTTTGTATCCTAGAATTAACTAAAGGAGGCGTGTGTGATTTTCTTATAACAAAACCACATCAGGCTATCTGCTGAGTCCACTGAGGGGGATTAAACCCTCTCCTTTCAGCGTTGTTAACCTGTAGACTAACCAGCAAGGGATGAAGGAAAGGTATAGTGATAAAGGCTGAAATACTATTCAGATACTAAATTTTCAACAGACAAATTGGGGAAGCCAGTAATAATGGAGAATTTGGTTCTCCGTGTTTTCCGAAGATAGCTTAGTCTGCCATGTGATCATCCGCCGAAACAAATGATATGTATAGTTTCATCCCAATCTTGTTTAGTTCGATTTTGCAAGTTTGGTAGTCAGCTCTACACATAGAGTTTTTATTTAGTGATAATTCCCCCAATACTTGTCAAATAAATGACATGTAACAAAGAAAATGCAAAATAGTAAGACAAACGAAATTGCTAATTTAGAATTATAACGATATTAAGTTCTATGCACGGTTTGGTTTCCTTCTCAACATGTAATTGTCAAGCATATAGAAAGAAGTAACTGTTTTAATTAAATGGGAGTGGAAAGGGGCCCTGTATGGAGAGGTGGTTGGGGCGTTTGACTTGTAATTTGAGAGTCTTAGGCCCGAATCTCTGTCCCACCAAATATGCTTCCCCTTCTGCTGTGAAGGCGGTATAATATGACAGCCTGTCCCTCTATTTCGTGGTAAAAAAAGTAGCCAAAGAGAGGGCGGTAGGTGGTGCTGACTAGCTGCCTTTCCTCAAGTTTCTCTGTTAAATGGGAACAGCAATTAAAGAACCCTTGTGTAGCTTCCTGCTTAACTTCAAACAAACAGACCTCTTGAGAATCTCTTTGCACAAATTATGTACAAATCAGTGGACGAGTAACACATTCATACAAAACTAATTTCTTTAAATTTTATGCAAGTGAAGGAAGCCCAATAAAGAGTGACAAAACTGAACCATTATATAATAATTGATAAGTCTGTCTTAATTTGAAGTTTACCTGTCACAGGAAAAGACCAATACCGTTTTCTTTAGCGATCAGAAATAGTAAATAACCTTCAGATGTTTACGGACTCGGTCTTTCAAGTATGTTTGTTTGTTTTGTTTTTGAATTTCGCTCAAAGCTATACGAGGGCTATATGTGCTAGCCGTCACTAATTTAGCTAGACTAAAGGAAAGACTAGAGGAAAAGCAGCTAGTCATCACTACCCACCGCCAACTTTTGGGCTACTCTTTTACCAACAAATAGTGAGAGTAACTGTCACATTATAACGTCCCCACGGCTGAAAGGGCGAGCATGTTTGGTGGGATGGGGGATTCGAACCCGCGACCCTCGGATTACGAGTCGAGTGCCTTAACCATCTGACCATGCCGGAATCTCCAGGATGCTATGATTAATACTACACGCGAGATTTCCTTTCAGTCAGTCACTGGAAGATAAGTCTGTCGTGAATAACGTGATATGTACAAACATATATGGAAAAACAGGAATTAGCAATTAACTTGTGTTCTAAATACTTAATACTCGGATATGTATGTGCTCAAAATGAATTTAGAACATTAATATCTCGTATTTTCTTCCTTTAGGGCGACAAAATATTTTCGAACTGTTTGGAGCAAGTAGGCCTAAAGTAAAATATACGGACATAATTGTATATAGCCCAGATAATATGCATAAGAATAATTGAAATATGTACTTAGAAGAATTTTTAGACTATTTTTAGTCATTAAAATGAACCTTTCTTCTTTGATTTTCTACAAAGCTCCACCACTAGATGTGTTTATGTGGTGATATAATTTATAAGTATAACCGAAAACCAGTGGTTAGCACCACTGAGGTAGAATAGAGCGAAAATTCTGTTATGAAATACTTATTTAATTGTTTCTCATTCTGGATACTACAATTACTATGTGGGTAATATTTTAGTCAAAAAATTTTCTTTTATCCCTAAACTATTTGAAGACAGGATCGGGCTTGTATTAGCCGTGAGTTTCAGGAAATTGAATCCCTTGAACAACCGCGCCCTAATGTTCGAGAGTATAAAACCTCGCTTTATTCTAAACCTAACTTTTCGTCTCGCAATTGTGCAGTACTATTACAGTCGATAAGCGATCTTTTGGAGAGTAGCTGGTTTCTCTCCTCGTGGCTTCGTTATTTTCCGGGAATTCTTTCTCAATGAAAACAGAAACATTTACGAACGATTCACATTCGTAAAGGATTAATATTTAGTTGCTGTTTGGTGCGTGCTTGTAGATACATCCACAGGCACGCCCAGCACAAACCGCTGGATGATTATCCTCGCTGGGTACCTTTTTTTCTTTTTTTATCATTTTAAAGAACTTATTTAAAAGGAAGATCGTAAATTAGAACAGTAAAGAGATGATAAACAAGGCAAATCAGAGCAGAAGTCATTTTTACCTCACAGAATAGGCTTAAAGTGTTAATAAAGTAACAAGTGTCTATTAAATCTATAAAGTAACAAATATAAACAAGTTGTGACTCAAATTATTAATTCAACCATTCTTAATGTATCAAGCGGCTACGTTCAAAGAAAAGCCAAAACTACACCTGTTGTTATAAAATAAAGATAAAGCCTGCGGCTGTTTTTCGGCATATTCAGGTTTCATTCGCCCGAGTCTTTGGGCAGCCCCCCACCCTCGCTGTCGGCGAGCCTATAAATGCACTAACGTAACCTTTTTCTCGTAATATATTTCTTAGTTTTTTCATACATTTCGTTTTTTAGACTTCATATTGTGTCTCGTTTATCCTTAAAAAAATAGGCAAAAATGAATCACTTAGCTTCATTAAACTGGCCCGGTATGGCCAAGCTAGGGACCCGTAATCTGAGGGTCGCGGGTTCAAATGCCCGTCAAACCACATATACTCGTTCTTTCAGGCGTGGGAGTGTTATAACGTGACGGTCAATCCCACTATTCTTTGGTAACAGAGTAGCCCAAGAGTTGGCGGTGGGTGGTGATGACTAGCTGCTTTCCCTCTAGTCTTACACTACTAAATTAGGGACGGCTAGCGCAGATAGCCCTGGAGTAGCTTTGTGCGAAATTCAAAACAAAACAAACAAATAGCTCCCTATTATAGTGCGATGAACTTTTTGTGAAGATGCTCGAAATTAAACAATAATATTCTCTACCAGTTGTGTTGCACCGTAATATAATGCGCTCAAAGCGTGTTTTCGGATTTACGCCGTGAGCTGCTCACACTCACAAAAAAAACAAGCTGATTTAAATATTACGACATTGTTGAATATTGAAACTTTATTTTAAAATAGATACATTTAAGCACGTCACGTTGCAAAGTAATTTTTGCGTGTTTAATATATTAAACATTACATTGGTAATAATTAAAACCTATTTAATCTGATTTATATCGTAATAGTGCAGATAGCCCTCGTGTAGCTCTGCGCAAAATTCCAATAAACAAACAAACAATATATAGGGTAACAGCTGCTGTTCGTGAAACCAGATGGTATACACTGCGTCTAGAACACAGTTATGTCTGTTGGATCAAAGCCGGTCTGATAACCCTTGGATTGGATATAGCAGATATAGTGTGACAGTTTACACTAATTGTGCTTCAGTTTACCTGAGTGTAAAGTAGATAGATGAAGGTTAACCTTGGATGAAATGTGTGAACATTCTCACATCCTTATGCTATTGAAACCGGAGTTCAACAGCGCTACTAGGCATCAGATGGATTTGACTTGAACACTGTTCCTGCAAGGAATTTGTTGTGATTGTTTGTCGGGTTTTGATCAATGAAATGTACATACATCTAAACGTTTATAAAGTGTCATATTCAGTTACAAATGTACTTGTTTTTTGAGCACTGAGATAGAAATACAACGAGTATACTGAACCACGCGCCCTCTATCGGGCAAGAAATAAAGCATCTGAAGTGTCTAATATTAGTAAGTTATCTATATTTGAACTAAAAACGTATTTCATAAGACTTGTGTTGTCACCTGGTGGAATAGAGGTAAGTTTTCGGATTTAAAACGCTAAAATTAGGGGTTCGGTTCCCTCCCGCTGGATACAGCAGGGAGCTCGATATAGTTTCACAATTTACTGTAAAAAAATTGTTTTCCTCTTGTTTCATACGTACATAATTTGTATGGTACGGGTGCACATATGAACCGTAATAGCCTTATAATGTTACAAACAATCCCACTTTTTGTGAGTAAAAATACAGACAAAGCATTAGCTGTTAATGGCATTAACTAGCTACATTCGCTCTAGTCTATCACTTCTAAGTTAGGGACGGCTGGAGCAGATGGCCTTCCCCCCCACGTGACTTTGTAGGGAATTCAACAAACAAATTGCCACATCTCTACTTCTGTATGTTAGTGTGAACTCTTGACCTTTTGAGGAACTTGTTATTTCGGAATACCACATTCACTAGTACACTTATCAAACATCAAGTTTTCATAGAAAAACTGTGGTTTCCCTTAGTGGTACACATTTCTGTAGAATTTTAGGTTAAATGTTAATTGCTTAAAGCTTTCTAAAGATAACGCTAAGCGGAGATCTGACATAAAAAATAGACATTCAACTTTAAAAGAACACCAGATTGTTCTGAGAGCCATGCATAGCACTGGTAAAATTTGAGGAGGTTAATGTTTTTTTCTATCATCCTTTACCTTGTGTAGATCAACCAAATAATTACACATAACGTGCACAAGAACAATAATTCTGCTTATCATGTGGGATCGCAACCAAATCGCTAGGCGGAATCTGTGATGATCCCTGAGATATGAGTATCGGTCGAGAGAAGCTCACACGTGCTCAGAGGGAGTCGTGGCCGACGATTGGTTAGGCTTTGGAAGAATAACTGATGCCATGACTTTTCATCCCACTAGTGTTTGTTTACTTGTGAGAAGTCTCTGTACAGGGTTTGACAACAAATATGTGTTACATACCTCACGAAAATACCATATGTTTGTTACCTTCTGGAAAGACATTGATTTAAACCTATAACCATGGATAATTTACATCCTTTCTTAATTTCGGAAATGTAACTGATTAAGATGCTGTCAAAGCCTGAGAATATTCGGTTAATTTTGCTGTTTATCCAAGCTTGTTTTGAACTGTAGAGATGGCACGTAAAGCATTCTGTAAAATTTTTGAATTGTAGAGATGGCACGTAAAGCATTCTGTAAAATTTTTGAATTGTAGAGATGGCACGTGAAACATTCTGTAAAATTTTTGAATTGTAGAGATGGCACGTGAAGCATTCTGTAAAATTTTTGAATTGTGGAGGTGGCACATGAAACATTCTGTAAAATTTTTGAACTGTAAAGATGGCACGTGAAACATTCTGGAAAATTTTTTAATCGTAGTGATGGCACGTGAAGAATTCTGTAAAATTTTTGAACTGTAAAGATGGCACGTGAAACATTCTGTAAAATTTTTGAATTGTAGAGATGGCACGTGAAGCATTCTGTAAAATTTTTTAATCGTAGAGATGGCACGTGATGAATTCTGTAAAATTTTTGAACTGTAAAGATGGCACGTGAAGCATTCTGTAAAATTCGTTGAACTGCCTACGGTTCCAGACTTTAGGATACGCACTTATAAATGTGTCAATACTTGTAAAGTACCGAACTAAAAGCCATGAGAAGCAAACAGTTCTTCTTATGTTCCTATTCAATTGGTTTTATAAGTACTTTTAAGATATAAAACTTAACAGTGGATTCTTGCATAACAACACTTAATAGTACATAGCATTTAATTTTTATTGCAAGGACATACAAGTATGCATTTTTTTTACTTAAACCGATATTTATATCGAAGTAAGTACAGATGTAAATTTTGAAATTAAGGTCAAACTTTTATATTTTTTTGTCCTATTCGTACCAATATTATATTCTCAGATAAAAGAGTTTATATGCAAGTGCATTATAGGTCCACTAATTTTATATGCAAAAACGGCTCGTTTGGGTTGAGAAAATATTTCAAATAGAAGAGCGAACAGCGTTTCGACTAAATAAAGAAACAAACATAAACAAACGCAAAATTAAAGAAGCCTTACTTATACAACAACTTAAACCCAAAATAAACGAATACAAAGGAACGCCTTTATACCTATATTAAGATAATAAAATGAATAAAATTATATATTCAAACATGTAACCCCGCCCTCTACATTGCGACACTCAGTTACACAACCCCTTCCAAACATGTGGTCAGCTTCCGGTCAGTTACCTCTTTCTTTGTGAACCTGACGATGACCGAAGAAGGTCGAAACGTTGTTCGCTCTTCTATTTGAAATATTTTCTCAACCCAAACGAGCCGTTTTTGCATATAAAATTCTCAACAAGTGGGTTTCTCGACATCACTGATTGAGGTCCACTAATGATAATAGGGCAAAATAAAATTTGCTGAGTTATTAAATTCTGAAAAACTCAGTTTCTGAGCTGAGTGAAAAGTAGGTAGATTGGATAGAATTTTGAAATCAGTGAAAAAAATTTGGAATACAAAATTACGTATACACATACACACAAACAAAAACAATTACAAGTGTGAGTAGACAAGTGCACAATCGCCCTTACAAGGTTAGTGACAACATTTTCTGGTTTTCATCTCTCGAATTGATTCTCTGCAGAATCAGTCCAGAGGAAAGCCAGATAGGACTGCCTGAAATTGAAGGTTAAAGCCTGAGTAAATCCTTGGTTTATTTTGTCTTCCGATCGCTTTACCAACGAACAATCACTCTGTGATGGTATTCGCCGCCTGGGATATACCGATATAACCAGTTAAAGGATATAATTTTTTTCAATTTGATGAGAGGGTGATGGTGATATCTGTTACGAGAGGAAGATAAACTCATCCGATATCCGAGAAGTCTTATTTATTTTCTTTAACAAGTGTTTTTGTGACAGTAGAAACAATTGCACTAAAAGTTGAAACACTTCTACATAGTTAACAAGTATTTTTTTTACTTTATAGGAAAGAGTTTAAGACATATAGCTTGAACTAGTACTCATACAAAGATAGTTGTATAGAAATCTGAATGAAATAAACTAGATTAATCAGAAATTGAATAAGGCTCTCATAGAGGAATATTTCTACTGAAAACCCAAATACTATAACGATATCAGTTTTATAGTTAATTAAGAGTTAGACGAAAAATTCGCTAAGTAATTGAAAAAAATAAACAATAAAATGTTGTACGTGGTTACTTTCATGCTCCCTCATCAGGTCAACACAGTGGTCATAACATCCTGATGGGTAATTTTAGGAAGATTTAAGGGTGGTCTGATGTTAGAAATCTTTCTTTACCTACATTGTCAGATGCTAAAATGAAACCACTTTACAAAACATGACGTAAGAAGTTTTGGTTTGTTTTTGATTTCGCGCAAAGCTACACGAGGGCTGTTTGCGCTGGCCATCCATAATTTAGCCCTTTAAGATTAGAGGGAAAGTAGCTAGCCATCACTACCCGCCGCCAACTCCTGGGCTACTATTATACCAACGAATAGTGAGATTAACCACCACATTATAAACTTTCGTGGTTGAGTGGGCAAATCTGGTTGGTGTGACGGGGATTCGAACTCGTGACCATCATATTGCGACTGAGAAAGGCGTCTAACCTAACTTACAGGGGAACGGCTGTGCCAGCTCGAGAAAGAGAAACACGAACGGCTCATAAAACGGAGGAGAAGAAAACTATTTATGAAACTACAGAGACGAAGGAAACATCTATCAAAAGAGATACTGCTCGTGATATTCAATATAATTGCAAAAGAAACACGAACGAATTATAAAGAAATCGCGGACTGGTTTAGAATGTGATAAAGCAGTGGTAAGGATGGCAAAACAACTTGCAGTCAAACAGAAGAATTTTGAGGTCGAGCAACGAGTGTGCTGACCCTATTGTGCCATTTTCATCATTTGATGTAATGGAGTTTGTGTTGACATGATTAAATTTGGAATGGTACACTGACGTAAGCAGGAATGTTTGTTTGAGAAAGGGCATGACTAAAACTCAAAACAACAACAACTAAAACAGTAAAAAAAGAAACAGAGTTAGTTTAAGTGGAGAACTTGACAGGTGAGTTGGCGAGATTGAAGTTGACAGGAAGGAAAGAAGGCTTACGAGGTTGCTGTCAAGCTAAGTTGACTGGCATAGGGAATGAAGTTGGTTAAGTATTAACTGAAGAAATGGAAGATTTAATACCTGGCTTTTCAGCTTTGCAATGGAGAAAAAATAACGTAGAAATCAGATAAGAGACTTAGCTTGTTTCTCAAATATAAATAAAGTCAGTAGTCTTATAAGTAACTTCTGATAAAATGATGAATTTAAAAGTTCCATCATTATGGAAACAATCTATCATTTACAGAAAGGTTGGCGCAAAGTTATGCAGTAATATAATGGAAATACCAACCAAACTGGCTGGTGGCTGGCAGGTTAGCGTAAACTTGCCAACGAAAGGACAAGGAAGAAGCAAATATCGTCTTCTTGGGTGGATTAGAAAATAAGAATATTGCCTCCAGGAAGCTAACAGTTTGAAGAGAAATGCCAGGATGACACAATCAAGACACAAACTACTAAATCTGATAGAATCAGCAACAGAAAAACGTCAGGTTGAGCCTGTACGACCAAGGTAGAAACCGCTGGGTCTGATAGCATTAGCAACTGTTACAATGTGGTAAATTAACAAAGATAGCAAAAAATACAAGTTAGACAAGAATAATGAAGCCATGAATGAAACATTATCATTACAGACTAGAAGAATATTCAGTAAAAGGCAAAAGAAACGAAAATGGGGAAAAAACAACAGGAAATTTCTTTACGTAGATCAGAGTTTTCTAAATTTTTTTTGTCTGTGATCCCCTTGTTGCGTGGCCCGGCATGGCCAAGCGTGTTAAGGAGTGCAACTCGTAATCTGAGGGCTGCGAGTTCGCATCCCCGTCGTGCCAAACATGCTTACCCTTTCAGCTGTAGGGGCGTTATAATGTGACGGTCAATCCCACTATTGGTTGATAAAAGAGTAGCCCAAGAGTTGGCGGTGGGTGGTGATAACCAGCTGTCTTCCATCTAGTCTTACACTGCTAAATTAGGGACAGCTAGCGCAAAAAGTCCTCGAGTAGCTTTGTGCAAAATTCAAAAAACAAACCCTTGATGTGAATAAAACCGTTTGAGACTCTTCAACCTCCAACTTTATCATTGTGACTGAAAAACAGAGCCGTAATAAAAACAATAGCATTCTACTGTTAACGTACTGTGTCATTTAATTAACCCAGAATATTTTTTATTAGTTATTGTTTATTTAGAAATGAAACAATTCAGCATCTTTGTTTTCTGCCCATTTTTGGCGGAATCCCCAGGAAAAAACTCATGACCCTAAGGGGAGTCTAGGCTCTCACTTTGAGAAGCACTAATCTACAGCACAATTTGGAAACTTGTGTCTTTATACCAACTGGTACGAAGCTGTAAAGTCATGGTTGATTTTTAACTGTTATTTATTTTTGAAACCTATTTTTCTTACAGCTCTTACGCAATTGGCTGCTCTTTATTTTTGAATTTCTAACAACAAACAGGATTGGTTATCACTCAAAACTTCAGTTTTCAGCTTGCATCTGAATGTAAACTTATATGTTAACCTTAGAACAGAATTGTTGATTTTACCATTACACATTACAGGGCAAGAAAAGTGTTTTCACAATCTAACCCTGATGTGTTTTTTTTCTTTCAGATTAAACAAAAATTCGATTCCCAACTAGCGGGAAAAGTTCTTCAGTGGGTGAAAGAAGTTACCGAGTTGGATATTGACACAAACGGAGAATGGAACGAATTTCACAAAACCTTACAGGATGGGACAGTGCTGTGCAGGTATCTAAAACTGTCATATTGATTATATATATGTATATCCCAGTGTGATATTGTACCTGTATATATGTATATCCCAGTGTGTTATTGTACCTGTATATATGTATATCCCAGTGTGTTATTGTACTTGTATATATGTATATCCCAGTGTGTTATTGTACCTGTATATATGTATATCCCAGTGTGATATTGTACCTGTATATATGTATATCCCAGTGTGTTATTGTACCTGTATATATGTATATCCCAGTGTGTTATTGTACCTGTATTAAGTCTTACCTACCCAACTACGTCAGTTTAAAAGATGCTGTTCTTTTTTGTTATACCTTATCTCGTCATAGTTTAACCAATGTCAAACAGAACAATAATATTACTTATTGAGTTCGCACTGAGAAAATGAGTCACAAAATTCTTCAAGATTATTTGGAAAAATATTTATTTAAAGAAGTCAAAAGATATTATAACAAAAAAGACACACTCATTACAAAATATTTATATATATCAGGTCATCCCTTAAGTAATGTCAGGCTTTAGGTTCAGAGAAAGAGAAAGGAATTTAAACGCTTTTAATGTTATTTAATTAATAATTTATGTTCCATTATTATTAATTACTTCCTGCTGACGTTTCGCAAGCTTCTAAATGCTGCTTCTATATTACATTCTTGAAAGAAAAGAATACAGACACAGTGGTATTAATATTTGTTTTTTCTATCAAGATAGTTTTGCAAACTTCGAAATAGATGATAATCAGATGGGTTAAGCTCTGGAGAATAATGAAGGTGTGGGGTTTTTCCTAGTCTAACTCTTCAATCTTTGCAGATGTGATCCTGGCTGTATGGGGTCGTACATTATCCTGGTGTAACACAACACCCTTACGATTGATCAAAGCAGGCCTCTTTTCTTTTAGTGCAACATTCAAGCGTTCTAACTGTTAATAATAGAAGTCTGATGTTATTGTGACATTGAGTGGCAGCAACTCAAAATGGATCACACCAACAATATCCAACCAAATGCTTAACAAAACTTTCATAGGGTGAAGGTACATTTTGGGCTGTGCTTTACCCAGTTTACCTGCAGTGAGCCGCGTCTGAGGCAGTTAACATTTTTATAATATACAAACATTTTTCATCTCCAGTCACTAACCTGTCTAGAAAAGGTGAGTTACGTTCACGAGAGCAGCGCAAAGAAGTGCAACTGTCCACTCTTGCTCTAAGGCTGACTTTTGTCAAATCATGGGGGACCAATTTTCCAACTTTTGACACTTTTCCAACCTGTTGCAGATAAATGAACTGTTAAATGTGTTGAATTAAGCTTCTGTTCTAGTTCTTCAACTGATGCTACACAATCTTCATCAAGTGTAACCAGCAGAAAGTCATCATTAAACTCAACAGGATGACCTGAATGTGGCGCATCACGTAAGCTGTAGTCACCTGATCTTAACTTCTGAAACCAACTTCAACATTTTCTTTCATTGAGATACTCTGCACCATAAACACCTTGAATGTTTCCTGTAGTTTCTATCGAACTGTTGCCTTTTCTTAAATTCATGAAGTATTATATGCCTAATGTGCTTCTCAGACACATCCATTTTCATAAGGGTTTATTTGATTACTTATCTGAATAGGTGGAGTTAGATTAGTTTAGTTTATTTGTATAAACATTTTTATACGCGTTCTCCTAAATATTTTAGCCATTAAATCCTTCTACAAAGAAAGAAATGACGACGCACTTTCTGTATTAAATTTTCGGACAGTACTTTTGGGGTGACCTGATGTTATCTCATCAACAAAAATAAAGTAAACATAACATTGATTCTTAGTCCACTTCACATTTCATAAACTCTCCAGCATCACAGCAGGGTGTCTACAGAATTACAACACTTGAAACTGAGATTCGATACCCGCAGGCCCCGGTATGGCCAGGTGGTTAGGGCAATAGACTCATAATCTGAAGGTTGCGGGCTCGATTTCCCGATTCACCAAATATACTCGTCTCTTCAGCCATGGGAGCGTTATAATGTGACATTTAATCCCCATATTCGTTCATACAAGAGCAGCCCAATTGTTGGCGGTGAATGGTGATGACTAGCCGCTTTCTCTCTAGTCGTACACTGCTAAATTAAGGATGGCTAGTGCAGATAGTTCTCGTGTAGTTTTGCGCAAAATTCGAAAACAAACAAAGAAAGAAACGTTACCCGTGGTAGGCTGAGAACAGACAGCCCATTGCGTAGCACTGTGCTTACCTTCAAACAAACAAATAAACCAACACTATTTATAAAATTGCGAAGTTTTTCATAACTCATTTTCAATCATTTTATTTTTCCAGCTGTTTTTTTTTTTATCTCTACGTCTATGCTGTTACTAAGCGAAGTTACACACAAAAACTATCTGTGTTATGCCCGCCATGGATAGTATTTGTTTTGCTTAGAGCAAAGCCACATCGGGCTATCAGCTGACCCTACCGAGGGGAATCGAACCCCTGACTATAGCGTTGTAAATCCGTAGACTTACCGATGTACTAGCTATGGGGGGGCGCCATGGATATCCAAACCTTATTTCTGGTTCTTTAAGTCTCCAGTTTTACTTCTGAAATACTGGAGAGTTTTATGATTCCTACACCTTCAGTTTCCCAGGGAGTCAGAGGTAAGTTCATGGCCTTACAACGCCAAAACCTGTGTGGTTTTGCTTTCAAACAAATTTATCTTTTCTTTCCAACACGTTTGTTTTTTTCAAATCTGAATATATTTTCATTGAAAAACGTAAAGTGTAGGACAAGCTAGGAGTTATTGGGTAGTCTATTGTTACCTATATTTATATATGTGATATTACTCATCATTAATATTCAAAATTGAATAAAATAAGGGCATTATTAATATGCCAAGTTATTTTATTTTGTAGGCTAATCAACGCCCTTCAGCCCGAAACAATTCCACCAAAGAAGATCAACACAAGTAAAGCAGCCTTCAAGCAAATGGAAAACATTCATCATTTCTTAGCTGGGGCGCAGAAACTGGGCGTTCCATCTGAGGAAATATTCCAAACCGTTGACTTGTGGGAGCAACAAAACCTCGCTGCTGTTGTCACGTGCCTAGAATCCCTCGCGCGAAAAGTGAGTTATTTTTTTATGTAAATTTATTCAAATGTAACTCAAATTAGACTATTTCTCATACTGGATTCTGCCAATAAGGCACCGGTTAATAAGTAGGTATGTCACTACGCAAGAAACTCGGAAATTAGATGGCATCGAATAATACTTTTTTCAAATTTTTTTAATTCCTTTTTGTGTCTTCTGTCCTCCCCGTGGGGCAGCAGTTAAATCTACGAGTTTACAACTCTAAAATTAGGGCCCCCCAGTGGCTCAGCGGTATGTCTGCGGACTTACACGCTAAAATCCGGGTTTCGATTCCCGTGGTGGGCAGAGCACAGATAGCCCATTGTGTAGCTTTGTGCTTAATTCAAACAACAAGAACTAAAATCAGGGTCTCAGTTCCCCCTGGTGGAAACAGCAGACAGCTCGCGCTGTGACTTTGAACTATTAAACCATCACATACACTGCTTGTACTACAGCACTAATGTAAAAGGAGTGTGTTTTCTTATAGGAAACTCACATCGGGTTATCGGCTAAACTCTCCAAGGGGAATCAAACCCCTAATTTTAGCGTTTATGTAAAAGGAATTACATATTAAAGCTATTACACCACAAAATAACTGATTTTTTTTCGGCGTTTGTTTCATAGCATTTTGACCTTCAAAGCTTGAAATTTTGCTTTTAAAGGATTCAAATAGTGTACATAACTCATTAAATATAAATAATTGGAGAACAGTTTATCTTCATAATCGAAAATAAAAACAATAACTCTAAAACATTTTAATTTTTCAAATAAATAACCCCATTTTGAATTTATTTATTACTGATTATGTACTATTCTATTGCAAGTTATATCGTTTACAGTAAATATTTCTCAATCAGTGATGTCGAGAAACCCACTTGTTGAGAATTTTATATGCAAAAACGGCTCGTTTGGGTTGAGAAAATATTTTAAATAGAAGAGCGAACAACGTTTCGACCTTCTTCGGTCATTGTCAGGTTCACAAAGAAAGAGGTAACTGACCAGAAGCTGACCACATGTTTGGAAGGGGTTGTGTAACTGAGTGTAGCAATGTAGAGGGCGGGGTTAGATGTAGAAAACATACGCACACACCTAGGCAGAAAGCAAAATCAACCAACAAAAGTAAATATATCTCACGAATCAAAAAATCACCAAACCATATACTGCTGTATACCGTATGTTCCTGACATCAGCAAACAAATAACCAACATTTGGCAAAAACTAGTAACAAAATGTGACATTCCAGTTAATACCAAATTTATTCAAAAACCAGGCACAAAACTGAGGTCTAAACTATGTAAGAACTACACTGACAAACACCACACCAACATTATTTATAAAATACAATGTGATAACTGCCACGACTTCTATATTGGAGAAACAAGTAGCAAAATGGAAACCAGATTCAAAGAACATAAAAAGTCACCTTCACACGTTTTCGAACACTGTAAGTCAAATAAACACAACATAACCATAAAAAACACTAAAATACTAACTAAAGAAACAAACATAAACAAACGCAAAATTAAAGAAGCCTTACTTATTCAACAACTTAATCCCAAAATAAACCAATATAAAGGAACGCCATTATACCTATATTAATATTATAGATAAAATTATATATTCAAACATGTAACCCCGCCCTCTACATTGCGACACTTACTTACACAACCCCTTCCAAACGTTGTTCGCTCTTGTATTTAAAATATTTTCTCAACCCAAAGGAGCCGTTTTTGCATATAAAAGTAAAGATTTCTCTTTAAAACAGGTCAATCACTTGAAAATTATCAAAACGTTGGACTTGTTTCAAAAGCAAATCTTCCTTACTGTGAAAGCTGTAATTTATATAATTAAGTTTTTGCTTCTTGAACACTATTGGGTGATCCTTAAAGATTTTTTTTTGCTGCTGTTCACGAAAATCACATCCAAATTTGCCCACCGCGTACCGTTTCATTGAAATCTTCAGTTTTGCTGCAAAGGAAAAAAGATATCAGGTCAACTGGAATCCGTCAATGCTTGCTGACTACTGTTGGACACTACAACGTGATGCACCGGACATCAGAAGCAAAACACTTTTAATTATGTTGAACTTAATAGGGTATTAGAAACATAAACGCAATTAAATACGTTATTTCCGGTAAACAGTTAACTGTCTATTTCTCAGGGTTCCGACGCGATGAAGCAAAACCAAAACTATATTTGTGCATACCCTCCAGGTACCTGTCACAGTCAGCAAAAAAATTTAAAAAAAAATTGTTGTGCAGTGTAATTATTAAAATCAACTTAACTTATTTGGCTTTCATTACAGGCTTCCAAATATGGGCAAAAGTCCCTTGGACCAAAAGAATCTGAAACAAATGTTAGAGAATGGACAAGTGAACAACTCCAAGCTGGGAAATCGATTATCAGCCTCCAATACGGCTCTAATAAAGGAGCCAACGCCAGCGGAATCATATTTGGTAACACACGTCACATGTGATGAGAGATTTAAAAAAATGAGAAAGAAAAGCTTTATATATACAATTATAATTATTTTCCGATAAAAAAAACTACCAAATGTTTGGCAAAGAACCTAATCTCCTAAAGTTTTAGCTTTTTTAATATTTGATGTTTTTCTAGGGAAAATCTGACGGGAACTCGTAAAGATTCAGTTTACGTCTTGTTTAATCTGCTGAATATTTCGCAAATCTATTTTTATTCTTAAAGTATGGTTTAGAATTAATGAGGCAAACATCAAGATGAATGTGAAAACGTGTTTTTGCATAAACTGTTTATTTAAATTTTGGTCTTTCTGTAATTTCTGAAAATAATTTCCTTGTTATTTTTATTATTTCCTTTAATATGTTTCGCACTTGTACACTTCAATCCATCTTGTACTTGTGAACAGTAAGTATTTCTCTCTTGCCTTGGCTTTTGTAAGTGTCGCGTTTCTTTCATGAAGTCCTGATTAATTAATGTATTTACTAGTTAATTTCTTGTGAGTACAAACTATAAAAATATTAAAGAAAAGTGCTTTATGATATCTCACGTTTCTGTTAGTTTTCTTCCGAATAAAATAATTTTTATTAAATGACCAAATGTGTCCATTGAACGTGACTACTGAATCACTAGAAAATTTGAAATTTTTGAAATTAAAGAACAAACTATTTCAAGTTCTCTGTTTAAGAAACATGATAATTTCCATTTCATTTTTACGTCTTATTTTCTTTAAAGATTCCTTTCATTTTTTATAAAACTTTATGGTACATAATTAGTCCTTTGGGTTCATTTGTTTTTGAATTTCACACATAGCTACAGGAGGGCTATCTGCCATAGTCGTCCCTAATTTGGCAACTCTTGGGCTACTCTTTCACCAACAAACAGTGGGACCGTCACATTATAACGCCCCACAGCTAAAACGTCGAGCATGTTTGGCACGATGGGGATTTGAACCCACGACGCTCAGATTACGAGTGAAACACCTTAACCACCTGGCCATGCCCGGCCTTTCATTTCGTGAATTTGTTATAAAATTGGGTATTAAATGTTTATTTTCATTTTTGGATCGGTTTCATTAAATCCTTAATTCAGAAAATCAATACTTTCAGGTGTTTTAATTTGTATGGCATGGCCGGGTGGTTAAGGCACTCGACTCGTAATCTAAGGGTCGCGGGTTCGAATCCCCGTCACGTCAAACATGCTCGCCCTTTCAACCGTGAGGGCTTTATAATGTGACGATCAATCCAACAATTCGTCGGCAAAAGAGTAGCGCAAGAGTTGGCGGTTGGTGGTGACGACTAGCTGCCTTCCCTCTAGTCTCACACTGCTAAATTAGTGACGGTTAGCGCAGATAGTCCTCGAGTAGCTTTGCGCGAAATTCAAAACAAAGCAATCGTTTTGTACTTCTGTAAAATAAAACAATAACAGATTATTACAATTAATGTTTTCGTTGTTTATTTTACAAAGTGAATTGTTATTATTTTAAATTACCATTTATCTTGTGAATGCTCTTCACCCTAACGGGTCGTGTCATAAAACAGTAAAAACATTGTTTTTACACCATTTCCGTTCAATATTTGTTACCAAGCAGAAATTTATTATCAGAATGGTAAAGAGTTCGGAAATTATGTAAAAGAATCTAGTTCTACCAACTACTTCCAGAAAAGAAACCACCAGAAATGTGTGTGTGGTTTCTTATAGCAGGGCTGCATGAGGCTATCTGCTGAGTCCACCGAGGGGAATCGAAACCCCGATTTTAGCGTTGTAAATCCGTAGATTTACCGCTGTATTAGCGGTGGACCCACCACAAGTTATAAAAAAAACAGTAAAAAATTAAAATAACTTCACACAGACGCTTCTGCAGACAACACACACACACACACGTATATGTATCAAAATACTCCAATATATGTTAGGCCCCCCAGTGGCTCAGCGGTATGTCTGCGGACTTACACGCTAAAATCCGGGTTTCGATACCCGTGGTGGGCAGAGCACAGATAGCCCATTGTGTAGCTTTGTGCTTAATTCAAAACAACAACAACAATATATGTTAGTAATTCCAATTTCCAAACAATTAACATGCACACACAGAGTTTAAATTAGGTTTAGCTAGTTTGTTTGTTTGTTACATAAACACTAATTTTACGAGCCACCACTTTATAAAACTAACAACATAAAGTGTCAAATATTTATTAAAAACTGTTTACTTACATACAGTTGTTGCCCCCCCCCAGTGGCTCAGCGGTATATGTGCGGACTTACAACACTAAAAACCGGGTTTCGATACCCGTGGTGGGCAGAGCACAGATAGCTCATTGTGTAGCTTTGTGCTTAATTCAAAACAAAACAACAACAAGCTTAATTTAAAACAACAGGTTCTGGAATTACACGAACTTTTCTCTTAGCGATATATTCAAACAAAAAGAAACACCATGCATAACAGTTATTGCATGCAATAACAACTAATGGGAGGTAAAAGTCAGTGGTGGCTGAACTCACAAAAGTGGTAAGTCTTCGGATTTACATCGCTAAAATCAGAGGTCTGATTCCCCTCGGTGGACAAAACAGACAGCTCGATGTGGCTTTTCTTTGAGATAAAACACACACTAAAGTGATTCACTCTTACTTTATACAATAGACCATGGATTTAAAGGATGCGTGATAACGTTTCTAAAACAGCGTGATCCTCATTAAATTCATAATCTGGAACAAGAATATCATTGAAATTCACGCAAAATCGAATTAAATTTGTTTTTAAAATGCACAATTAGAAATAATCTGTTTGAGAAAATCGTTAGATTGAAGAAAGTTAGATAATTTTATATGTAGAGTTTTAACTTTGCAAGCTGACTGATGCTGGGAAAACCAAGAATTTGTAGGATAAACCACCAAAGACAAGGTGTTGATTATTTAAATATCTTGATAAACACCTTCCTTGATACAACGTTTCGGACAACTCTCTTCTTCACCTATCTGGAGCTAAGTAATAAATCTCTAGACGAAAAAAACTAAATTTCGAAGATAATGTGATCTGGATAACGAAAGTTCGTAACAATGTTTACAAACGCTTGTTAAAATATGAAGAATTATAGAGTAATATTACTCTACTTATAGTTATTTAGTTATAATTATCAAGCCACAGGTGTAACTAACACTCGATTAAAAGTTACGAAATTCTCAGCAAACGCGACTGCCATTGATGTGTGTTGAACTTTCAAAGCCCTCATTCGAAATGATAATGGCGAGGCAATCTCACCTCAAAATGTTATGGTTATTTTAAAACTAAACTGATCTTTTGGATACTTTTAGTATTTCATTTTACTAAATTTATCAAGCCAAGATGATCTAAACCTGATTTTGACTTATAAATTAGTGACACAATCGTCCAAAAATATACATATATAACTTATCATGTGAACAATGCATTGGATTTTAGCCCAGAGGGAAATCTTAAATAAGTCCTTAACACCGTGCTGATAACTAAGCTATTTAGCTCTTAATAAGCAAACAAAACACGATCTCATATACTGTGTTTCGGCAAATCATCTGCAAAAAAACAACAAAATGCTATTGTGCAGATATTTATCTTCTTTGTTTTGAAAAGCAGAAGTTATCATGAAAGTTTTATACCCTTTCTAATAACATTGTTCAGCTTTCATCCTTTCTACCATAGAAATATAATGAATCTGATTAACATCCAGCAATCTTTCTGTTTATAGAGTGCTGTACGTTTCCGGGTGTGTGGATTAGATGTCAGATTAAAAGAGTAAAAAAATCATTATAACGCATTACTGTGTCCAGGTTACTCAAAAAAAAAATATTTACTAAAATAACATTAATTATTCGTCAACGTGGATGGCATGTAATGTGCCCAAGTCACAACATTCCAATCAGTCTGATAAGTTTTGATAATGGTCGACATGTAATATGTATTCTTTTAGTTTTACTCATGAGTTATCAGAATAAGTAGAAAGCTACGATTATTACTCGACGAGTTTCCTATTCAATATCTTTTCAGATGTTTTATTGTTCAGCACAAACCTAAACAATTGCATATTTGTTTTCTGTCCATGGCAAGAATTGAAATGCGGATTTTAGTGTTACAAGCCCTCAAACTTAATCTCTGAGTCACCGAAGAGTAGGGCACCACGTTGTAAAAACCACTGAATGATGGATATGCTTTTGGCAGCATCTGTTGGATTATCATTCTTATAAATCAAACTTTCTTTTCAGTTCACTCATGTATACTGCCTCTACAACATCTGAAGACAACCCATTCCATAAGTCAACAACCTCATTTGAAAGATAAAATTTTCTTCTTCTAAATTTATTTTTGTATCTCCTAGTTTTCTCGCTGTTAAGTATGAAAATGTTGATGCGTCAACATTATCCATTCCTTTTACAATCTTAAACACTTCAATAAGATTAATTCTAGCTTTTTTGAAAGAAAACAATATTAAGGGTCTTAATCTCTCCTCATTTGACAATTCCCCCATTCCAGACACAATTCTAGTAACCCTTCTCGAAATGTTCTCAAACAATTTAATGTCCTTCTTAAGATAAGAAGCTTAAGACTGAATAAAATACCTTAAATGTGGCCTAACCAGTGACCTATACAATGACATTATAATCTCTTTAGAGTTGTATTCAGTATTTTTGTAGATACAACTTAAAATCTTCGTTGCTCTACCACTAGTAACAGCACCTTTTTTGGATGGTTTAAGAGGCTGATGGACCATTACATCGAGATCCTTTTCTTTTATGACACCGTTAAGATTATTTCCTTACAAATTATAATAACTCACACGCAATACCTTAAATTTAACAAAATTAAAACCCGTGTATATGCCCAAATCACTAAATGATTTAAATTCCTTTGTAAATCAAAAATTTCCTCTTCATAGCTGGCAACACTCAAAACCTTAATATAATCCATAAACCTAAGTAATTTATTGATCATTCCTTTATCAATATCATTAATATGAATCAAAAAGAGCATAGGTTCTAAGACAGAGCCTTGAGGTACACCATTTGCAAAATTAATCCAGTTTTACTGAACTCCATTTGCAACAACTCTCTGCTTGTTTACGTCCAGCAACTCGTTTATCAAATTAGCTAACTTAACTCCACATCTATAAAGATAATTTTTTACAAGTCTTTTATGTGGCATCACGTCAAATGTTTTCTGAAAATCCAAGTTTCTCATGTTTTTAAACAATTGTGCTGAGGGTCCTTTTTGTTTAATTATAATTTCATATGATAATATAAAATTCATGTTTGTTTGAACTCATGATCGTTATCTTTATTCAAAACATATACACCCTTGTGCAAATTAATTGAAACAATTGGTCATTTTACAATATTTTCAGCATGGAAGCCGGTGTAGGCTCGCTGATTTCCTTTAATAGACATTTTTCACACAGATGACGTCATTAGCTGTGTTTTGCAGTACAGTCGATCTATTTTTGAGATGTATATGGCTAAATTTTTAGGAATATTACGTCATTCGAAATTGCATTAGAAGGGCAAGGAGACCAGTCAAAAAACCAACTTCTTACCAACGCAATGAAGAAAAATCGGTATGAATTGGGCCTGAAATACAAGAACTGGAAGCAAGAACAATGACGAAAGGTGTTATTCAGTGACGAGACTCATTTCTACGTAAGGGTCAAAGAAGTCTGCTTGTTTGCTGATCTCCAGGTGAGAAACTTTGAGAATCTCACATCAATAAGTTCGTAAAACATCCCTTGAAGAAGATGTTTTGAGTCTTTTTCAGCTACTATGGCGTCGGAGGCTCATATATCGTAGAAGGTATGATGCGAGGACCACAGCACATCGAAGTTTTGCAGAGAAAGTCGTTCCAGAATTGAAAGAGATCTGGAAGTTAGATCTGGCATTTTTCAGCAAGATATGGCTCCGTGCCACACATCGAAACTTGTGAAGAACTTTATGACTACAATGCGAATAAAGGTACTGGACTGGCCTGGAAACTCTCCGGATTTATATCCTATTGAAAATCTTTGGGCGATTTCTAAAGAAAGATTCCCTGGAAAAAGACTGTACTACGAAAGATAAGCTAATTAAGGCCATAAATGAGGTGTGGTACCTCGATCCAAAAATTAGTAAAGATTGCATTCAACTCGTGGACTCGATGCCAAAGCGGGTTAATGATCTTCTAAAAAATAAAGGCGATAATATCATGTATTAATTTGTGAGTAATTTTTGGATTCTCAGAAATAAAACGCAAAAAGTTGAAAAATCGTAATTTTCCGTCTTGTTTCAACTAATTTGCACAAGGGTGTATCTATATTCAATAACATAAGCCTTATAGATATATTAATCATCGTTTTATGTAAAACGATTATTTTTTGTTACTTTTCGTAAGCATATTTCTACCAACAGAGGGCTTAAACATTCGTGGATGTTGAGGATATTCGGAATTGGTTGGTATTACCGTTAGTGATACCAATGTTTAGGCTTCTAAATGTAGTAAATAAGATTTTTATTAATTTTATTCGCAGTACAGTTTTCCTAGTTTAATGTTTTGCTTATTACTTTTGTTGTTGTATGGAGTTCAGCAGCTTACAAACTTCGTAAACATAAAATGGAGAAGTAGAACATAGAAGTTCATAACAGTGTTAGTTATAGTTCTAATAGTAGTACCATTGCTAATATTGTAGTATGAATATTAATAAAGTACTGATAGTAATAATGTTACCAGCTGAAGTTTATGGACTTTTGTTTTTACTTTCTAAGTCTCAGCCTCTATTTTTAAACAACTTCCCAAAACAATTAGGTATTCTACAGTATCCATCTTTTCAAAGATTTCAATGCACCAGATCATAGAACATGAATTTATAAGATTATCTTCTATAATTTGTGAGGAAATAAGACACTACACAAAATATTGTGGACGTCTGTTAGTAAGAGTAGATGATGAGACAGATAAATATAATATAGTGCTGAAATATTTTTAAAAAGATTTAGAAACATTTCTCATGTAGCCCCATCCCAGCAGTTATATAATTAAATATGGAAAGGAAGCATTTACAGCAAAACAAGTGCTTTAGTCCATATTTTAGTATGAAGAGGAAGTAAAAAATGCACATAAGTGCCAGAATATTAACTATTATGTATGAGCAATTAATTGCATGTTCTAAACAAGGTTATAGTAATTGTACTGTTTGCTTCTGTGCAGTATCTTCATGCCTGGCTTTAGTCTGGCCCTTAGCAAAAAGATCCAGTTTCATATGTTGATTCACTTCCTCATTAGCTGATTCCATCCATTCTCTCTAGATTAATAACTCAGAGCTAATCCTTGTGTCATACCCAGGATTCTTCTGATCTTTGACTGTGAATCTCTCGGGTGGGGGATACTGCTGTTGTTTCTTCTTAGTGGCTTGTCCTCCTTCTCAATGTTGGATTCTAGCTAATTTTGTGAAAAGGTTAGTACTGTATTGGAAGTTATAATTTTCCTACACTGTAACTGTATTCCTGATAGGTTCTTTCTTCCACTCACACTTCCAATTCTTCCTCCCATTTTTCTATGGTGCTGACATCTTTAGGCAAACTTCAGAGTGTTAGTTTGGTAGAGGGAGTTACATGCATCATGTGAGCAAGTCATACTTTTATTCACGAGGAGGTGATATATGATGATTTGCATGAGAGATGTAGAGATCTTGCAATTCCAATAAGGGGTTAGGAAAGCTTGTGGCATGCATAAAGAAAAGGTTTGCATGAGAGGGCAGCACTGAATGGGAATAACTAATCTTGTGATAAGTAGCAAGTTCCTATCTGGAATACATTGAATGGGAATAACTAATGATGTGATAAGTGGTAAGTAACTATCTGGAATACATTGAATGGGAATAACTAATCTTGTGATAAGTGGTAAGTAACTATCTGGAATACATTGAATGGGAATAACTAATGTGTGATAAGTGGTAAGTAACTATCTGGAATACATTGAATGGGAATACCTAATGATGTGATAAGTGGTAAGTAACTATCTGGAATACATTGAATGGGAATACCTAATGATGTGATAAGTGGTAAGTAACTATCTGGAATACATTGAATGGGAATAACTAATGATGTGATAAGTGGTAAGTAACTATCTGGAATACATTGAATGGGAATACCTAATGATGTGATAAGTGGTAAGTAACTATCTGGAATACATTGAATGGGAATAACTAATGGTGTGATAAGTGGTAAGTAACTATCTGGAATACATTTTCCATACAGGAAAATTATAACTTAATTATACTTTCATTCTTTCTTCAGTTTCATAGTTCTTAATTGAAAAGCATTGTTAAATGATAAAACTGGTATGTAAAGGACAGACAATTTTGTGAGAATTATATAAACCATAGAAGTAACTCAAGGATTATTTCATTTGTGGTGAGTTATTTAATACAAATTTTTAACTGTTGAAAACTAAATGTAGTTACTCATCATTACAGGTTCCAACAAATGATGCATTTTAGCAAAATTAATCAGGATGTATCAAAAGTTGAATCCCTACAGCAACAAATCCTGCACTGGGATTTAAGTGTGAAGAGATGCATCCAGGTTTGTAGTAATAATTGGATTAATGGAAGATCTGCATGTATATATCACAGAAATTTTATGTCAGAAAATTTCAAGTGGAATTAATTTGTATGGAGGACTTTATTTTTGTATAAAGATGTATGTGCCCAATTCACATAAGAATAATTAGCTATTTCATATCTTATTTTAATATTTCTACATGCTGTGGTTACCCTTGACACAGGTAGTAGGCCTAAGTACAAAAACCTGCTTCATTACCAACTCACCTCAAATACAACATTGCCAAACTTGACTTGTTTTTCAAATATGCAATAATCCCACAGTAGAGTTTCTGTGAATCAAATAAAACCATTATTGAATGATGAAAATGTGTCATCTTCAGATGATAAGGATAATGTTTTTATCTAAAGCATTTCATGATTACAATTTACAAATATTTAAGTAGCTAGTTAGACAGTTTATACATTGAAAAAGATTAATACAAAAATGTTATTCAATAAAGATGCTCTCTACTGGCACAGTGATGTCTTTTAGCTCATATCATTAAAATCTGGGTTTCATTACCTCTGATAGGAACAACAAACAAAAACCAGTAAAGATTTGAATCATCCCAATATTTTACAGCTAGCTAACCATAAACAGTAAACTTATCTGACTTGATGATAGTTTTATTTGGTTAACATAATAATAATAAAAAAACAGCTCTTGTTTATAAATACTGGAACTCAATAAAACCATAATACATATTTTAAAAACACCCCACATTTTAACAAAACCAATCATCAACATAATTTGTCAGTCATTAAAGAATCTCTAGTTATGTAACAGCCCAGCATGGCCAGATGGTCAAGGTACTGAACTAATAATCTGAGGGTTGTGGGTTTGAATCCCCATTACACCAAGCATGCCCTCCCTTTCAGCCATGGGTGTGTTATAATGTGATGGTCAATTCCACTATTCATTGGTTAAAGAGTAGACCAAGAGTTGGTGGTGGGTAGTGATGACTAGCTGCCTTCCTTCTAGTCTTTACTAAGTTAGGAATGGCTAGTGCAGATGACCCTCATGTAGCTTTGCATGAAATTCAAAAATCAAACAAACAGTTATGGGACTTTGTTTCAAACTGCGTATAGATAAACTACTTAAACATGATGATGACAAAACCTTCTCCAAACTTTGAACATTTGTTATTATGTTACACTTTTAATGAAGTTCCCTCTTACCCATTTAACCTGTTCTCTATACTCTATAAACGTACCTACTTTATCTCCAGTAACCTAATGTCTTGTCTAACTTCCAAGCTGACATATAAGTATTCTCTCAATTCATGGTAGCAGGAACATTTACAGAAATTATAAAAATCTCTTAAACTTATATTAATATGTGATACTCTAATTCTTGCTCTATACATTCATATTTAAACTTTGTTTCATTATTAAATCATTAAACCATGTATGAAAGTTTCAGTGAGGGCCTGTACAAAAACTTGAATATCATGAAATGTATATCACATTATCAAGGGTTTTATGCTATTATTAAAAACAAGGTTATTCATTGGGTCTGACCGAAAATTTGTAAATAATAAGTAGAATGTTTTGTTTACTGTGCAGGACTGAAGGTTACATCTTAATGGGTTACACTAAAGTGTCAGATGAAATACCAGTACATCTTAATGGGTTACACTAAAGTGTCAGATGAAATACCAGTACATCTTAATGGGTTACACTAAAGTGTCAGATGAAATACCAGTACATCTTAATGGGTTACACTAAATTGTCAGATGAAATACCAGTTTTAAAGTACTTCTGAGTTAGAATTATTCAAATACCTAAAATTAACATTTAAAATTTGAGTACAACTATTTGAAAAACTAGAACAATAATTTAGGACAAAGTTATTTGATTCACCATAAAGTGTTGCACATGAAAGAATGTCATACGTGCAAGACATTACAAATCATGGAACAACCTAAAAACAATACTGCACTACAATTAATGAAATGTTTGGAAAAAAGAGGCATATTACTGTGTGATACTTTTTAAACAAAGTTTTCTGTAATGTTGATAAATTTTATCGTAAAAATACCAACAATAAATTTAGTTAACAACTATAACTGATTTCAGATGTGGACCTATATGATGTACAAGTTAGGTGAATACCTCTAATTATTTTTATAACACATACAAAATTAATACATTATTGACATACAATACCAATACTCAGTAAGTATACAGATGTCAGACTTCTTAGATGAAGTATTTGTTTGAAACATTTTTAAACATGTGATCGATGTATATTTGAAATTATGCTAAGCTAGTTTACAAATCTGTACTGAATAAACTGTTATTTAAAATGGGCAATCTACAATATGTTGTGAGAGATTTCATCTAGACATCAATTAGTAGCACTCTAGGATATGTTTTAAGAGGGGTTCTAGCTAGACATCAGATCTCAGGATCATTAGTGCGGGTATTAATACATACCAATAAAGCAGAGAACAGTGTTTTGGCCTTCTTAGGTCATCTTCAGGTTAACAGAGAGTTTACAACTGATTGTTACTGAGCACATGCAAACTCTCTTTTTATTAACTTGAAGATTATCTAAGAAGATCAAGATGTTCTCTGCTTTATCAGTTAGTGGTAATACCCATACTGACCATCTGCTTTATTAGTTAGTGTTAATACTCATACTGACCATCTGCTTTATTAGTGTTAATACCCATACTGACCATCTGCTTTATTAGTAAGTGTTAATACCCATACTGACCACCTGCTTTATTAGTAAGTGTTAATACCCATACTGACCATCTGCTTTATCAGTTAGTGTGAATACCCATACTGACCATCTGCTTTATTAGTTAGTGTTAATACCCATACTGACCATCTGTTTTATCAGTTAGTGTTAATACCCATACTGACCATCTGCTCTATTAGTGTTAATACCCATACTGACAATCTGCTCTATTAGTTAGTGTTAATACCCATACTGACCATCTGCTTTATTAGTTAGTGTTAATACCCATACTGACCATCTGCTTTATTAGTTAGTGTTAATACCCATACTGACCATCTGCTTTATTAGTAAGTGTTAATACCTGTACTGACCATCTGCTTTATTAGTTAGTGTTAATACCCATACTGACAATCTGCTTTATTAGTTAGTGTTAATACCCATACTGACCATCTGCTTTATTAGTTAGTGTTAATACCCATACTGACAATCTGCTTTATTAGTAACTGTTAATACCCATACTGACTACCTGCTTTATTAGTTAGTGTTAATACCCATACTGACCATCTGATTTATTAGTAACTGTTAATACCCATACTAACCATCTGCTTTATTAGTTAGTGTTAATACCCATACTGACCATCTGCTTTATTAGTAAGTGTTAATACCCATACTGATCATCTGCTTTATTAGTAACTGTTAATACCCATACTGACCATCTGCCTTATTAGTTAGTGTTAATACCCATACTGACCATCTGCTCTATTAGTTAGTGTTAATACCCATACTGACCATCTGCTTTATTAGTAAGTGTTAATACCCATACTGACCATCTGCTTTATCAGTTAGTGTTAATACCCATACTGACCATCTGCTTTATCAGTTAGTGTTAATACCCATACTGACCATCTGCTCTATTAGTGTTAATACCCATACTGACAATCTGCTCTATTAGTTAGTGTTAATACCCATACTGACCATCTGCTTTATTAGTTAGTGTTAATACCCATACTAACCACCTGCTTTATTAGTTAGTGTTAATACCCATACTGACAATCTGCTTTATTAGTAACTGTTAATACCCATACTGACTACCTGCTTTATTAGTTAGTGTTAATACCCATACTGACCATCTGATTTATTAGTAACTGTTAATACCCATACTAACCATCTGCTTTATTAGTTAGTGTTAATACCCATACTAACCACCTGCTTTATTAGTTAGTGTTAATACCCATACTAACCACCTGCTTTATTAGTTAGTGTTAATACCCATACTAACCACCTGCTTTATTAGTTAGTGTTAATATCCACACTAACCATCCTGAGATGTTTTTCCTTCAAGTGGGTTTCTCATCATCACGAACTAGCTAGACATCAACTAGCACAGCTGATAAATTTGCATTACTTTAGTTTTTACCTAAAACCACTCACTGCTAGTAACAACAGTATTAGAATCATTTTAAAAGCCTGCAAAATCATTATTAGGTGGGTTGTAATCCAATGATTTTGAAGATTGTCTTTATTTCTGGTATTGTGATTTATATGAGCATAGAAATGATTAAAAGTAAACATTTCGAATTTGATAATAAAATTAAATAGTAATAATTACATTTAAATAAATAAATATATATGTAAAATCAACACCTAAATTCATATTTTACTGCTTTAAATAAAGAGGATAATTTTCTTTTTTTTTGTAAGTCATCTTTTATACAGTCATAACACTTGCATTTTTGGCTTCAGCAACATAAAAACATCTCTCTCTTGAGCTGTATAATATCCAGATAGTGAAAAAAAATTGTAACAATTACATGTAACAAGAGCTACAGATATCAAAAACAATACTGATTTTGATAACAGAAACATTGGTTTTGTAACAGTTATGTATCAGAAGAGCTGCAGGTGTCCTAAACAATACTTATTTTAGTTACATTGGTTTTGTAACAGTTATGTATCAGAAGAGCTGCAGGTGTCCTAAACAATACTTATTTTAGTTACATTGGTTTTGTAACAGTTATGTATCAGAAGAGCTGCAGGTGTCCTAAACAATACTTATTTTAGTTACATTGGTTTTGTAACAGTTATGTATCAGAAGAGCTGCAGGTGTCTTAAACAATACTTATTTTAGTTACATTGGTTTTGTAACAGTTATGTATCAGAAGAGCTGCAGGTGTCCTAAACAATACTTATTTTAGTTACATTGGTTTTGTAACAGTTATGTATCAGAAGAGCTGCAGGTGTCCTAAACAATACTTATTTTAGTTACATTGGTTTTGTAACAGTTATGTATCAGAAGAGCTCCAGGTGTCCTAAACAATACTTATTTTAGTTACATTGGTTTTGTAACAGTTATGTATCAGAAGAGCTGCAGGTGTCCTAAACAATACTTATTTTAGTTACATTGGTTTTGTAACAGTTATGTATCAGAAGAGCTCCAGGTGTCCTAAACAATACTTATTTTAGTTACATTGGTTTTGTAACAGTTATGTATCAGAAGAGCTCCAGGTGTCCTAAACAATACTTATTTTGATCATGCACACATGTTGTTGATGACTGGAAAAAATCAAGGCATGAAAACTTGACATAGCAATGTTTAATTAATGTGTATATTGTATTTGTTTGAAAATAATCAATTATTAGTTGAGGCCATAACAGGTCTCTTGTAAATTTTATTTGTGTTGACAGTAATTAATAGACTAATCAAATACAAACGTAGACATCTGGTATTTCTCTTTTACACTAATGACTGCTTTTTATTAAAATAGAAAGGGATTGGTCCCACCTATATGGGTACCTACATATACAACATTAAATAATACAGTTCATTTCTTGCAAAATAGGTAGAAGAAATGGGAGTTTTTAACCCCTTGTATCTTCTCCCTGTAACTCATCACTTATTTATACAATATTAAAAAAATATATTCTTTGAAAGATAGGTAAAGTTGCTACCAATTTCACAGTTAGTTCAATTAAATATGGTTCTTAAAGAAATGTGGGGGTCAGCCCCTTTGACCCCACTAAAACCATGCCTGTTTATACGGTATTATATAATATAGTTTCTGGAACAAAAAAGGGATTGTGTCTGGATTTTCTGGAACCCTCCACTAAAACTTCCTGTTTGTACAACAGAATACAAAAGAATACAGTTATTAGCTTCTGAAGAAAAAAGGTAGAGATTGGGTTTGTACTATTTAGACCCCTATACTAAAGGTATACAGTGGCAGATAGCTATCCAATAACAAAAACAGGGACAGTATATTTAGTAGCAATGAGAATCCTCACCTAACCCTGAAACAACAAAGCACCCCACCCACCTTCCTCTTATGTGGTAGCTTTGTTCTTAACAAAAAACATAATAGCACTATTTTGAGTACTTGGAAATTCTTAAATTATTGAAAACTGTAAACCATTTAAGGTTCCTGTCATAACCAGCCATCCAAGTGTAAAAATTTTTGATCAGCGTAAAATATCATAGCAACCAATCTCAAGAGGTAAGGAGATTTAGGTCAAATGAAACAGGAAAATATTGATAGATAATCAAAAATCAGTTTCAGTCAATTGGATATTTTGAAGTTAATATCATGTAACCTCGAGCAAACATCTAAATTAAAAGATTTCATATACAGCATGCAACTGTAGATTACTGGGATGTATGTACGTATGTTATATTTAAGTACTAATTACTGTGTATTGTAAAAGTGTAATAAATTTATTCTCTTTACAAACATTAGTATGCACTACATACAGTTAAGTTGATGCTGCAGATAGATATATTTACGTTTGCTTTTTTCATCACAGGATATTCGAGAATGTTCTGGAACACTCGAAGACTTGAACACTCTTACCTTGCTTGCAGCTGAAAATATGAAAAAGTTGAAGTTGGTAGTTGATGTAAGTGTTGGTAATTGATATAACTGTTGGTAGTTGATGCAAGCATTGGTAGTTGGTGGTTAATGTAACTGTTGGTAATTGATATAACTGTTGGTAGTTGATGCAAGCATTAGTAGTGGATATAACTGTTGGTAGTGGATGTAAGCATTAGTAGTGGATATAACTGTTGGTAGTTGAAAGTGTTGGTAGTGGATGTAAGCATTGGTAGTTGGTGGTTAATGTAACTGTTGGTAATTAATGTAAGTGTTGATAGTGGATGTAAATGTTGGTAATTAATGTAAGTGTTGATAGTGGATGTAAATGTTGGTAATTGGTGTCAGTATTTGTGGTTGATGTAAGTGTTGATAGTTGACTTAAGCATTGGTAGTTGATAGCTTACGTGATTGTTGGTAGTGGATTTTAGCATTAGTAGTTGATATAATTGTTGTTAGTGGATGTAAGTGTTGGTAGTTGATATAACTATTGGTAGATACCTGAAAGTAATATGACATTAGCTTTACAGAACCTTGAAAGTCTGGGAATGGAACAAGACCGACAAAAAGACAGAGAAGAAGTTTTAAAGATCGTGACTCTATATAGGAAAGAGCTGGGAAGGTAAGACAATATTGTGTGCATCAAAAAACTACCTCAGTTACACATCATAGAATGCGTATCGGGCAGGTGGCAGCACTGCTTATGTAGGTATGGCTCAGGTTGTTCGTCTAAGTGGTATTTCAAATACCTCTTCAGTAGAACTTTGGAATACCATAAAATGTTTCCTCTTATAACAATATATATGTAATGACAAAGTCACAAGTTCTGTAGATATCATGAACAAAGTATGAATTTTGTGTGCTTCTTTCTTTCTTCTGCTACTTTTTACCACATGACCAACCAAAGTATTCGGCTTGACTCTAGTTATCAGATTAATATTATTACTGGTTGACTGTGTGTGTGTATCTGTTTTGAACCTATTTCAGTTATAAGATATAGCCAAAAATATTTCAAAGAATATTTCCCAGAAACCTATAGAAGTCATCAGTTTCATCATATAATAAAAAATCTTTGCTGTAAGTTAAGAACTGACTATTTACATTTTCTTTGCCCTGAGAACTTCACATTTTATTTCATATATTTCTATCAAATTTTATTGCACAGTTTTGCAAGTTTCTATCCTTGTAGGTCCCCGGAGTTGATAATGTTGATTCCTAATGCCATTTCACAAATTTAAAAAAATAAATGCAAAATTAATTATTTAAATTTTGTAAAATACATTTCATTTTCTGAACTATCAGTTTGAGACCAATAGATTGAGGATTTTATGAATGTAAGAAAAACTAAAGATGCATTTGGATAAGATAAATAACACCTGGGTTCGCACTTACTGTTGGTACAAAACTTCAGATTTCTGTATTTTTTTTATTCTTGAGCTATATTGGTCACTGTTCTTTTGTATGTTTTTTTTTGCTAGCTTACCTCATAAAAAAAATGCACATGCAGGTGCACACGTGGATAAGTAATAATACAAAGTTGCACATCCTCAGGGTCCACTTTAATATGGGTGAAATATTTCAGGTTTCTCAGGTTTTTTTTCCTTTTGAAGTTGTGGTAGTCACATATGCAAAGACATGTACATGTGTACACACACACACACGTGCGTCTCTAATTTTTATTTGTAATATAAAAAAAAAAAATTTTCTGTATGGGCTTTTGTTAGCTTGCATTATAAAAAAATGTGCACATGCACACATGGATAATACCCAGGTGCACACAATCAGGTCTGCTTAGTATGCAAAATTTCACATTTCTAGATTCTTTACTCTTGGAACCATGTTGGTCATGTTCTTTCTATTTGATTTTTAATTAGCTGTTTGTATGGTTATTAAACTACAGGCTAAGATACCATTCAGTGATGTCAAGTAAACCCACTTGTAGAGAAATATACGTGGAAAAACGGCTCGTTTGGTTTGAGAAAATTTTTTACGTAAGGGAGTGAACAAATAAACAGAACATAACCATAGAAAACACTCAAATACTAAATAAAGAAACAAACATAAACAAATGCAACATTAAAGAAGCCTTACTTATACAACAACTTAAGTCCAAAATAAACCAACACAAAGGAACACCTTTATATCTATAATAAAAAATAATAAAATAAATAATATAAAATTATATATTCAAACATCTAAGCCACCCTCTACATTCCGACACTTAGTTACACAACCCCTTTCAGACATGTGGTCAGCTTCCGGTCAATTACCTCTCTCTTTCTTTGTGAACCTGATGATGACTGAAGAAGGTTGAAATGTTGTTCACTCCCTTACATAAAAAATTTTCTCAACTCAAATGAGCCGTTTTGACATACATGTTTCTGAGATCCCATTGTTTGTATGGTTATTACTCTACAGGATAAAATTCTGTTCACTTTACTCTTGTTTTTGTATGTATGTGCGTCCTTGATGCATGCTTACTTCAGTTTGTTTACAATGTTATTCTTGAAATAATCCTGAACCTACTTGTAATTGGTTCTTTCCGGAATGTTGATGAAACAGTTTTCTAAAAGGCTTAGTGGAATATTGTTTGATTTTACTTTTTTTGTAGTCTGATAATCTAGTTGTTTAGTACAAGGCTGCAGTATTTGTAGTTTAGTAAAAACAAACAATGAAAAGAGCAACAATGGATTACAGATATAAATCTGTCTCCAGACATGATGATCTGCATGAGGTTTATTTACAACTTTGGGCTGTAATTTTACAAAACTGTAAATTCAGAAGTGCGTGCACTTCCACAAGTTCCCTGTAAGTGTTCTCTTTCAAGAGTAAATAAATAAAACCAAAGTTAAGAGTTACAAATATTGATATTTCTTGTTTTTAAATTTAATTTGTCATGTTGTGTTGTAATTTAGAGAATGTATGTTTCCTTTCATGATTTGTAGCATTCTACTACATACACATCACAACAGTACAACTTGCAATGTCAATTATCCCTTGTGTAATGTCATTTGAGTGTCTACTGACTGACTGACAGATAACACACTACTATATACTGGTGTGAGCTGTTAAAACAGGTAGTTTTCAGCCTCCTTTCTGGTAACAATCTTCTCTCCCCAGTGTAACTCATACTGACTTCAGTAGGTTGTGAACCAATAATCGATTTCCTGGTGACCAAAACTACCTTACTCTCCTTCCCCTAGTGGCTCATCAGTGAATTTAAAGGCTTTTAGCAGTAAAATCTGTGTTTGATACCTATAGTGTACAATGCATAAATAGCCTATTGTGTAGCTAAGTACTTAACAACAACAAAACTCAAGTTTTTGCAATGTCAGACCAAAATTTGTTGACCAGTTTTCTGTGAAAGTGTTGAGATGGCATTCTGAACAATAATATTATAAATTATTTTTATCTTTCTCCAGTGACCCCAAAAGCAAATAAAACAAAGTAAGATCTAATAACTACAGGGTTTAAACAACAAAATCATTGATAATATTATTTTTAACTAATTTAAGTTAATAACGGAAAGAACAAGATTAGAAACAAAAATTGTTCATTATGAAAATAATTCAAATTTGTCTGATGCTTAGGGCAAAAACTAACTACTTTTCCTTCATTAAGCTTAGAATGAACAACAGCAAAATGAGATTACATACTGACTATAAGGTAATATTGATATTTGGAAGTAGACTTTTTCTGAGTATGCAGTATAGCCAAAGAAATATTGTAAGTTATATTTTTAAAGTATAACTTTTTCAGCAACCAAGTATTACTGAGGAAAGCCAACCTGATGAGCAAAATGGAAATAGACAAAAGAATGAAGGAAGAACTTCTTTCTGAAAGCTCAGACAGAATACGTAATAGGTAATGAGAATTATTTACATTCGTTAGGAAGATCTTTTTTAATCTAGATTACTTCGTGAAGGTTTTTATACTTTTTTCGTATTAAATTTTGTAGTAAATATTTTACTGCAACAGAACTATAAACAATTTTTCATTGTTCGTTAATAGTATTCTTTTATGTACATGTACAGCTGATTTGGATGGAATTGTAGTTTTAAATATTTTTCAGATTACTTTTTATTTAATTTGTCTCACCAGGTGGCACAACTATGCCTTTAAAACATTATAATTATGTATGAGCATCTCACCAGGTGTTTAATGCACACCTGAGAGTCAAATTTCAAACTTTAAATAAAAATAATAATTCCCTTTCAATGATATGGCATTCAAAATTATTTTAAAATCAGTATTTGTCATTTTGTAACATTTATTTATTATAAACTTCAAATAAAAATGTTAAAACATGTTTTTCCACAGCTGAAAGGAGTTTTGTTTATAAACAATGAACTTGTTAATTTTTAGTGTTTTTTTCTCCCTATTCTAAAACATATCCTTATAGTTGCTCAGAAGTTTTCATCCATTGAGAATACAATTAAACATTTTGTTTGATAAAAATCATCTCAACTACAAATTTTTATTATTTTTTAAATTGTTCTTAATTTCTCCAGTTCACATTGAAAACTATATCCTTGCAAGTTAAACCTTGTGTCATTCTCTGAACCATATTTCAAGGCCTAACTACACATTTATATAATAAATTATATTATCTTTGCTACGTATAATTATACCTTAATGTCCAGAGTAATTAATCCACCATTACACTAAGATACTTTTCTTATTCAGTCTCTGTTGTATTGACTCCCATTGATATTAAATGTACTCTAAATTATAATAGTCCAAATGTATTACCTTACATTTATTATAGTTACAAGTCATCACAGGTTATCCTCTGAATTGTTTATGAAAGTACCAAAGACCAAACCCTCTTATGGAAAACAGCAGAACTTCTATAAATCTAACAGAATATAACTTCTAACCCTATAGAAAATCAATTTGCCCTTTACATTTATATTCGTGTACACCCTGTAAATATGAATTTTTAATATTAGTAAATGAATTGTGGGTATTGGGAAATTCAAGTATGGTTTTATTTACTAAAAAAATGTACATGGTTAAATTTTGTTTTTGGCAACAGATTAAGTGAATTATAGAGACTGAACTTTTACCTTTTTTATTGCTTCCACTGACTGTTTAGTGAGTCACTGTTTTAAGATAAAAACTGTTTAGTGAGTCACTGTTTTAAGATAAAAACATTTAGGAGTGACAAAAATATTCCTTAGTTAAAATAGACTTACATAAACATGTTTCTACATCTCCTACAATTGCAGGAGGGTACCTCACTTAAAAGGGGCCCTAATTAATCAGAATTTTAATTATAATTATAGGGAAATAAATGTAGGTGGCAAAAATTACGTTTCACTTGAAAGTGTGAAGGTTCGTCTTTTGTAGTTCTATCACTGGATAGACTAGTATCTCATTCAGTGATGTCTAGTAGTAGTAGTTATATCACTGGATAGACTAGTATCTCATTCAGTGATGACTAGTAGTAGTAGTTATATCACTGGATAGACTAGTATCTCATTCAGTGATGTCTAGTAGTAGTAGTTATATCACTGGATAGACTAGTATCTCATTCAGTGATGACTAGTAGTAGTAGTTATATCACTGGATAGACTAGTATCTCATTCAGTGATGTCTAGTAGTAGTAGTTATATCACTGGATAGACTAGTATCTCATTCAGTGATGACTAGTAGTAGTAGTTATATCACTGGATAGACTAGTATCTCATTCAGTGATGTCTAGTAGTAGTAGTTATATCACTGGATAGACTAGTATCTCATTCAGTGATGACTAGTAGTAGTAGTTATATCACTGGATAGACTAGTATCTCATTCAGTGATGTCTAGTAGTAGTAGTTATATCACTGGATAGACTAGTATCTCATTCAGTGATGACTAGTAGTAGTAGTTATATCACTGGATAGACTAGTATCTCATTCAGTGATGTCTAGTAGTAGCATCAAAATAACTTTCATAATCACAGCAGATGATTAGTGAAGTGGAAACGTTAATATATTATTCAGTCAATGTGACCACTTTAGAAATAGAAACAAAAATATTGGAAATGCAGTTTTTTTAAAGTTGGCACAATTTCACCCATGTACCTCACATCCAACTAGATAATACATGTAGAAATACCAAGAGTATGCTTTTATTATATGTTTAATGTAGTTACAAGTAATAAGACCCAGTAACTGAACCCTAAGTCACTCAACTGGTAGCAATGGTCCAGTTTGATACTTCTCTTCTAGCATTCTATACCTCATACAACAGTTGTGTTAACTAGTCTTTCACTTAACCCATACCAGTGTGGTATTCTTGTCTTTTTTAGTTGGAACCTTATCAGAAATTTTTGAAAATCTAAGTCCACCAAGAGATCTCTGTTGGATTTGATTTATAACACATTTCACTGGATAATTTTGTGAAGCTTGTTTCTTTAGTTTCTCTCAAGGTTTTTTTTCACAACAGAAGTTAGGCTAAGTGGCCTTTAGTTTCCATGGCAACACTTAATACCCTGTCTTTAGACACCTACCCACTGTCTATTGATGTATAAAAAGATGAAAGATTTTCATATCTCATATTTAATCCCATTTGAAACCCTTAGTTTACTGTAGAAATACTGAATTTAGTTTTGGTCTGTTACAGATCACAGCCAAACAAGGAAGGCTTAGCAAGGACAGCTTCTAAAATAACCGAAAGTATCAGAACAGTCAGTAGAATGATGGCCGATCAGGTGAAGCAAAGTGAAAGTACCCTCCACTCATTAGGTGATGAGTATAATATTTCATTCTTTGTATTGATCCCAGTCAAAAGCATTATGTTAAAGACATGGTAATTCAGTGTAATAAATCAGTGGCTTATCATTTATTTGTTGGTTCAGGTTTGTGTAAAAATGAAAGTTTTTTCCTGTTATAGTCTTGTCAGTAACTGTTTTAATAGTGCAAAAGGCAATTGCATAAGAAGTAAAATATCTTATTGAATTGAAAACCAAGTTTTGTAAGTAATTTAATACCATTGCAAAGTGCTTTGGATTACAGATTGCATTAAGTGTCAGAGCATGGCTAGTTAGGTACAATCTGAAATTTCTCTGTTAAGCCTAAAGGTTTGAAGCTTATGGAAGTGCATGTACAACGTTAAGTAACTTTGTGATGAATGTTTATTGTAAGGTTTAAAGTGACTAATGGCTTGAGAAGACCATACTGCTAGTGACTGCCCAACGTTGCTGTAATTCAGTCCACTCAGGATTCCAGTATGTTTGCAGCAGTATGTCATTTGTTAATTTATCCTTCACTGACAGCCTTTAGTACCTGATGTCACCACCACATGTAAACAAATTCATGTACCTGCCTTGTTCTATGGACTATCCATGCTCTGTTAGCACAGACACACTGAGTTCAAGCTTCATTCAAGTTCTTTCTGTCTCACCCATCATTTCTTCTGGCTCTTCATTGGTAGCTTTTCTCAAATGTTCAGTCACATACCCAGATATATAGAACTCTGCCCACTTAACTTTGGTCAAATCTTTAATTTCTCAGTATATAATAACCAGTCATTCACTTAACTTGAATCGTTTCTGTCCAGGTAGTCATATGATAAAATCCTAAACTTGTGTGGGTCGGAAGAGAAACAACAACTTCTGAGTGCCCCTGGATGTCTCTTAAGCATTTTTGGGGCTTGTTTGACATTAAACCAAAATTCATGTCAGTTTAGTTAGTAATGTTCCCTTCTGAACTTTATTATGTTAAAATTATACAATATGGTTTTAGTTCAGTAAGAAAGACATATCTTTACTCAAAAACAACTCTGTTACCATTAGCCTCCAAGAGACAAAGTTATGAAAAACCTACATGATTCCCACAGTTTGTACAAAATACTTCTCTACTGCAAACTAACAACCTTGTTAAAAAACAACAAGTGTAAACATTCTATTTATTGTAGTTAGGTAATTGGTTGGAAGAAATATTCTTTTATAAATAACACATTTTAATATCTATCCATGTCCTGTCAAAGATCTTTTCCAGTAATAGTCTAGTGTTTACTGTCCTTTACAACTATGACAAGCTGACGTAGTATTATGTATAGAGTTGTAAGAAATGTTGAAATATCAGTGTCTTGCATGTGTGAGTATAGGTCTTGGAAATTTTAATTTTACCGAGAAAGTTTGGGAAAAACATTTTGGAAAGAATGTGGCCTCTTTATGGAAATTGTTCTTCCATATTTTACAAATGAAAAACAAAACAGGTTAATGTAAATGTTTCCAAATTTCAACAGATTTAAGCTAAAGTATGATCAGAATTATGTCTAAACCTCTTGGTTGATGCCTGTTTACAACGACAGAGCATGCTGTGACGAATAAGGGATGTTCATAAAAAATTAGTGTTGAATGTGTTTCATTTGTATGTTTTGTGTTTTGCAAAGTAATCCAAGTTAATAATTTTAGGTTAAACTTTAAATAATAGCATAGATTTAAAACGCTCATTCATTATGTTTTGTGGTTTTTATTAATTAATCCAAATTAATAATTTTAGGTTATAATTTATATAATATATATAAATTTTTCATTAAGTTTTGTATGTTTTATATCATAATAATTTAAAGTTTCCTTTCACTGTTTTCTTGTAATGTTTATCAGGTAATCTGAATTTGTAATTCTAGGGTGTTATTTATATAACAACATATATCTAATTTTAAATGCTCATTCATTACTGTTTTTGTGATACAAAACCTTCCACAAATGAAAATTCATTGCATGTATACAACTACCGTAATATATTTTTACTTTTAAATCGACTAAACGTTGTAATATACTAATGTATTCATATTGTTTATTTCAAAGTTGGAAAAAACTGTAGGTTTTAAACAGAAAGAGATAGTAAATAAACTAAACTCTTAAAAACTTTAAAGAATTCTAACAGTGATCAACAAATGAAATTCATTAATTAAACAAATAGACAACTGACATAAACATTCAGTTTTACAAGTTTGGATCCCCTGTGATGTATTCTCAGTTTGTAATCTGGTGAATTCCTGTATACTTCAAATAATTTGACATTTATGAACAAGTTTACAGATACAATTTAAAACAAAGTTTTACAGCTGAGTACAAAGTATGGTCCAGTGATTAATGTGTCACACTGTTGATTAGCAGGTTTATCATTCCTATCCTGTTAGCAGAAATGGAAAATATATAGTGCTTTGCACATTAAGGCTATGAGCGTGTTATGGAGATGGTGGTTGAAACCCACTCTTGTGAGATACAAGAATGTAATGGGTTCCTGGGAGTATCTACTTTTTTTCCAGACTATCATCCCAAAATAAGTAATAGCCAGTGCAAGTAGCCCTTGAATAACTTAACACAAATAAGTTACTGACCAAATGGTAAGATATCTACCTGCATGTTGACAAGTTCCATTTAGCTTGTCTGTTTCTCTTTAAAACTACTTTAACAATCTATGTATATTATTTAGAACAACCAAATTAAAAATCTATGTATATTATTTAGAACTATAACAATCTATGTATATTATTTAGAACTACTTTAACAATTTATGTATATTATTTAGAACTACTTTAACAATTTATGTATATTATTTAGAACTACTTTAACAATTTATGTATATTATTTAGAACTACTTTAACAATTTATGTATATTATTTAGAACTATAACAATCTATGTATATTATTTAGAACTACTTTAACAATCTATGTATATTATTTAGAACTACTTTAACAATCTATGTATATTACTTAGAACTACTTTAACAATCTATGTATATTATTTAGAACTATAACAATCTATGTATATTACTTAGAACTACTTTAACAATCTATGTATATTATTTAGAACTACTTTAACAATCTATGTATATTACTTAGAACTACTTTAACAATCTATGTATATTATTTAGAACTATAACAATCTATGTATATTACTTAGAACTACTTTAACAATTTATGTATATTACTTAGAACTACTTTAACAATTTATGTATATTATTTAGAACTATAACAATCTATGTATATTATTTAGAACTACTTTAACAATCTATGTATATTATTTAGAACTATAACAATCTATGTATATTACTTAGAACTACTTTAACAATTTATGTATATTATTTAGAACTACTTTAACAATCTATGTATATTATTTAGAACTACTTTAACAATCTATGTATATTATTTAGAACTACTTTAACAATCTATGTATATTATTTTCAAAAGAATTATTTGAAACCAATGGATTAGGACTGTATTCAACAAGTATTTCTGTCTTGTAATTTCTATGCTGAAAAACTAGTAATGGTAGAAACTCGGAATACAACTTTCACTGTCTACAATGGAAAATAATACTCAAATCAGTGTGTTTCTATGTATAGTTAAAAACAACTACGAGTAGAAAGTCAACCAATTAAATTAATTTGATTGAAAAGAAACAAAATGCATGTTAGTTAATGGTTATAAACTTAAAAATTCAATGTATACAACAATTTCACACATGGAGAGCAAGTCAAGAATGTGTAACATATATGCAAAAACTGCTCGTTTGGGTTGAGAAAATATTTTACAACATTTCGACCTTCTTCGGTCATCGTCAGGTTTACAAAGGAAGAGGTAACTGACCGGAAGCTGACCACATGTTTGGAAGGGGTTGTGTAACTGAGTGTCTGAATGTAGAGGGTGGTGTTAGATGTTTGAATATAATTTTATTATATATAATAGTATAGATAGAAAGCCATTCCTTTATATTGGTTTATTTTGGGTTTAAGTTGTTGTATAAGTAAGCCTTCTTTAATTTTGCATTTGTTTATGTTTGTTTCTTTATTTAGTATTTGAGTGTTTTCTATGGTTATGTTGTGTTTATTTGACTTGCAGTGTTCGAAAACGTGTGAAGGTGACTTTTTATGTTCTTTGAATCTGGTTTCCATTTTTCTACTTGTTTCTCCGATATAGAAGTCGTGGCAGTTATCACATTGTATTTTATAAATAATGTTGGTGTGGTGTTTGTCAGTGTAGTTCTTACATAGTTTAGACCTCAGTTTTGTGCCTGGTTTTTGAATAAATTTAGTATTAACTGGAATGTTATATTTTGTTACTAGTTTTTGCAAAATGTTGGTTATTTGTTTGTTGATGTCAGGAACATATGGCAAACAGCAGTATATGATTTTGTGATTTTTTGATTCGTGAGATATATTTACTTTTGTTGGTTGATTTTGCTTTCTGTCTAGGTGTGTGCATATATTTTCTACAGTTTGTGGAGGAAACTTATTGATGTTGATGAAGTATTGTTTTATTTTGTCTAATTCATCATTAATTTTATCTGGTGAGCATAGTTTTATGGCTGTGTTTATTTGGTTTCTTAGTATGTTGAGTTTTTGTTTTGTTTCCTGTGCTGAGTGCCAAGGAATGTATAGTCCAGTATGGGTGATTTTTCTGTGGATTTATGTTTTGAATTGTGTGTCAGTTCTTGTAATTTTGAGGTTAAGAAATGATATTTGATTGCTTTCTTCCTGTTCACTTGTGAGTTAATGTTGGGATGTATAGAGTTAATGTGATTGAAAAAATTAAGTATGTGTTCTGTAGATTTGAATCCCGCATCCGTGTCATCTGCATATCTGTACCAGAATAGTGGTGGATGTAATGCTGTGTTAATTACTTGTGTTTCAATTTGTGTCATAAAAATATTGGCTAGAACTGGTGATACTGGGTTGCCCATGCTGAGACCATTTGTTTGTATATAGGTTTGGTTGTTGAACATGAAGTTTGTCTTTATCGTGGTTAATTCTATGAGGGTTGCTAACTGGTTACTGGGAATGTCTATAGAGTATAACTCTGTCCCCCTTTCATTTCTGCTCTCTGATGGTTGGGAAGTTCCTGATGCCCAGAGCATCACTGATACTCTCAGTGAAAGTTTTTGCCAAGTATCTAGCACCTCTTCATTCTCCATTTTCTTAGCCATCAAGACTGGGGCAGAGCAATCTCCTCTTTTCTTTCATACTGATCTCTCTTTGCCTGTAATCTCCCCTTTGCACTGATGGAACTCAAACTGGCTCTTAATTGGTCTGGCAGTACATATATTATACCTGATGATATATACACAACAAGATGCTGTGCCATTTTTTTCCTGCTTCTCTTGCTGTTCTTCTGGTTGTTTTTAACTGGATTTGGTAGGAGAATGTTTTCCTGATGTGTGGTGCCAGGATATTGTCCTACTTTTCTCTAAGCCTGGGAAGGATCCAAGATTCCTTCAAACAACTATCCAGTTACTTTGACAAGCTGTCTCTGTAAGACCTCAGAGAGGATGGTTAATGTTCATCTTGTTTGGTTCCTTGAATCAAGCAACCTCCTCCTGCCCAGTGTGGGTTTCATGGGTCACCTGATTTGACTTGAAACATCAGTGTGTCAGTACTCTTTGACTTTGAGAGGGCTTATGATACTACGTGAAGGTATGGTATTTTACGAGACCTCCTCTTATATGGATTGTGTGGCCATTTGCCCATTTTTGTTAAAAGATTTTAATGGGCAAGCATTCCCAAGTTTGTGCAGGTTTGACACTTTCCCATTCTTTCCTACAGGAACTTGGAGTCCCTTTGGGCTGTGTCTTGAGTGTCACACTTTTAAGTATAAAGATTAATGCTATCGCTGGACAACTCTCTCTTACTGTTGCAAAATGGCTTTATGTTGACGACTTACACATCTCATGTCAGTCATCGAACATAAAGATTATTTAGCACCAATTACAGACTGCCCTCAGTCATCTACTGAAGTGGACCACATCAGATGGTTTTAACTTTTCTCTCTCTAAAACCGTATACTTGCACTTTTGCTGCCAATGGCATATTTACCCTTATTCTGAACTCTGTGTCAACTGTTCCTGAGGCAAAATTCTTAGGGCTTATCTTTGACCCGAAGCTGACCTCTGTACTACACATCAAGCAGCTATGAGTCAAGTGTACAAGGGCACTGAACATCCTTCATGTCCTCTCTTCCACCTCTTAGGGAGCAGATCTACCAGGAACTTGGCCTTGAAGATGCTGGATCCTGTTCATCATCAGGGCTTCAGCTCTCCACCGCAACCTTCCACACTTTCTTCGTCCAGAGTTTGTGCACAAGAGTCCCCTGAACCTTCTCTACACATCAGCCATTTGCAATTGTCTTTATTGTATGCTTCAAAATTTCAAACCAGTTCTTTTAAAGGGCATTGGTCTTTTTCATGCTATTTAACTTTTCAATTCAAAAATTGAACTTTGTTTTAACATTATTCCTTTTTAATAATTTTACTCTAATTTTTAATTTTTTTTACTGGTTATTTGGTGCATATAGCCTAAATGTTTTGAGCCATAAAATGCTAACCAACAAACTGACTGACTTTCTTTGACACTGTTTTATGTCACAGATGTCAGGTTATGCAAGAAACCAGTACAATGAAAGAGGTGGATTTGTTTTAATCATACTTTTTTGTTGAATAGAGCACAGGCAAGGTAATTCCATTGTAAGTCCTGATGTGGCTACATTTAAGAAAAGTTGAATTTATGATATGATCACAGATATTTCCGTGAAACCAACTTGAAAAATTTCAAAACTCATCTTAAGTAGTAAATTACATGAGTAACTTTAACTTGTTTTGAATTTGAGTAATTCAAAATGAAATAAAGTGAAGAGCTCAAACAATACAGCTTAAACAACTTAATTTTTAGGATTACAAGAGCATTATAGTTTGGTCTAGATATCTGGTAAAAAGTTTATATTGGCAACTGGAATCTTATATTCATTATTTCCTACTACAAATTAATGGAAGGGAATGGTTTGGCTTCTTTAGTTTTTGTATTTTGAGTATGCAAATAGAAACTCGAAAATAAAAGCTTGCATTTGTAAGTATTCAGTATTGTAAGCTCTGAGTAAGCAACATCATCAATGTACTTAAGTGAATGTTTATTGCCTTTTATAAAGCTAAAACTTCTAATTTATTTTACAGTAAAGTTTCTGAATATTTAAAAATTATTTATTCAAACATCTAACCCCGCCTTCTACATTCCAACACTCAGTTACACAACCCCTTCCAAACATGTGGTCAGCTTCCGGTCAGTTAACTCTTTATTTCTTTGTGAACCTGACGATGACCGAAGAAGGTCGAAACATTGTTTGCCTCCTCTATGTAAAATATTTTTTCAACCCAAATGAGTCGATTTTATATATATTTCTTTGCAAGTGGGTTTTCTCGACATCACAGATTTCAGCCTAAGTGTTTAGTCAGCTAATAAAGAATGAGTGGGGTGGATTCTATTCATACCAATATTATTCTTCAAGTGAAAGCAAAGAGTGGTTCAGTCAGCTTTGGCTGACTGTTGAATCTGCTTCTGACCATAAAAGTATGTGTGTTCTTATAGTGGTGTTTAAGTAGTTATACCTTCAGCTCAGCTTTGAAGAAAAGCCAGAACAGTTCAAATTACACTTCTCACATATTCCCATTATGGATCTTCATGTACATTGAGTATAGAATTTTGATATCAATGTAACAGACAAAGAAACTTTTTTCTTACCAATGGAAGATGAGTATCTTATCTAAATGATAACACTGGAAGAGGTTGTCTTCTGTTTAACCAATCAATGTACGATTTATTTCTTCCTTTAGTTAGCTCTTCAGGAACAGTGCTTGAAACACATGAAGAGTACAAGACCATGGGCAATGTTATTCATCAATCTAGGAAACTTCTAACTAAATATAACAGAAGAGAAATTACGGACCGAGTGTTAATATTTTTAGCTCTAGCTTTCTTTTTTGCCTGTGTATTATATGTGATCAAGAAACGAGTGTTTTGATTTCTACGTTATTAAATATGTATTTTTAAGATGTGTGTGATTTCGCCAACGTGAAATAAGACATTTTTATTTATCAGTAATTTACACTAATTTTCTCTGCATTAGAATATTGTATCTCGAACCCATTTATGCCTCCTCATTGTAACAACACTGGTGTCTGGTTTTCTGCTGAGACACAAAGTCAAATTAAATATTAAATTTTATATCAATTTTATCAATGCAAGATTGTAAAATATTTAAAGCTTTGACATGCTCATTTTGTTATTATCTGTGAACATGACTAACAATCTCATGTTACTTTTGTAATGGGGTAGTCATTTCTGAATAACATTTATACTGAAATGACCTTATCTTAATTTTTATATGCTCTAAATGGGATAGGTTTAGTTAGAAAGATGCAGAGTTTGAGAGAGAATATTTCTTTCTCTTACAGCTATTAACATCTTGATACCTAGCATCTTCTCTACAGTAGTGGTAGTGACATTGAATATATTTAAGATTTGGCCATTATATTATCCATAAATAACTCCACATCGAATTTTCACATAACAATTTAAGTAGGAAAAATAGGAATAAACCTAAGTAGGAATTCAAAAAAGTGACAAGAAACTGTGATGACTACTTAGGAAAAGAAACAAGATACTGTGATGACAACTCAGGAAAAGAAACAAGAAACTGTGATGACTATCCAGGAAAAGTAACAAAAATCTATGATGACTACTCAGGAAAAGTAAAAACTGTTATGACTACTTAGGAAAATAAAAAAAACTGTGACAACTACTCGGGAAAGGTAACAAAAAACTGTGATGACTACCTTAGAAAACTAACAAGAAACTGTAATGACTACCTAGGAAAAGTAAAAAGGAACTGTGATGACTATTTAGGCTTAGGAAAAGTAACAAGAAACTGTGATTACTACTCAAGAAAAGTAACAAGAAACTGTGATGACTCCTGAGGAAATGTGATAACTATTCAGGAAAAGTATCAAGAAACCATGATGACTACTCAGAAAACATAACAAGAAACTGTGATGACTGATCAGGAAAAGTAACAAAAAACTGTGATGACTACCGAGGAAAAGTAACAAGAAACTGTGATCACTACTGAGGAAAAGTAACAGGAAACTGTGATGACTTATCAGAAAAGTAACAAAAGCTGTGATGACTACCCAGGAAAAGTAACAATAAATTTTGATGACTACCTTAGAAAATAAACTGTGATGACTACTTTGAAAATGTGACAAGACACTGTGGTGACTGCTCAGAAAAAATAACCGGAAACAGTGATGACTGCTTAGGAAAAGTAACCAGAAAATGTTATGATGACTCAGGAAAAGTAACAAGAATCAATTATTACTACCCAGGAAAAACAACAAAAACTTTGTTGACTACTCAGTAAAAGTAACAAGAAACTATGATGACTACCCAGGAAAAGTAACAAAAACTGTGATGACTACTCAGGAAAAGTAAAAATAAACTGTGATGACAATTTAAAAAAGTAAGAAGAAATAGTTATGGCTATTTAGGAAAAGTAACAAAAAACTGTGACTACCCATGAAAAGTAACAAGAAACTGTAATGATTATCTACAAAAATAACAGACTTTTGTGACTGTTCAGGAAAAATAACAAGAGACTATGATGACTACTTAGGAAAAGTAACAAAAAATTGTGATGACTCTTTAGGAAAAGTAACAATAAACTGTTATGACTGCTCAGGAAAAGTAACAAGAAACTGTGATGATTATCCAGGAAATATAACAAGAAACTGTGATGACTGCTTAGGAAAAGTAACTAGAAACTGTGATGAATACCCAGGAAAAATAACAAGACACTATGATGACTCTTTAGGAAAAGTAACAAGAAACTGTGATAACTACTTAGGAAAAGTAACAAGAAACTGTGATGACTACTCAGGAAAAGTAACAAAATCTGTGATGGCTAGTTAGGAAAAGTAACAAAAAATTGTGATGAACATTCAGGAAAAGTAACAAGAAACTGTGATGACTACTCAGGAAAAGTTACAAGAAAATGTGATTATTACTCAAAACATATAACAAGACTATGATGACAACTTAGGAAAAGTAACTATAAAGTGTGATGACTATTCAGGAAAAGTAACAAGAAACTATGATGACTACCCAGGAAAAGTAACAAAAACTGTGATGACTACTCAGGAAAAGTAAAAATAAACTGTGATGACAATTTAAAAAAGTAAGAAGAAATAGTTATGGCTATTTAGGAAAAGTAACAAAAAACTGTGACTACCCATGAAAAGTAACAAGAAACTGTAATGATTATCTACAAAAATAACAGACTTTTGTGACTGTTCAGGAAAAATAACAAGAGACTATGATGACTACTTAGGAAAAGTAACAAAAAATTGTGATGACTCTTTAGGAAAAGTAACAATAAACTGTTATGACTGCTCAGGAAAAGTAACAAGAAACTGTGATGATTATCCAGGAAATATAACAAGAAACTGTGATGACTGCTTAGGAAAAGTAACTAGAAACTGTGATGAATACCCAGGAAAAATAACAAGACACTATGATGACTCTTTAGGAAAAGTAACAAGAAACTGTGATAACTACTTAGGAAAAGTAACAAGAAACTGTGATGACTACTCAGGAAAAGTAACAAAATCTGTGATGGCTAGTTAGGAAAAGTAACAAAAAATTGTGATGAACATTCAGGAAAAGTAACAAGAAACTGTGATGACTACTCAGGAAAAGTTACAAGAAAATGTGATTATTACTCAAAACATATAACAAGACTATGATGACAACTTAGGAAAAGTAACTATAAAGTGTGATGACTATTCAGGAAAAGTAACAAGAAACTGATGACTGCTTAGGAAAAGTAACAAGAAACTGTGATCACTACTCAGGAAATGTAATAAAAAGCTGTGATGACTGCTTAGGAAAAGTAACAAGAAACTGTGATCACTACTCAGGAAATGTAATAAAAAGCTGTGATGACCACTCAGCAAAAGTAACAAAAATCTGTGATTACAACTTAGGAAAAGTAACAAACTGTGATGACTACCTTAGAAAAGTAAAAAGAAACTGTGATGACTATTTTGAAAAAGTGATGAGATACTGTGATGACTGATTAACAAATATAACCAGTGATGACTGCTAAGGAAAAGTGACTGGAAAATGTTATGACAACTCAGGAAAAGTAACAAGAAACTATGATGACTACCTAGGAAAAGTAACATGAAACTGTCATGACTATTAAGTAAAAGTGACAATAAACTGTCATAGTACTCAGGAAAAGTAACAAGAAACTGTGATGACTTCTGAGGAAATGTAACAAGAAACCATGATGACTACTCAGGAAACGTAACAAGAAACTGTGATGACTGATCAGGAAAAGTAACAAAAAACTGTGATGACTGCTCAGGAAAAGTAACAAGAAACTGTGATGACTACCTAGGAAAAGTAACAAGAAACTGTGATAACTACCCAGGAAAAGTAACAAGAAACTGTGATCACTACTGAGGAAAAGTAACAAGAAACTGTGATGACTACTCAGGAAAAGTAACAAAAACTGTTATGACTACTTAGGAAAAGTAACAACAAACTGTGATGACTACCTTAGAAAAGTAAAAAAAAACTGTGATGACTGCTTTGAAAAAGTAACCGGAAACCGTGATCACTGCTTAGGAAAAGTAACTGGAAAATCTCATAATTACCCAGCAAAAGTAACAAGGAACTGTGATGAACATTTAGGAAAAGTAACAAGAAACTGTGATAACTGCTTAGGAAAAGTAACATGAATCTGTCATAGCTACTTAGGAAAAGTAAAAAGAAACTATGATGACTACTTTTTCTAACAAGACACTGTGATGACTGTTTAGGAAAAGTAACCGGAAACTGTGATGACTACTCAGGAAAAGTAAAAAGAAACTGTGATGACATCTCGGGAAAAGTCACAATAAACTGTGATGACGACTCAGGAAAAGTTACAAGAAACTGTAATGACTACCCAGGAAAAGTAACATGAAACTGTGATGATTACCGAGGGAAAGTAACAAGAAACTGATGAATATTTAGGATAAGTCACAAGAAACTTTTGTAATTACCCAGCAAAAGTAACAAGAAATTGTGATGACTCACAAGGAAAAGTAACAAGAAACTGTGACGACTACACAGGAAAATTAACAAAAAATTGTTATGACTACAAAGGAAAAGTAACACGAAACTGCAATGACTACTCAGTAATAGTAACAGGAAATTGTGATGACTACTTAGGAAAAATAGCAAAGGATTGTGATGAACGTTTAGGAAAATTAACAATAAACTGTGATGACTACTCAGGAAAAGTAACAAGAAACTGTGATGACTACTTTTAAAAATTAACAAGACACTTTTATAACTGCTCAGGAAAAGTAACAGGAAACTGTGATGACTACTCAGGAAAATTAACAAGTAATTGTAATGAATACTCAGGAAAAGTAACAAAAAATTGTGATCACTATTTAGGAAATGTAACTATAAATTGTGATGACTACCCAGGAAAAGTAACAAAAAACCGTGATCATTACCAGGGGAAAGTAACAAGAAACTGTCATGATTACTTAGGAAAAGTAGCACGAACTATCATGGCTATTCAGGAAACATAACTGGAAACTGGGATGACTACCCAGGAAAAGTTCCAAGAAACTGATGATTACCTTGGAAAAGTAACAATAAACTTTGATTACTACTCAAGAAGAGTAACAAGAAAATGTGATTATTACTCAAAACAAATAACAAGAGACTATGATGACAACTTACGAAAAGTTACAAGAAATTGTGATATTAGTCACGAAAAATGACAAGACACGATGATGACTCTTTAGGAAAAGAAACAAGAAACTGTGATGACTACTCAAGAAAAGTAACAAAATCTGTGATGACTACTTAGGAAAAGTAACAAGATACTGTGATGACAACTTAGGAAAAGTAACAATAATTGTGAAGACTCCTCAGGAAAAGTAACAAAATCTGCAATGGCTAGTTAGGAAAAGTAACAAAAACTGTGATGAACGTTATGGAAAAGTAACAATAAACTGTGATGACTACCTGAGAAAATTAACAAGAAACTGTTATTGCTGCTGAGTAACAAGTAACTGTGATGACTACTTTGAAAAAAGAAACAATACACTGTTATGACTGCTTAGGAAATATAACAGGAAACTGAGATGACTACTCAGGAAAAGCAACAAGAAACTGTCATGACTACTTATAAAAATCTAACAATAAACTGTGATACTACTCAAAATAGTAACAAGAAACTGTTATGACTACTCAGGAAAAGTAACAAAAAATTGTGACGATTACTCAGGAAAAATAAATTACGATAACTAATTTGGAAAAGTAAGAAGAAACTGTGATGACTATTCAGGAAAAGTAAGAAAAAATTGTATTGGCTATTTCGTAAAAGTAAATATAAATTGTGAAGACTGCCCAGGGAAAGTAACAAGAAAATGTGATTACTACCCAGGAATTGTAACAAGAAACTGTCAGGACTACCCAGGAAAATAACAAGAAACTGTTGTGACTAGTTAGGAAAAGTAACCAGGAACTTTGACTGTTTAGGGAAAGTAACAAGGAACTTTGACTGCTTAGGGAAAGTAACAAGGAACTGTGATGACTACTTGGGAAAAGTAACAAGAAACTTTGACTACTTCAGAAAAGAAGAAGAAACTATGATGACAACTGAGGAAAAGTAACTAGAAACTGTGATGACTATCCCTGTTAATTCATATGTTTAGTGCATGATATAATATTAGTAAAAACCACAATAACATGGTAGTTTAAATTGAGAGCTTCAATTATTTGTTAACATTGGTTATAGTTCTCATCCATGATGTGGAAGTTTTGTGTCCACATTCCACTTGAGTAAAGACTTTATATTATTTGTTTATTTATTTACAATAAGTTATTTGAATTCGAGGTCTGTTCAAAAAATACGCGGACTGTTTGAATTGCGCGGCTTCATTTGGTTTCAGGGGAATCCGCTTGGTGTCGTTAGGTTTGCACAGATCAGCTGATTACGACACCATTTCTTGATTGCAGGTATCTTTATTTGTGTATTATCTACGCGGTTTTAAGTGACGTGCGATTTTTTCGTTTGGCGGATTTCAGAATGAATGACCTGAAGGAGCAACGACTTGCTGTGAAATTTTGTGTTAAACTTGGAAAATCTGCGACTGAAACTTTTGCTGTGCTCAACACGGCTTACGGTGATGTTGTTATGAAGCGTACGGCATGTTTCAAGTGGCATGAACGTTTTAAGGATGGTCGACAGTCCATTGAAGATGATGAGCGTCCTGGAGGTCCTTATACGTCGACAAAATCAACATCCTGGTGCGGGCAAATCGACGTCTGACTATCAGGGAGCTTGCTGAAGAGTGTGGGATATGAACTGGATTTTGTTACGAGATTTTGACCGAAAAATTGAAGATGCACCGCGTTGCTGTGAAATTTGTGCGTCAGAACTCGTGAGTTTTTAGCCAAACATTCGATCACTGTTCTTCCCCACCCCCTCCTCACCTGACCTTGCTCCTTGCGATTTTTTCTTGTCCACCAAACTCAAAAGACCTTTGAAAGGAAGAAGATTTGAGACAATTCCCGAGATTAAGGCAAATGCGACGAAGGAGCTGGAGGACATTACAAAATAAGCGTACCAGGACTGTTTCAACAAGTGGAAACACCGTTGGAAAAAGTGTGTGTTGGGGAGGAGAGGAGAGTACTTTGAAGGGATCCCAGCCCTGTAACTTTTAAATAAAGTACGTTTTGTTTTATGACGTCAGTCCGCGTATTTTTTGAACAGCCCTCGTATTCAGAAAAAAACAATTAGTTATTGATTAAATTAGAAATAATAAAATATTACATAAAAAACAAAAATAGCAAATATATTTACCTCTATAGGTGGCGCTATAATTTTTTATTTAGTAAAATATTTTAAAAATTTAATCGCAAAATATATAAGAATTTTTATGAAAATTATACCTTCGTACATTTGCCCTGCTCTAATAAATTCTTTGACTTTGTCATTGCAGTTAATAATTTGCAGGAACACATTTGACCATATAGAAATATTTCTTTGAGAACGTGTGTTTATCACGTGGTTTAATCTTTAAGACTTTATAAGGATGTGGAATAACAAGGCTCTATCAAGATGGTCATAATAGAAATGTACTATATAACGGATTATTTACTGGAAGTACCCAAGTATACGCAAAATGTTTTTGTGAAATACAATATAAAGCAAAAATTCCCTACATGAATATTATTACTCGGATATAATTTGCAGAAAATATGTTCATAAAACACTAATTTAGCTTTGGCTTTCAGAAAATAAATGATTCAGGGTGTGACATCATATTATAGACATTTGGTTAGTTTCACAGAGAAATATTTTGTAAATGCAATATGATAAAGTTCCGTCTATTTTATTTAAATTTTAATCAAATCTTGAAAATTAATAAAAGCATATTAAATAGGTTATTAGAACAATTCAAATGTAAGGAACTTGTTGATGTTTTATAATAATAGTTTAGGTTCAACAAAACGATTATACGCTTTAACTCAAATAAGGAACATATCACATTTTTCTCGTATCCTAAACATATGAGAAATTGTTACATAAAATGTGAAATGACTGGCAACCTTAGTATTAAAGCATCCATTAAACTAGTCTTTAGTTCAACTTGTTCCTTTCGGGGCAGGTCTCGGCCTTTTTTTCCGCTGCTGCCTTTGCCTCCACCCAAGACAACATTTAGAGACATCCTCCACCCAAAAAGTCAATAATAATAATAATTAATTTATTTAAAAAAAAAACACCACCACTTAATAACAATCCACGAAAGGGGACAAAGAGGACCCACAACGTTCCTGAACACCCCAGTTGGAGAGAGAACTCTTCTATTTCTCTCTCTCTAAACTGAACCCCTGCTACGTTAGTTTAGTTTTAGTTTAGTCTTTAGTTTTTACCCATTTTTATTTGATTAAAGAAATCTACTGAGCAAACACTGAAGAATCTTCTAATAATAAGAACACTATAAATCAGTAAGCCTAAGAAAAAAAGGGTTAATTTGTGACCCTTTAATTAACACAGTTTCCATTGTCTCCCCAATCTGCAATTTGACTGAATTGTCCAGACTTTTCAACAGAGCTTCATTTCTGTTTTAACTCGTTGTAAATGTGATGATTAAAAATGATCATCTTTTGTCACTGTGCACCAGGTTCCATTAGTGAACATGGTGTATTGTTTTATATAATTCCTAAAGCTTGATCTTTTTCTCATGATGAAGTTGTATACATACAATAGGAAGAGATTTTAAGTTGAAACTGAGTGATATAATGTATTTTTGTGTCTGAGAAAAAGTGGTAACCTGGAGTAGGAGAGACCATAAAATAGAGAATCCCATAAAATGCAAAGATTCACTTTCTTATGTTGTATGTGAGGTTACTCAAGAAGATGGACGATAAAAAATTATATTCTTCTAAGAGGACATATTTGAGCTCATGTAAGTGTTTAATGACTAGAAATCCATCTCTGTGGATCATCCCAGGCATGCTAAATAGGATTCAGATTCAATGGTACTTCAAGGTACTGATCCAATAGCCAAGAACCTCTCACAAGACACAAAGTTTAATGGACATCATCTGTTTACTGCAGACCAGTTAAGGGTCTTTTTTCAAAGATATGAATATCTTTGCTGTCATTGATCATAATGCCTAACCAGATCAGAAGTCTGCTACCTATCCAATGATCCCCTTTCATGGTGTTTGAGAGAGAGTATCATGTCATCCACTTCCTTCAGATCAGTCTTTGTCAAGGATCAGTACCCAAGCATAATCTTGACTCATCCAAAATACTGTGTCCGTTTTCTTGATCCTCCACCAGGTGTTGCTGATGCCAAGATAAATGGGCCTATCTCCAAAAGGGTATTCGTAGGACACAGACAACTGGACATATAGGATGATGGCCCTTTTCATGGTTCCTTTTGGTTATTGTCTGTCTGATTACAGATCTTCCTGTAGACAGCTCTGGTGTATGTTGGCCAACATTAATGCTATCAGTTAGAGTCAAATAATGGTAATCATGTATTTTTGTAACTTTAGAATGTTCTATTTCTTTCCACCTTAGAAGGTCCTCCAAATTGTGTCTTTTTAACATTTCATACAATAAATCTTCACAAGATAATTTTGACAACAAAATAAGGACTGGACTTAGGGCTTGTTATAAGCATGCACCAGAGGTCATCTGTAGTTTCATGTGAAATTGAACAACATCTGAGTTGTTTTAATGGTTGTTTTTTAAATGGTTAATGCTAAAGAAACAGTTGTTTTATTTTAACTTTCGAACTTGCATGGAATCAAAATGTTGTTAAATTTCATGGCAGGTGATGGTTATTGTTAATTAGGCGACTGTCCTAACAGGCTTGTTATGTATCAAACATGTTAACTAGGTGTTATGACTGTCTCTTCATAAAGAAAAAATCATAGTGTGTTAATGCTGTTCATAATCTTTTGTTAATATCAAAAAGAAACATCTGGAAGAACACCAATACTAATGGTGCACATACATTAATTTCATTCCACAGCATGATTTATTCAAATGTTCTGTTTTAATATAAACCATCATTACCTTTCAAGACCAAAGGTAAGTCCAGCTGTTTAATTCAACTGAAATACTGACATTATAGGTAAAAAGATTCAATTTTCCAGTGTAATGTTTTTCATTACTAAAGGAAAAGTTCAGAGTAAGACTAGATGGAGAAACATCCTCCCAGTAGTAATGTAACTGTTTTCACGTACATATGTACGCAGACACAATTAATATGAAGTTGAAATGTTGGTACTTTGCATGAATTATATACACTTCAGAGACATAGTTTGTTTAAAATTTCTCTCCTAAAATACTGTCAAAGATTTTAATATATTGAACAAATATAATATTATTAACACAGTTTCACAACCCTTCAATTTAAGTTATCGTTGTGTGTTTTTCATTATACTGTGATTCATTATTTTACAAAAAGCAATAAAACTAAAAATGTATAATTCAATGAATAGTAACATCCTACACTTTCTAGCAGATGTTTTATTCTCATACTAGTATAAGTGTGATATCACATACTGAAGAAACAATACAGAGAAACTCAGGTTTTTCAAATGAGATAATATATTGATATATTTTAACGTGTGTTTTGTTTGGTTTTCACAAACAATAAGAATTAATGTTAACAGTTTCTTTACACTTAAGCTTTCATTAAATTTATATAATCAATACTGAACAGAGTTTAGGATTGTAGCAAATATTGTTTCATTTATCTCTCAAGTTTCCTAACTGTTTAAGTATGACATAGATCTCAGCTGTATGCTGAAAGTTACTTCCATGTTCTCTGCCTTTTTACTTGTAAGTTTTATGTCATAGATTTTTCAACTATAACATGGTCATGCGGTTGAGGCACTCGACTAGTAATCTTAAGGATTGCAGGTTCAAATCCCTGGGGACTTTATAATGTGACAGTGAATTCCACTAGTCGTTAATAAAATGAGTAGTCCAAGAGTTAGCAGTTGGTGGTGATGACTAGCTGTGTTCTCTTTAGTCTTACACTGCTAAATTAGGGACAGCTAGAGCAAACGACCCTTGTGTAGCTTTGTGTGAAATTAAAAAACTGTAAAATATATTTCATGGTATCAGATACAAATTTACTCGTAGTTGATACATCCAAAGAAACCAATAAAGCAGAAACTGTAAGAGATATTTTGTATAAATAATTTAAGAAACAACATATAAATTTAGGTACATTTTATTTCATAAAACATAAACATGAGACAGAAATAACTTTATTTTAAAAATTAGGCTTTTATTTACCTGTAAAATATAATCATATATTTTTTTACTGATGATGAAAACATATAAAATAAATTGATTTTTTATTGAAATATTTAAAAGTTATATTTCTCAGAGAATTACTGTAATCTGAAAATTGAAAAAGGTGTATTAATTTGTAAGTCTGATTGTTAAGAGCTATATGGGTAAATTTAAATAAAGGGTTTTTTGTATATTTTAAATATATACCCTATTTAAACTTTATTTCTATGTAAAGGTGGCGCTGAGTTCAAGGTGAAGCTTATTTCATGTCTTACACCTCAAGATGATACACTAGAATTACAGCACTCTGTGTAACTGCTGTGTGCTTGTACACAGCTCAAAAGCAAGGAAGAAAATATTACAAATGTTACATCTGAACTACTGTAACCTGATGTATATATATTCTGTGATCAAAACCATGATGGCTGGTATGGGTATTAAAACCTTAATTAACAAAGTACAGAACAGAATTTCTAACTTCTTAGGTCATCTTCTGGTTAATAGAGCATGTATTGTTAACAATGGGGTGATGTAAGTAAGTTCAGATGTAATGAAGTTCACACTTAGATATATATTATACATTAAGCTAAAGACGAACTAAGAAGGTTGATATGTTTTAATAGCCATACCAGCCATCTTAGAATACGTTTTTACTTCAGGTGAGTTTCTCGTCATCATGACTTAGGAAAGCAACTGACACGAAAGTTCAGTTGGTCCTTTGACCAACCAGGAAAGGAAACAGGAAAGTTCAAAATCACACATCATTGAAGAGAAGATATCCTGTGTAACATGCTACAGGTATTTGAAGAAACATTTATTAAAAGACAGCATATTATCCAGATATTGTTCTCTTACAAACAGTCACAGTGCCTGACTTTCTGGTTAATCAGTTTGCAAAAACCGACATGTCAGATTTATGGTGGACATCATCATTACTAATAGTTTTCTGTTAATTGCAAGCTTCTTAGGCACTGTCTGAATTAACCAGAAATGATAAGAGCAGAGATAGTGAGACAAAAGGTTGGAGTGATTTGCATTCGAGTTGTTAGGTTGTAAATGTACCAGGATAGTGGACAGGAAAAGATAGTTCATGCATGACAACCAGGTTTGGTTGCTCTGTAATCTGGCCTCAGGGATTGTCAGAGATACTGCTTATGCCCTACAAATCCACTGGTATGTACTTATCAGGTCAAACAGTCCATAATAAAAATAGTTAAATTGCTAGGTTACATGTCAGGTTCTCATCATGGAATGTTGCAGAGTCACACTGGACTTTTCTTGTGAACAGCAAAACTGGAAGCCAGTATTACATGTTGATGAGATCAGGTTCCAATTATAAATGCTACAGCATAGACACACACAGTAAATTTTATGCTGGCTGGATCTGGACAGGTATATGCCTTGCTATCTTAGCAGGGGGTTTATTAAAAACACAAATGATATTCTGGAACCCACTGTGAGACCATTTTATGGTATTACCAAGAAGTATTTTACTTGAGTACAGAACAATTCCCATACTTCTTCAGTCCTCATGGCCTTTCTGGAGAGGAAAACACGCAAGTTCATGGAATAGAGTTTGCATAGCGGCTGGTTTTGATTCCTATAAAGTGTTGGGGGGGGGCAAATTTTCTCAAAACCAACAGAGCTGACACACCATTCTGTAAGACAACATATCAGCAGTGAATCCCGATATTTTACAAGAGTGCTTCAGTGTTATTACCTACAGTTCTTTTCTTTAGTTTGTATAAAAGCTGTAGACCTTTAACTCCCAAGTCAATTTTGGCACTATGTTATGGAAATAAAGTGACCTTAATAGATTTTGATTAATCATCCTGAGCAGTAGAGTATATAATATGCTTTGTCACTTCTTAATTAAACAATAAAGAACAGACTGGTTGCTTGTTGAAACTATAGTATAAAGATTCCAAGGCCTGTACTGTAATAACTGACAGGGTGAACATGGTGGCATGTACACTGAAGATCCGAAGGTGGTTTTATTAATTTATAGGTTCAAAGTTGACCATAAATTCCATCTGTATTTGAATACGTGCCTTTAATAAATAACAAAGCACAACAAACATCTTTTTTTTTTTTCCAAGCCTTGTATATCTGTTTAATTAGTGTATCAAATAGAGAGAGAATTTAAAGGAATAAAAATTGAATCACAGGAAATAAAACTCATAAGAACTAGTTTTGTTATCACTTAAATCCTGGAATGATACAGTGGAAATACTATTGTAGTTTAATATTACAAATGTTACATCTGAACTACTGTAACATGATATATATTCTATGATCAAAACCATGATGGCTGGTATGGGTATTAAAACCTTAATTAACAAAGTACAGAACAAAATTTCTAACTTCTTAGGTCATCTTGAGGTTAATAGAGCATGTATTGTTAACAATGGGGTGATGTAAGTAGTTCAGACATGAAGTTTACACACAGTAAGTGCATAGAATAAACATGTTTGTAATAGTTTAAATTCCTTAACATGCCTCTTTTGTTTTTGTTCCAGCAAAAACTGCTTCTATTAAATGAGTAAACGAGAGAACACAAAAAAATTCATGAAATTAATCATTTCAGTAATCGCCATTTCCCATACTGCGTGTGTATTTTTTTTATTTTATGCATATATCAGAGACAGAACATTTTAAATAGTTTCCTAATGTAACCTTCGTCTGGGAGGATCTTTTGAATAGAGATAAGACTCCAGGTGGGAGGGACAAGACAGATCATTTTGTTATAAAGGTGACATAAGCACTGATAACTATTACACTCATATTTACAAATCATTTATAACTAATACCACAACAGTTCTGTTGTCCTGACACCAAGAATGAAAAGGGCTTTAAAAGATGATTCATTGTTTACGATTTAGTATTTTACCATAGTGGTTAGGGACCCCCTGATCTATCTTAGCTATCCCATCCTCTAAGTCCTATAAATTAAAAAAACTTAAAGTCAGCCTCGTCATTTATACAATTCTGAAGCTTTCTCTTTAACTTAGATTTACTCCCTTTACAACATCCAGAGGCCAACCATCCCAGCAGAAGAGAACTTGTCCCTGTCCACACAGCTTCTAAATTAGGCTGTATGAGTGAAGAAAAACAAAACAAGAGTCACACTTGCAGAAGAGCAGTTTTATTCAGATACAATCTACATAACCGCAGTATCTTGTATGAGTATGTTTTTGTCTACCAACTGATGACTATGCTTTTAACAAAATAATACATTAAAAGGACAGCATTAAAAAGTTATGGGCTGGCAGTTCAAAAACTGAGGGTTTACACATGTTTATTTCCAATTTACAGTGACTGAAATAACAACATGAAAATATTAGTACATGCCCCTGAATGATACAGTACAACACCTGTGTTGTTGTAATGCTCTATAATTGGTTGCCATCCAACCAATTCAAGAGTGCCACACCAGTTAATTCACTATATAAACATATCTTTACAAGCATGTAGCAGTTACGATTTAAATTTGACCACCTAAAGTAAAACTTCATGAATCAATGGTTACTGTATGAAAGAAGCTGTTTCTGTAAGGACAGTGAGAAACAAACCAAATTGCTGCAGCCTCAGTGAACCATCAGCTGAATGGAAACTTTTAACACCTTTTTTTAAAGAGTCAACCAAAAAGGACAGTGTTGCATCCAAATGCAAAAACAAGGGAAATATGGCAGTGAATCTCGGTACATCATTGGAATTTGTATTTCAGCATGGCAATGATCCTTGGCCTTTGACCAACCAAGAGAGGAAGCAGGAAAGTTCAGAATCACACATCATTGAAGAGAAGACATCCTGTGTAACATGCTACAGGTATTTGAAGAAACATTTATTAGAAAACTAAGACAGCATATTACCCAGATATTGTTCTCTTAAAAACAGTCATATATATATAAAAACACTCAACCAATGAATTACTTCAACCACTGTTGCTTCTTGTACCATCAATATGCAATCAGTTATGTACACAGGAAATCTTGTTGAAGCATAGCAAGGTTCAGAAATATGATAGTAAAAGTTATATGACTGTGCAGTTCTTTTGTTACCTATCTTAGCATATGTACTTTATTAAATAGCCATTTTAAATATTTGAAAACAAATACACAACTAATAACATGGAAAAACCTATCTCTCAATCAAAATACAACTGCAAGCCAACTATTTCCAAAGCTATTTTTGTTTCAACATAAGTTATATCATTCTAAATATTCATAGAAAACAAGAATAAAGACCAACATAAAATTTATTTCTGGTTACTTATTTTCTTAGAACATTCAACACAGGTTTCATCCTTGGATATCAAATTTATTTTTATCAAAATAAATAAGCTGACAAAAAAACAGTTTGTGAAAAATGCTTTTTTCTTTTTTATTAAAATTCTTACTTGATGCAAATACGAAAACTGTTTTCTGTGAAGGTTTTATTGTTCACACTTCAATAGGCCAAAGTGATTTAAGTACGAGCAATTACATCATACAAGTATATAGAAATATGAAAAGTACACATGGTTAAGAGCTTTCTGTTATTTATTATGTATAGATAACTATATTGTACTAAAAGCCTCATTTTTAAGGAAGGTTTGATCATTTAAATAGCAATGTACAATCTGATTAATACATATTCATAGTGTATATAAAATAATTTAATCAATTACTCTTAAATTCTTGAAGCTCCAAGCGTTTAAAAATTACATGAATATACACCGAAACCTGTTCGAAGAAGGTAACTGCACAACATGATTTACCAGTTAGCTTTTATGTTCATCCTTCAAATTGAATCTAACACTAAAACAATTTACACAAAACTAACATTAATATAATTACTTGCTTATAAAGCAGCCACTCTTAAGAACGTTATTCGGAGCTTGAAACATTTACAGCATGAGAGCAACTAAATTATAAAGCAGAATTTTATCTACTTATGAAAGTTATAAATACCTCCAGCTATCAATAATAGCGAACATCTCTGTAACAGAACTACTCCCTTCTAGATGTGCATATATAATTCTTCAAACTATGCACATATGATGAAAAATTTGAAGAATTAATATAAACTTCAAATATCACGTGCAATGGCTTTATGTTCACATTTCACCTGCCTATACAGTGCACAGACTGTAGGGCCTCCTATATTGGCGAAACTAAACGTCACCTTAAAGTGCAAACATCTGAATAAAGTGATCACAATCTATATAAACTGGAGTTTAGAAACTCTCACTATTTATCAGCATAATACAGAAACAGGTCTATCCAACTTTAAAATATTCTCAACAGCCGAACAACACGACACCAAGCTTCTAATAAAAGAAACATGATACATAAAAACCCTTCCTTCATCTCTAAATAATATATATTCTTTAAGTGGTTTACATTAATAATGCATTTTAATTTAAATGATTCACTTACACTACTTCATTTTCATTTTCTCGTGTCCTGCATTCTATATTAAAATTGTTTACTTAACACATATTACAAATTATATTTCTGTTGTAATTAACACTGTGTTTGTTTTGTACTTGTAAGTTACTGAAAATGGAACTTTGAAAATTCCAAAATGTTTCATAAATGATTCACACTAATTATGTTTGTGTTTCACTTGACTATGAAATTGTTTTCTAGAAATTGAATTGATTGTTACAATAAAACAGAACTTGCCAGCATTTATAAAAATTTTATCTGAAATAAAAAATTAAACCCTAATTGTACCACTTGTTTTCCTATTTCCTAGTTTGATTTTTTTAAATGATTGTGATCTTTATACTTCAACAATGAAGACTATACAGGATATAATCACAGTAATAACACAGAACTTTTAACTAATAATAAACACACAAAAAACTGAAGTTCTCAACAGAAATGGTCAAAAGTCATAGTATCGCTGTGTTTTAACACGTCTTGTTCTGGTTGCAGCTATGGTGGGAAAAGGCACCATGTTTCGACTAGACAATGGTTTTGTGGGTGAAGGGTTAACAAACGTTGAGATTGAAGAACCTCCAGAGGATTGTATTGTTGACATAACAGGTTTTGAAGTTGATGAACCCTCTGAAGGTTTGGTTGGTGAAGTATCAACAGTTTCTAACACTGAAGAACCCTCTGAAGGTGTAATTAGTGAAGTTTCAACAGTTTTTGACAGCAAAGAACCCTTTAAAGGTTTGGTTGGTGAAGTGTCAACAGTTTTTGACATCAAAGAACCCTTTGAAGTTTTGATTGGTGAAGTATCAACAGTTTTTGGCATCGAAGAACCCTCCAAAAGTTTGGTTGATGAAGTATCAAGAGCTTTTGGCATCAAAGAACCCTCCAAAAGTTTGGTTGATGAAGTATCAACAGTTTTTGGCATCGAAGAACCCTCCAAAAGTTTGGTTGATGAAGTATCAACAGTTTTTGACATCAAAGAACCCTCTGAAGGTTTGGTAGGTGAAGTATCAACAGTTTCTGACACTGAAGAACCCTCTGAAGGTTTGATTGGTAAAGTAGGAACAGTTTTTGACATTGAAGAACCCTCTGAAGGTTTGGTTGGTGAAGTGTCAACAGTTTTTGACATCGAAGAACCCTCTGAAGGTTTGGTTGGTGGAGTGTCAACAGTTTTTGACATCGAAGAACCCTCTGAAGGTTTGGTTGATGAAGTGTCAACAGATTTTGATTTCGAAGAACCCTCTGAAGGTTTGGTTGATGAAGTGTCAACAGATTTTGACATCGAAGAACCATCTGAAGGTTTGGTTGGTAAAGTATCAACAGTTTTTGACATTGAAGAACCCTCTGAAAGTTTAGTTGGTGAAGTGTCAACAGTTTTTGACATTGAAGAACCCTCTAAAGGTTTGGTTGATAAAGAAACGTCAGTTTTTGAAGACAATAAACCTACCGTATGTTGTGTTACTGGAGCATCAACAATTTTTGAAGTTGAAGAAACCCATGAAGATTGTGTCATTGAAGTAAAAATAGTTTTGGAAGATGATACAGCTACAGAAGTATTAAAAGCTTTCAAAGTTGAAGAATCCACTGTTACTGAAGTATCAATTGTGTTTGAAGTCGAAGAATCCCCTGGTAAAGTAACAACAGTTTCTGAACACAACAGACCTAAAGAACATTGCATTACCGATGTAGAAACATTTTTAATTGGCAACTGTCTCAAAGAATGTGTTGCTGAAGAATCAGTGGCTAAAGGACCTAAATATTTTCTTTTAGGTTGTGTTGTTGAACTGTCAACAGTTATTGATGGTAATCCCCTCAAAGATTGTGATGTGAAAGACTGACCACAAGTTAAGTCTGAGAAATACATTGAAGAACTAACAGATGAAGTTAGCAAACCATTCGATGGATGTGTTGTTGAAGAAGAAACAGATGCTAATGATAAATCTTCTGAAACTTCTGTTGTGGAAGTACTAACAGACATTGAATCTGCAGCAAGTGATGTATTTGATATTGAAGAATCAGCACCTGTGGGAATTGAAAACCTATCTGATGAGTGCCATTTTAGACCAGAATCTGTTTTGGAAACCATTAAGTTTTTTAAAGACCATGATTCTGAAGATGTTAAACATTCAGAAGACTGTGCTCCTTGAGAAGTTCTTGTAGCTTGTGTTGTCAAGAGACCATCAGCACTGGAAGTACCCACATCTCCAGGTAATTGTATTGCTGAAGAAGAACTTAAAGATAGTGATGTTGGATAGCATCCTAAAGATTCCATTAGAGAATAACTACTAAGGTTTGAAATTGAGGAACTTTCTAAAGATTGTGTTGTAGATGAAGCTAATAGTGCTGCAGTTAAGGAAACTTTAGTAGATGATGGTGTAGAAGAACAAACAGATGTTGATGTGAAGAATCTTCCAGAAAGTTTTGTTGCCAAAGAGTCAGCAGACTCTGAAGCTGGTAAATTTGCAGGTGTCTGTAATATGGAAGTACTGACAGTTACTGATGTTGAGGAATCTCTGGAAGGTCCAGATATTGAAGATAATTTATTCTCAAAAGATTTTATTGTAGACATTTCAAAAGATATTACATCTGAAGAACCTTGAGAAAGATCAATTATGGAAGAAGTATCAACAGATGTTGAAACTGAGGAATCTCTAGAAAGTTGCACTCTAGAAGTATCAACATGTCCCGAAGTTGGAGAAACTCCAGAAGGTTGCTCTGTAGAAGTATCAATATGTACCGAAGCTGGAGAATCTTTAGAAGGTTGCACTCTAGAAGTATCAACATGTACCGAAGCTGGAGAATCTCCAGAAGGTTGCACTCTAGAAGTATCAACATGTACTGAAGCTGGAGAATCTCCAGAAGGTTGCTCTGTAGAAGTTCCCCAAGATGATGAAACTGGGGAATTGCCAGAAAGTTGTACAGCGAAAGTATCAACAGATGTTGAAACTGGGGAATTGCCAGAAGGTTGCACTGTGGAAGTATCAATATACGTTGAAGCTGGGGATTCTTCACAAGGTTGTACTGTGGAAGTGTCAATATATGTTGAAGCTGGGGATTCTTCACAAGGTTGTACTGTAGAAGTATCAATATATGTTGAAGCTGGGGATTCTTCACAAGGTTGTACTGTAGAAGTATCAATATATGTTGAAGCTGGGGATTCTTCACAAGGTTGTACTGTGGAAGTGTCAATATATGTTGAAGCTGGGGATTCTTCACAAGGTTGTACTGTAGAAGTATCAATATATGTTGAAGCTGGGGATTCTTCACAAGGTTGTACTGTGGAAGTATCAATATATGTTGAAGCTGGGGATTCTTCACAAGGTTGTACTGGAGAAGTATCAATATATGTTGAAGCTGGGGATTCTTCACAAGGTTGTACTGTGGAAGTGTCAATATATGTTGAAGCTGGGGATTCTTCACAAGGTTGTACTGTAGAAGTATCAATATATGTTGAAGCTGGGGATTCTTCACAAGGTTGTACTGTAGAAGTGTCAATATATGTTGAAGCTGGGGATTCTTCACAAGGTTGTACTGGAGAAGTATCAATATATGTTGAAGCTGGGGATTCTTCACAAGGTTGTACTGTGGAAGTGTCAGTATATGTTGAAGCTGGGGAGTCTACACAAGGTTGTACTGTATGTGGAGGACCTTTAGAGGCTTCTATTGTATATGGAACAGATGACAGTGAATTTCTTGAAAGCTGTGTTATAGATGATTCATGAGAGTCTGCGGTCCAACAATCATCAGAAGCTTGTTTTATACAAGGTTCAACAACTGGTTCAGTCAAGTTCAAAGAAGATCCACATGATCCTGTAAAAAATTATATTCAATAAAATGTGTGTCACAGTACAACTTACAGCAACTGAGAGATTTGTGACACGTTACTTCATCAGATCTGTTGTAAGACTAACTATTCATGTGGTAAGGTTTCTGTCCTGTACTGCTGATACTAGCAAGTGAGAGACTTTGAAGCTGTATGAAGAGTCATTGTAATGTTTTAAATAAAACCTTAAAGTAATCTTTTATTAATCATTACTATATGATATCAAGTTTTAAATGTGTAGGAAAAACACTTATGTTTCTTTAAAGATTATGTTAACCTCTTGATGTAAGGAAATTATATTCAAAAAACATTTTAGAGGAGATTCGAAAAACAATGTTTTTATTATTTTAACTTTACCTGATGCCAGACAGTAAGAGCTGTCTTTGCTACCAGCTGATACAGTAACAGGTTCCACAACTTGAATTCCAAGCAAATGTTCCTTTTCTTCCTCTTCCGAAAGAAGTAAATTCCTTTGTTCATTTGATGAAATATATATTTCAGTAGTCTTCAGACTAACCATTTCCCCATCTTGAGAATCTGAATGTTCAGGCTCAACTATAGATCCCTCCATTATATCATTCTCCCTCTTACTACAGAGTGTTGATGATGCATCAGTGTCACTAACAGGATCAAATAAGTATAGGCTGGACTGATTTTCTTCCTGTGTAGGAATTTCAACAGGAATATTGTCTGGCTGATTGCTGGATGAACAGAAACTAGTCAACTTATGAATTGGAGTGGATCCACTCAATTTCTTGTCTCTTGGTTTAGAAACGGCCACTGCTGCCCCTTGCACCCTAGTCGAGGGAGAAGCGGATGAAGCACTAAGAATGACCCCTTGCAGTTGCAAAGGCTTGCCTGCTGATGATTTTGTAGACCCCGAAATAAGAAAAGTAGCAGATTCTGTTCCTGGTGAAGAAGATAAAAGCAACGTTGGGGACTTCAGAATGGTTTTAGGAGTAAACTGTTTAGTTAATGGAGTGGAAAGTTCACCAGAACTGACAAGGCTTTTACTGATACTACTAGCTTGTGCCAAAGTGTGTAACTTGGTAAGATCAAAATGACCACTGGTCAGAATTTTTGCTTGAGTTACAGCAGGAGAGTCACTAGTAGTTCCTGGTGTCAAACAAGCAGTAGTGAGAGGAAAGTCATGATACTGTAGTTTCTGAATTGCTTCTACTTGCTCTTGGTCTGGTTCAATTAATGATGGCTCGCCTCTCTTTACTGATGAAGCTTTTCTAATTGTACCTAAAGCATCCAAGGAACTTGCAGGTGGCATTTCTGCAAATTTTTCAGTCATTAAAACTGTTGTGGAAGCTGGAAAAGTGAATGTAGTCAGAGGATTTCCATTTATGGCTAGACTAGGAATAACACCAGGTATTTTTGTGGAAGACGTGTTTAGTAATGGTGTATTAACACTGGATGTTCTCATACTTGATGGAAAAGAAAAGGTAACAGGAGAAGCAAGTATAGAATGCAAAGAACTTGAAATGTTTACAGTAGGTGAAGGTGAAGTAGAGATGGTTGAAGGTAACATAACAGACTTGCCATAAGATGAAGAAAGGGAACCATTTTCATCTGACAAAGTTTCTGAATAAGAAACCACAGGAGAACCAGCATCTCGACTAGAGACAGCCAGAGCTTGGGCTTGTCGAAACTGACTTAGGCTAGAAAGAGAGCCAATGTTGAACGAGTAACTTCTACTTGATTCTTTACGATGTGAAGTAGAAACTGTTGTAGAAGGTTGGGTGTTTAAAATTCCACTACCTCCTTCAATGGGTAACGTGTAGATAGAAGGAGGGAAAACTCCATTCCCTCTAGTTGATACTACAGAGGTGATAAGTGTTGAAGATATTTCTCGACCTCCTTGAGCTAAAGTTTGGGAGACTTTACGCTTCCGTCCTTTTTCACTAACTGCTCTATTTGTTTTAGGACCAGAGGTTTTCTTTGCTGCAGATAAAAGCAAAGAAAAAACAAGAAATGCTTATGTGTAACAGTTTTGATCTAAATTTTAAAAAATCTCACCTAACCATTAGGTTTTTGTATGTACATTTCATTTGACTAAAGTGTAATGAAATGCTATCCACACCCTCAAAATGACAGAGCTTGAACTTTATTGTCATTAAAAGTATCACCATAAAAAGTTTAACTAACTTGAGTATTTATTACACAATTTTCTCTAAAGTATACAATTAATGTCATTCCTCATATAAATGCACTTAACCCTTTAAACACAGGAAGATTAAATTACCACCCATTTATGCAACTAAAATGTTATCTGTGCATTCCTCACAAAATCTCATAGGATTTTCCAATGTTTATAAGTATTTTGTACAAAAAAAAAAAACATTCTTATTACATCTTTCTAATAAAAATGTTATCTTCACTCAGACTCTAAATATATTCAAATGTAAGATGATTTTTCACTTCAAGTATAAAACACTTTTATAGTTTCATATTTCGTTTGGATAACCAATAGTCTCACAAAACAACATTAATGTTTTTGTTTTGTTAAGGTAAATGTTTATTTTGTTTTTATCATTTTTCTCAACTGTATCACTAATTCTAGCTATTATCATCAATGTATAATGCAATGAAATTATTAAATTTCGGAGAATATGCATCTTTAAAGTTTTTGTTTTACTTATTTTTGTAATTTTGGTTTTTGTCTTTTTCACATGTAGTTAATCTTTGATATTTTCTGTTCTTGTCCTTTATTACATATTATTCATTATGATACAAATCAACAGTGCCCTTCAAACATATTAGTTTCTTTAGAAGATGTGCAACCTTTCAGAAAAAAAATTATTCAGTGTGTAATATCGTAAGCCTTGAGAAAAGAAGAAAAGTATGGACATTTAAAATTGTTTAAGCCTCTTAATTACTCATTTTAAAACATAACTAATAGTTAATCCTAAACATAACTTCAAGTGTATTTAAGCACAACATATTTGCATAAGAAACAACTGTAAGTGCTATAATTCATCAAGCTGCCAATATTGGTCAGTTACAAGTAGTTTGTGAAAACAACTTACCACCAATTTCAAAAACACCACTGTAAGATTATAGTGTAAAATGAGCTCCTTCTAATGACTATACACATGTGTATGTAATGTCTACATATACACTGTAAATTTAATTCAAGCAAACCTGTTAAGGGTGTGTATGGCAAACGTAAAGAATTGAAAAACTATCACTTGCATTAATTATATGTATTCAGAAAACTTTGAAATGAATGAGTCAAAAGGTTATTTAAGCATCTTATTGTCCACACATTCAACTACCACTGTATTATTGAAGATGCAGACACCCAAAGTAAAACACTTTCATTGATTGCCTACCAATATATCTGAAAGTTTTAAATAGATTTTTTAATCTTCAAATTTAACTATTTTCAACCTTTACATATCAAAAACAATAATATTGTGATGTGTGTGCATCCTTAAACATTAAAATTTTCCTACACTAAAATGTGCTTCTGACATTCTTACACTGTCTTAGAGATTTTCCTAACTTCTACTACCCTTTATACGCTCTACTTTTTACTATCATTCATACTTATCCTTCCACAAGGCAGGACAGTAAACAACAACCCCCAATAAGAATATGACGAACTTCCTCTACTCAACTTAGCCCAAATTCACTTTGGGATTAAGCAACATCAGAAGTGGGGAGGAAAGAATCTATCAGAAATGCATTTCAGTTAAGGAAGATCTTAACATTCATTCCGTATCTTACTTCCTCAAATCCCACACTGATCTGGTGGAGAGACTGGAATAACAGAACATAGAGGAACCACTTTCAGAAAGTACCCAAAGGAAGCCCATAGGTGTGTGATTAAATGAAACATTAGACACATACGTATCTGGAAGTAAGTATATTCTTTGCCTCTGAATATGATGTCATGATAAGAGTGGATTCACAGGAGGGTTGGATGCCATTTTATCACCATCAAACAACTCATAAAAAGTTCAGATGTAAAAAGAAGTCACAAATTAAAATAAACAAAGTTTGAAAATCAGGTGAAAAGCATTTAATTATAAATAAAAGGCCAAAAACCTAAAATAGTTAAAAACACAATCAAGTTGGACAGTGTTACCTTTGCCACTGACACCATCTAATGTCAGAGGTAAACCTGTAGATAGTACATGTTAAGAACAGTGCTGCCTATCATGGTTGTAACATTAGCACTGAGGGTTATTGTGACTTAAGTATCAGTACTGATGAGTCAGTACTAGTTATGAGAAAATGATTAGTTAAAAAATCATAACCAATCCATGGCCTAGCCAAAACAACTACCTTCTTCTGATCTTTACAGAAACAAGATATTCAGAGAGCAGCAGTTTGTGTAATCTGGAATAGCTTGTTATGATGTTGCTCACCACAATCCAACTGGCCCAAAGCTATGCCTTGAATACAGGACCACAGTCCACACAAGAGATAGGCATGACAATGATAGCCCCAGAGTAGACAGACTTAGCCTTAGCTGTGGGATCAACGAACTCATACCCATGAACCCAAAAATGACAGAAAGGGAAAAAAGCAAAAAAAGTCAGTGTAAATAATGTACTAGTGTACTGCATAGTCCTTTGTGTGATCCATGGCAAGATAAATGGCATACAACTTAGCAGTGAACACAAACTGTAAAGGGGATTCCATGAGCAACCACTGAGCCACAACAAACTATGCAGAGCCCAAAGAGTCACCTAATTTCAAACCATCCATATAAATTGGAACAAAAGTATGGTTTGAAAGATGTTCAGCAAAGACAAGATGGTACTTCCAATCAGGATATTTGTCATCCTCAGATAACTCAAGAAAGGTGACATTTGGAAATGGTAGTAAGCTAGAAAGAATGGGCTAATCACTGGAGACAGCAACATTGTCCAATGCCAGACCCAATTCAGCCAGTTGCTCTTAGATATTAAGGCCACACATAGAAATTGTAAACCATATCTTCCAAAAAAGCAAAGCCCACTGAAGAAGAAAAACATGAAAACACATGGGATGCTATGGTGAGGATAAAATCTTGGTAGCATACAACAGAGAAAGTTGTAAATGGTAGAAGTGAAGAGGAGGTTCATGGGACTCAGTGCACAAACTCTGAACTAGAAAAGTATGAACAACTCCTGTGCAGAGCCAAAGCTTCAGATTGTGAAAGGGGTCCAGCATCTTCATGAATGAGGTCCTAACAGAACCATAAAGCTGACACCCATACCCTAGTTTGGACTAAAAGAGGGCACAATATATCTTGAGCAGAGAAAATCAATCCACTCCCCAGGAGGTGGAAGAGAAGGAACAGAGGACGTTCAGTGCCCTTGTACATTCAAAACCAAGCTGCTTTATATGAAGAAAGTAAGCTTACAGTCAAAGATAAGCCCCAAGAACTTTACCTCAGAGATCATGACAAAAAAAAGATCATCAAGACAAAACTCAGAGTGAAGACCCCATTGGTACAAAAATTGCATGCAAATGATTTTGGAAAAGTAAAAACTATTTGCTGTGGTTCACTTTCACATCTAATGTCAGTCGTTGAAAATGAAGTTTACTGAACAACAGCTTCAGAATGCCACAGATGTCTGTTGATACTGAAATGTGTCACACTCAAGACATAGCCTTGAGGGAATAAGTTCCCATCCAAGAGAATGGGAAAATGTCAAAATTACATGGCCTCAGAATCATCTGTTGGGTAAAAGGTTCTGGATAAAACTGAATGGATAGCTACTTAACCCATACGAGTGGAGTTACAACAAAATACCATAACTCTACAGCATCACAGATCAAAGTAAACAGAAACAAAACATTTCCTCTTGCAAAAGGTTTCCATGATCTAGGTCTCAGTCAAAATAGATAGTCCAAAGTGGAGCACTATCAAGAAAACCAACACTAGATGTATGAGAGAAGATCATCCTCTCTAAGACCTTACATCTGGTCAAAGCAATTGGGTGATAATTAGAGAGAATCTTGGGATCCTTTAAAGGTTCAGAAAAAGAAAGGACAGTAGCCAAGTGTCAGAAAAAACATCCTGCTAGATATGATTAAAAGCAGCCAAAAGAAGAGTAAAAAAGGTAAGAGAGTGATGGTGCAATATATCACAGTGAATATCATTATGTTCAACTTGTGTATTGTCAGGCTGATGAAGAGAAAGTGAGTTCCACCAGAAAAACGAGTGACTATAGTTGTAGAAAGATTGGCCTGAAAGAAAACAGATGAAAACTGTTCAAAATATAATAATGAAGGCAGGAAAAGAAACAAAAATGCAGATGCACAAGAAAAACTCTTGCTGAGAGTATTGGTGATGTCCTGTACATCAGTAACTTTCTAAACATTGGAGAGCAACATGGAAAAGAGGTGAGAAGCATACCTCCCATTAATCTTCCAAGCATTGTCCCATGTGACTCTGGTAGAAGACATGGTAGTTGTGAATTTAATCCAAGACTTCTTTTGGTTTTAATGCCTGACATGCTGAGCATAGGCCTGTTAGAAAGCAATGCAATAAAAAAGAATGGGGTACCTGAAATAGGTACCCTAAACTTGTTTGAGTTTTATATGTCTGCTGACAAGCTGTAGACCACCATAGATGAGAATACCATGGGAAAAGTGTTGAGATTTTTGGAATAGAATGAACAGCTGTTTGAATGATGCAATCAGTTACTGCCTCTACACACCTGTTAACAGGTAGTAGACTTATGACATCAGGATTAAGTTCTAAGAGAGAGGTGAAAATAGATCCAGTTGGCCTGAACCAACTTTTACTGTGGCATTTGGGTCAGATGGTATCAGTCACAGTCAATCTCCCTCAAAAATATAAAAACACAATGAATGCCACATGGGTCACTGTCAATCTTCAAAAAAAATGATAGAAAGGGGGAACAGAAAGACAAATCAATAGCAATAAAAGATTGACTAGGTGCATGAATACATGTAAATGAACAGGAATTGAAAAGAGAAATTATGTTCCAAAAGCATACACTGTTGAATGACCCCTCCCATAAGCATCAGTACCATCCCAGAGTAGACTGTATCCATTAGTCTTCTGAGAGTAAAAAGAAGATGGCAAATGTTTTACAAAAGTAACAGTGTCAGTTTTATCACAAGTTTCTCAAGAAGACTAGTAGAAAGAACAAACAGTGATGGTACAGCAAAAGAAAACACAGATGACTACAGCCTCCATGCGACACATACAATAAGGGTAAGTAGCATCCCTCCATGAACTCATTCATCACAAAACATACCAGTCTGGTATAGAGAAAACTGCCAAAAAGTGAATGTCTCAGCAGGTTTTAGGAATGTTTCCTGAAAGGAAACACACATAGGGTGAGAGGAATCAATCAAAGCCTTAGTGTCATCCACAGTAAAACAGAAACCTTGACAGTTTCACTATATCAAAGTAGCCATTTTTATTTAGATGGGCAATTAGGGTAGAGAACCCTTTTTATGATTACCTCTTTATGGTGACAACATTGTTCTTTACCAGAAAGTCTTATGACCTCTACAGATCCTGCCCTGGGTCAAATTGTCAGCTCTCTTTCATTAGCTATAGATTTCAGTGACTGAGGGTGAGAAAAAATAGCTGTTTTGCTTCTTAGAGCCAAAGAAGATTTCCAAGTAGCCACCAGAAGCTAGGACCAAAGGAAATATACTTTGGCACAGATAGAAAAAGAGATTGACTTAATTGCTTTATCCAAAGAGAGCAAAAGACTCTTCAAATGATGTGAGAAAGAATCTCAAAGAAGCACAAAAAGGTCCAGCTACACTTTCACTATAACAGATGGAGTAGGAGACAATAAATTCCAAGCCTTAAAATAAAAAATGGTGAACAACATTTTTTAAATGCTGCATTTCTTTCTCCTCCACTCATTTATGGCAAGAATGATAGTAAAAGAGAAGCAAGCCATTACAACTAACACAATGAGGGTCAGTTTATAATCATAAGCATCGTAGTCTATGCCATGCACATGACACAACCAAGACAAGAATGCATTTGAATGACCAAACTGCTGACACTGGAAACATCTGGGAAGGTTGGTATGACATAGCCATAGCTTTCATCTCAGATAACCTGCCTTGACAGTAGCAGGTGGACAGGACACTGTAAACATCAAAGTTAAAACATTGGTAGTTAGCATTATTTCTACTTTACAAGTGAAGATACATCTCACTGCAGAAACTCTAAAATTTGAAAAAACAAGTAAGGATCTCCAAGTCAGAAATGTTCTTAAAATCCCTCTCAACAATCCCAAGGAATTCAAAGTAACATGGAGACTAACTTCAACTGGTAGATCCACAATGGCCTTTTAACTCGGGAGTTAACTGTGCTTTGGTGTAAACATTTAAATCAAAATGTCCTCATAATTTAACTTCTTAACTGAATTTGGAGAAGCAGCAAGTCCTTCTAATTCCCTCTGAATAAAAAAGGGAGACAGTTGCCCAAAAGTTTATCTGCTGAGGAATAAGGAATGCAAAATCAAAAACTGGAGTACAGGTGCATAACAAGTTTAAAATAACTGGTCAGTCTTTGAGACATTGTCATTTAACAATTAGTAGTTTTTTCCTATGTTTCATTTTTTGAATAATTTGGCAGATCTATAATAAAAGTGGAAAGGTTTAATGTTGACTGAACATATTCACCATGGAGTCCTACAAGGGGATATACTACAGAACCAAACAAGGGCACTGCAGCAATGCCAGGATTTCATGAGCACTATACCCAAACACCAGCATCAGATACAGTGTAGATAACATCTAGTGAGAATGCCCAACATTGGTATTCAGTTAATCCTTGCCCAAAAGGACCAGCTAGCTAACCCAGGGGGAAGGGCACCTGTCTACAGGAACACAAGGCTAAAATGATGTGTGTTTCAGTGCCCAAGACACCACTCAACTGCAAGCATTCTCTCCTCCCCTTAATGGGTTGCTATGCCAGACAAACGTGGATTTTCAGATCCCAGAAAAAGTAATCTGAAAAAACAGAACCTTCCCTGGAAGGTTCTATTAGCATACACAAAAATGTATCTCAGAGGTGTCATAGGAATGACCCCAGAAATACTAAGGGGGACCCCTAATGTTGGATGGCTGGGGCACAATATGACATGAATATTTGGCTCATAAGAGCAAGAGGGTCCTCTCCCACTCACCTTGGACATAAGAACTGGAAGGAAAAATCTTCCATTCCATAACCCTGCACCATCATATGTACATTTCCAACGTAATTAACACCAGAGCCCCAGAGACAAACATCCAAACAGGAGGAAAGTAAACAGTGATGTGATGGGTCAATTCCAATCCAGAAACAGGCAGCACTAGTAATGAATCAGTTACTCCATAAGAAGGTATCTGGAGCCACTCACATTTTGAGACTCATGTGGCTGATCAATCTCCAACCAATTCCAGTAACCTATCCTGAAAACCTCATCCAGGCAGGGGTAGGAAGGAGAATTCCTAGCAAAAGAGGTGAACTGCATTTTGGAAGAAATAATTCAGTCCATATCCATGTGGAATCTGAAATAGCGCATAAAGCCCACAGTAGGAGAAGTGTCTATACACCATCTGTACTTGCAGAACACCATCAACATACTCTAAACTGAGCACTTTCAGGAGAAAGGTGTATCTCAGAACAGCTGGTATGGGTATTAACACTTTTACTAATAAAGCAGAGAACAATGTTTTGACCTTCTCGTCATCAGGAGAAAGGTGTATCTCAGAACAGCTGGTATAGGTATTAACAATTTTGCTAATGAAGCAGAGAACAACATTTTGACCTTCTCGTCATGAGGAAAAAGCCTCCACAGTCCATCACTCCAGCAGCTAGGAGCTATTAAGTGGTAAGAGCTCTCAAAGGCTATTGAAAAAAAAAAAATGTAAAATGCACTGGACAGTCCAGAAGAACTTAGCATGCATTGGAGACAATACAATGGGTGACCTCCAAGCCCTATTTTGAAAAGCAGAACATTCCTATTTTGATCAAAAGGAGGATGGATAGTAAACCCTTTCTGATTTACTCATGGTAGTACATCAGTGTGCCATCTGTGGTGGACATATTTATATGTAAAATGTAAAGCATTACTAGAAAAACCTATAAGCAGTCTTACAGAACACCCCATACCAATGGTGCACTTTATTGACCGAAATGATAATACAGTGTGGGTTTAAAAATAAGTACACATACTCGAGCAATTCTTACCACTGGACAGAATCCATACATGCAAGAAAGGCCCCTGTAAAAAAAAGAAAGAAAAAAAAAACCCATGTTACAACACAAAGTAATGCAGAACATGAGGAGCAATCTGAATCAGAGAGATAATAAATGGGAATGAAAGTGGATTCCACAATCTCCTTGTCAAAATAAAAAGAAAAAAATATGCAAGAGAATAGGATGGGAATGAAGAAAACTATGACAAGAAGACCAAAAGCAGTAGACATATCACTTACTTTGGTAAACTAACCTGGAGGAAAGGTAAAAAGAATGAGAAATCAAGGAATCAACCAGTAAGGAAAATCCAGGTTGGATCCACATATTGAGACAGTGTTGAAATAAAAAGATGTATTGCACTTGAGTAAGGATGAACAAAGGCATGAAAGACATCACAAAAGCTGTCACATTTCTATTACAGCTGTAATATGTACCTTATACACTGTAGAACATTATTCATTACTCCACATGATGGCTTTTCCATAACTTTTCATCTGTATCTCAATGCTACAGACCAATTATCTGATCAGTTTTCAGCTCAGGATTGTTACACTCACAAGTGAAACCTCAACTTTAACACATTATCATAAGAGATTTAGGTATTAGTAGATGCAGTGAAATAACTGGGATAATTATACCCTAAATTGTGAATCCAAAACCACCAATTACAACAATTCCATATAGCTGGTTGTAACAGCTGCTAACTTTCATACATCTTCAATATTGGCCACCAGAAGCATTTGATGTAAATCCAGTTGCAAATGAGAAGCATTACTAACTGAAGCTAAACATCATGTTAAAAAACAAACATTTTATGGTAATTATTCGCAGTAATTCTACATTTTATGGTAATTATTCGCACTAATTCTACATTTTATGGTAATTATTCGCACTAATTCTACATTTTATGGTAATTATTCGCAGTAATTCAACATTTTATGGTAATTATTCGCAGTAATTCAACATTTTATGGTAATTATTTGCAGTAATTCAACATTTTATGGCAATTATTCGCACTAATTCTACATTTTATGGTAATTATTTGCAGTAATTCTACATTTTATGGTAATTATTTGCAGTAATTCTATATGATCTGAAACCAATTTTTCTGTTGGACTCGAGAGCTTCTTATCACACACTTTTATGGACATTTGTATCAATTTTATAGAAGTATTTGTATGACAAAAATAATCAAGTGATTATCACTTGATGAAGACTTATCACACACAACACTCTCAAAACATAGAAAATCATATTTTATATAAATATCGAACCAGAAATACATTTTCAGTGCAGGAGAACACTGACTTCCACTATGATACTTTACTTCCTCTCACAAAATAACTGGATTAACACGTTGTACTGGTAGTGAGATAATAAAGAAAGATGTGCTCAAAAAGAAACTAGGTGGCGTGGAACCAAGAGAGAAAACATTACTCCTCAGCTAAAGAAAGCAACATATGTTATTCAGACATACACTTGGCTCTTTTATGACAATGTCACGAACAAAGAAGATAAAAAAACATGAAGAAATTTCAGAAAGAAAATGACCAATGAATGGGACTCCGTGGTGCCCAGTGGCTAAGGTGCACGAGACAGAAGTATATCTGATCAGGCACCACCTGCTACGGAATATGATCTACAAAACATCAAATAGGCCTCTGGAAAAGTAAAAAAACATTCACAATATCAAATTGAAAAACATCAACAGAAAACATCAACATAAAGGTTGGAATGTCTGTACAGTACTACCACAAATAGAGAAGTGATTAACAACTGCTGTACAGTACTATCACAAACAGAGGTGATTAACAACTGCTGTACAGTACTACCACAAATAGAGAAGTGATTAACAACTGCTGTACAGTACTACCACAAATAGAGAAGTGATTAACAACTGCTGTACAGCACTACCACAAATAAAGAAGTGATTAACAACTGCTGTACAGTACTACCACAAATAGAGAAGTGATTAACAACTGCTGTACAGTACTACCACAAATAGAGAAGTGATTAACAACTGCTGTACAGTACTACCACAAATAGAGAAGTGATTAACAACTGCTGTACAGTACTACCACAAATAGAGAAGTGATTAACAACTGCTGTACAGTACTACCACAAATAGAGAAGTGATTAACAACTGCTGTACAGTACTACCACAAATAGAGAAGTGATTAACAACTGCTGTACAGTACTACCACAAATAGAGAAGTGATTAACAACTGCTGTACAGTACTACCACAAATAGAGAAGTGATTAACAACTGCTGTACAGTACTACCACAAATAGAGAAGTGATTAACAACTGCAAATGTGAAGAGGGCACTGGCTATGACAGTTGTGTTGTTATGCTATTGGTGGATACTTTCTCCATGATCATTTACGTGTGGATATTCAGGAAATAGAAGACAAGTGGCAAGCATTGAAAATTTTTGCTGATAGAGGGCAGTACCAGCTCATCAAAGCTATTTTGTGAGAGGAAGTAAGATATCGCATCAGAATAAAGAGTAAATATAAACCAAACCTACAAAACACTTGTGTGGTGTACAGGATCAATCACGGGCTGAAACTGCTTGTTAAACAAGAAAGATTCCAGCTTCTCCACTGAGAAGTCATCAGTCAAAACATCACTGAAACAGGCTGCAGTAGTTCATTTTTGAAACCTACTATGTTTACTTTGCCTAAAGTTTTACTGAAACAACTCTTGAAACGTACTTTCATCACTGCTGCTTTAATGGCCATGAGGTTCTTTCCAGGCTTGATATTTATGGTAATACTTGGAACCACAGGAAGTTATATTTCATTTTTCCTTTAGTTTCTTGCAAAACATTACAGCAAAAGAAAATTTTGCATATTCAAAATACATGAATTAAAAGGCTATTTTGAAATGTGTTCTCTGTTTAAACAATTCAAATATAACAGTTTCTGTAAGACAGTATTAGTATGAACTTCAATTTAATTTATCCTCAAAATCTCCACTCACCACAAGTACTTTTCACCATTTCTTCTTCCTCGGTGATTACGATTTTAAATGTCTTGAGTGTATTAACAAACAGTTGCTGTCAAGCACTTTTCTCTACATTTTGTATACTCATATAAACCTCAAGTTACCAATGTTATCAACACTTTGCTTCTGTCTACCAGCCACAATATAAATCTTACAACATGAAATATTTGCATTGTTTTAACACAAGAGATACTCTTTCCACGAATGATCACCAGTTCTAGAAAACTCGTCATTTACCTTTAAAAATGTTGAAAAATGAAAAAAATGAATAACAGAGAGATTTAAGTAAACTGATTACTTTGAAAAATAAATTTCTAGCTTTCAATCATATAACTATATTAATAAACGGCAGACCTAAGTTTGAAGAAAACATTAAATTCTACCATTAACGAAGCACCATAACGTTTATACTGCTTTCAGGTGTATTAATCAGATCGTTGTCTTTCAGACTTAATTTTCATCAGCTTAAGGGTTTCAATAGCCAGTTCATTTACTTATCATTCACTTCAAAGTATCTTGTTTGAAATATCAGTTGAGCATTAAGGCAGTAAAAACTGAAAGAAAAACAAACCGTTTCCAATTAATTAGTCACTCAAACTATCTTTCAGAGGGTTCCTCTGGCAACTCTGATCAAGATTACTTCAGCCATTTCTTCAAACAGAGCTCGAGAAACTAGGAAAATGGCTGTACTTTATATCTACATACAATTTCTGAGAAAACAAAATTTATGTAATGCTTTCAAATACTGGTATGGAATTCCACTATCAAAATCTCTTCCAATCTTTAAAAATATGCAAAAAAATTACATTAACACACCAAAAACCTTAACAATGTTCATCTTCTGAGGTTTTGCACTAAAAGTATAAATACAACACATATTACAGATTTGCACTTCAGTTATACTTATTTGCACTTGAGTATAACACCACACATCTGAATAAAAATGAATGGCACCTCACAATATAACACACACCAGAGAAACAAACATACAGGTATAACAATCCTGATTTCAAATTTAAAAAGTAGCATTTACTATCACAGTTATAATACCTACACAGACAGAGGTATAGAATATGTTCACTGAAATATAACAGCTACAAACTTCTGTTTCACAGCCTCAAATATTAACCACTAAGAAACACCTGACCTACACAAAATTGTGCATGTAATTCTGCACATGTAGAACAAAGATTCCAAATAATTGCGTTAAATTTATGCATATGAAAATGAAGGTCTTTCTTTAAGTGGCTCTAAATACCAACAATACCTACACCGTCTTTCTTTAAGTGGCTCTAAATACCAACAATACCTACACCGTCTTTCTTTAAGTGGCATCTCTAAATACCAACAATACCTACACCGTCTTTCTTTAAGTGGCATCTCTAAATACCAACAATACCTACACCGTCTTTCTTTAAGTGGCATCTCTAAATACCAACAATACCTACACCGTCTTTCTTTAAGTGGCTCTAAATACCAACAATACCTACACCGTCTTTCTTTAAGTGGCTCTAAATACCAACAATACCTACACCGTCTTTCTTTAAGTGGCTCTAAATACCAACAATACCTACACCATCTTTCTTTAAGTGGCTCTAAATACCAACAATACCTACACCATCTTTCTTTAAGTGGCTCTAAATACCAACAATACCTACACCGTCTTTCTTTAAGTGGCTCTAAATACCAACAATACCTACACCACACCAACCACCCACAGAAACTTCAGAAATACTTAGTACAAATTTACTTCAGTAATGACCAAAAAGAAAGAAATAGTAGTAAAATGCTTATTGATAATATAAGACTAACTATTTATCCATTTTCAAATGTGCATACCTAAATTATCTCACTATTATACAATAATGTAACTTGAACAATATATGTAACCAAACTGAGAATCTAACTTTAACATGGAAGGTTATAATTTTCCAAGATAAGGTCTCGCTACAAAAACTCTATGTATTCCAACTATAGTCATTATTTTAAAATGCACTAGTATATACACATGCAAATAACACTTCAACAGCTTCACTCATACAAAATCAGCAAAACTACACTAGAACTATACATGTATAAAAACTGTTGGTATTGGTAGAAAAAGTATTACATAGAAGAACAAACATTTCGACCTTCATCAGGTTTGTGAACCTGAGGATGACCAAAGAAGGTAGAAACATTGTTTGCTCTTCTACACAGTGCTTTCTCTACCCATTCCAGCCTTTTTCACATATATATTTTTCTCTTCAAGTGGGTTTTCTCCTCATCACGGATTACACTAGAATTGTTTACACAAGTTCAGCTGTGGCTGAACAAAGCAGTAAGTTACAACATCCAACATCCCTCAGTATCAATACTACTTACACGTTTATTAGCAGATGAGAATTAAACTTAAAAACAGTACAAATTTAAATATGTGTATAGTTAAAATATATATGGTGTGTATACATTATCCCTACAACTACCAAACACTATAATTTATTTTCCCAAAAAAGTGTAGTTTCAGAAAAATAAAATATTTCATTTTGATTTCTTTTCTAACAAATTTTTATTTTCATTCAGACTTTGAATAGTTCACTCCAAAATGATTTTCATTTTGGATATGAAAATACTGTTTGTTGATTTAGTTTCAGAGATGCCAACTATTTGCAGCTACTAGGCCTAACCAATGTCTAATCTGTTTATTATTATTATTATGACTATTATTATTTATTAATGCTATAGATTGCTCATTTATGACTGTGTTTTGTGTATTTAATAAATAAATTGATTTTTTTTTTGAAATTATGTCTTATTTTGTTCAGAGTAACAAACATACTTATAAAACAACATTATAGATGCACAAACAGTAAGCAGAAAAATCCTTTGTGTAAGGACTAGTTTGCATCATGTTTATGACACTTATAGTTTTGCAGCTGTTGCAGTCTTTGCTTCCATGAAAATGTCTCTGGATGCTTGGGAGTTATAACAACATCGTCCATTTGACTGTATACAAATCTTGTGTGTCATAATACAGCTCAAAACTGAGGTGCTCAAGTTTGGTCTGAACTTGCTTTTTGTTTTAGTCACTAAACTAAATATCCTTTCACTGTCAGCATTAGAATGGAAGATTGTAAGAATTCCAAGGATAACCCAACACAGAATGTCATACTTCTGGTTGCCATTTCCATCCTTAACTGTGAACCACCAGATACAGTTTTGAATCATCCATGTCTAAACTGTAAACACTGTTACTAAGTATGCTTGAAATCATTTTGTCATCTTTACAGCCCAACATTTGTACAATGGCTGTAGTTTTGGTTCAATAACAAATTGCGTGAGCATCACTTCTGCATTTATGGCTTCATATTCTGAATTCTTACTCATAAATGTCGTTATCTGCATCGTTTTTGTCTTCATCTCAGCCTTCTGTTGGTGAGATGCTGATTTTGTTTGTCTGGAACAATTGTTTATTCTGCCATGCACCACAGAAAATACCAATGTGACAAACTGTACAAAACGCATGACTATCACTGACTTTTGATTGATTGATTTAGTGTTTTATGGCACAAAGCAACGAGGCTATCTGCGCCAAACAACCGGTAAAAATGTAGTAAAAGACATAAATGGAAATGAAGGTAAAACAAAAAAAAGTATAAAACCAGTGTTGACACCTAGTCTACAAGGTTAAGATAGAAGGCAAAGTGTAAAAAGTTGTAAGGTAGGTATTCTATCAAAAAGGTATAATCATAACCCGCCAGGAAGACTAACAGGCAGGTACAAGACCCACCGTCAGTCACCTGAAGTTGGTCTTTCCAGTCCTGGTTCTGGGTAATGTGTCATAGCAACTAGTATCAAAATGTAAAAGAATAGAAGTATTAAAAAACACACAGCAAAAACGCAACAATGAGTAACCAAATGTTCAGTAAAAAGAGAAAAGTCACGTAAATGGAGTAAAATTTGTAAAGGAAAATGAAGGTAAAAACAAAACAGCAATTAAAACAGAAAATGGTGTAAAAACCAATGGTTACACCCAGTCTTCAAAGTTATAAACTATTTACTCTAGCATAATAATAATAATCATAACCCGCCAGGAAGACTATCGAACAAGTTCAAGAACCACCGTCAGTCACCTGAAGTTGGCCTTTCCAGTCCTGGTTCTGGGTTATGTGTCATAGTAGCTATTATCAAAATGTAATGGAATAAAAGTTTAAAAAGACACTCAGCAAAATCATAATAAAGAGTAGCCAAATGTCCAGTAAAAAAATAAAAGTCAAGTAAATGGAGTAAAATGTGTAAAGGTAATTGAAGATAAAAACAAAATGGCAATTAAAACAGGAAATGGTGCAAAAACCAATGACGACATCCAGTCAACAAAGTTGTAAAGGCCAACCTGCAGCAGAATGGGAATGATCATAACCCGCCAGGAAGACTAACAGGTAGTATATAAACCACTGTCAGCCACCTGAAGTTGGTCTTTCCGTCCTGGTTCCGGGTTATGAATCAATATGGCCAGTACAAAAAGGTTGTAAAAGCACGAAATGATATGCAGCGAAAGTATAACAGTAACTCGCCAGGAAGACTAACGAGTAGTTCAAACAGACAGTTCAAACAGAAGCGTTAGTCACCTGAAGTTGGCCTTTCCAGTCCTGGTGTCGAGTTATTTAATGTTCTGGCTATTGTTTAATGTCGCATTGAATGAGAGAGAATAAAACTTTAAAAAGGCGCCACAATTAAAAAGGTGTAATGAATAAATATACCACACTTAAATGAGATTAAAAAGATTAATGGCCATTAAAAAATTAAAAACGTTATTAAGGTGGACATAGTCACCATCACCAATAACTCTGTCCAATGTTACAGATTGATGCTGGGAAAAAATATGTTTAAAGTATTGCCGTCGTTGAGGATTGTAACGATGGCAAGAAAGTAAAACATGGCTGATAGTGATTTGAGTGTTACACAAACTACACATTGGTGCATCAGTTCCAGATAAAAGAAAATGATGAGTTAAAAAACTGTGACCAATGCGTAGCCTAGTGAGAACAACTTCTTCCCTCCGAACTTTACGGAAGCTAGATGGCCAAACTCCAATTTTGGGTTTAATTTGAAAAAGTTTATTGTCGCATTGTTCACTCCAAGTGGACTGCCAACTGGCACGGAGCCGAGCCTTGAAGACAACACCATAGTCCATGTACGGAATAGGCACAGGTGTGATGGTGGTGGAGCAGATAGATTTAGCTGCCATGTCTGCAAGCTCGTTCCCATGAATACCAACATGGCCTGGTATCCAGAAAAACTGAATTGAAGTAGCTGCTAATGAGAAATGGGCCAGTCGGTTTTGAATATCTGCTAGAATAGGATGTGAGCTAATGTGTAGCGATTCCAAGGCAAGTATAGAACTAAGCGAATCAGTATAAATAGTGCAGTTGAAGTACTGCTCAGCTGCAATATGATTCAGGGCAAGAGATATGGCATACAGTTCAGCATTGAACACAGAAGCTGTAGAGGGTATTCTGTGCACAACTACTGACCCACAGCAAACCATAGCAGAGCCCACTGAATTTCCTGATTTGGAACCATCTGTATAAATGGGAACTGAATGATTGTTTGAAAGATATTCATTGAATAAAAGACGGTACTTCCAGTCTGGAGTATCCGCCTTTTTTAGGTGATTGAAAGAAAGGTCACACTTGGGGGCTGTAATAAGCCATGGTGGGATGCGTCGACATGTGGAATCTGCAATATTATCCAAGGACAGACCCAATTCACCCAATTGCGCCCGGATGCGAAGGCCAAACGGAGCAATGACAGATCGTCTGTTCTGAAAAAGTACTGCCCACCGAGGAAGGAAAACACATTCCCAGGTGGGATGCTTTGGTAAGGAACGAAGTTTCGAAGTATATTGTAAAGACAGTTGCAAACGGCAAAGGTGTAGAGGAGGTTCATGAGATTCAATGTATATGCTTTGAACTGGAGAGGTATGGAAAGCTCCGGTGCAGAGTCGAAGACCTTGGTGATGAATGGGGTCCAGTATCTTTAAGGCCGAGGGTCTGGCAGAGCCATAGACCATTGATCCATAGTCAAGTTTCGATCTAATAAGAGCACGATATATCTTTAACATTGAACGGCGATCTGCCCCCCAACTGGTAGAAGAGAGGACACGAAGGATGTTCAGTGTTCTGGTGCATTTGACCCGAAGCTGCTTTAAGTGTGGTATAAAAGTCAATTTACGATCAAAGATAAGCCCCAAGAACTTTGTCTCTGGGACCACTGGCAGCAAAACTTCACCGATATGAAGTTCAGGATCAGGGTGAATACCTCGTCGGTGGCAAAAGTGCATGCATACAGTTTTGGAAAGAGAGAAATTAAAGCCATTCGCAAGAGTCCACTTCTGTACACGATTGAGGGCAGTTTGTAGTTGCCGCTCAATATATCTCATGTTTGATGACTGACATGAGATGTGAAAGTCGTCAACATATAGCCCATTCGTAATGGTGAGAGGGAGTTGTTCAGTGATGGCATTTATCTTTATACTGAAAAGTGTGACACTCAATATACAGCCTTGAGGGACTCCAAGTTCCTGTACAAAAGAACGTGAAAGTGCCGAACCTACACGAACTTGGAATCTCCTCTCCATTAAAAATTTTTTAATAAACATGGGTAGATGGCCACGTAACCCATATGTATGGAGGTCTCGCAAAACACCATACCTCCATGTTGTGTCGTAAGCCTTCTCTATGTCAAAGAATATCGATACAAGGTGTTGGCGGTCGAGAAAGGCCTCTCTGATAGATGTTTCAAGACGAATTAGGTGGTCTATGGTGGAGTGCTGTCGACGGAACCCACACTGGGTGGGTGAGAGGAGGTTGTTTGATTCAAGGAACCAAACAAGACAAGCATTAACCATCCTTTCTAAGGTCTTACAGAGACAGCTCGTCAGAGCAATTGGACGATAGTTTGAAGGAATCTTCGGATCTTTCCCTGGCTAAGAGAAAGGTAAAATAATAGCCTGGCGCCAGGCATCAGGAAAAACATTCTCCTGCCAAATCCGGTTGAAGATAGTCAGAAGGACATCAAGAGAATCAGGAGAGAGATGGTGTAGCATGTCATAATGACTATCATCAGGTCCAACAGATGTACTGGCAGACCGATGAAGGGACATTTTTAGTTCCACCAGGGTAAAGGGACTATTATAGTCAAAGAAACAGTCAGTTTGAAAAGAAAGAGGTGATCGCTCTGCCCGAGTCTTGATGGCCAGGAAGGTGGAGGAACAAGCAGAAGTGCTAGATACCCGGCAAAAGCTTTCACCTAGAGTGTTAGCGATGTTTCGGACATCAGTCACATCAGAGAGTAAGATCGAGAGGGGAACAGAAGTGTAGTGCCCATTAACCTTTCGAATCTTGTCCCATACGATCTTGGAACTGGTGGTAGAAGATATGCTGGTTGTGAACTTAATCCAAGATTCCTTCTGGCTTTGACGTCTTACCCACCTAGCATGTGCTCGGGCCTGCTGGAAAGCAACCCGATTTGAAAGTGTGGGATATCTGCAAAAAGTGTCCCAGGCCCGTTGTTGAGCCTTCCGTGCTAAGTTGCAAGCGGAATTCCACCATGGACGAGGATATCGTGGGAAACGTGTCGAGGTTTTAGGAATACACTGAGCAGTTGCATGTATAATACAATCAGTTACCGCTGCAACACAGTTGTCTATTGATGGCTGATTTATGATGACAGGATCAAGTTCTGCAAGAGCAGTGAAAGTGGACCAGTCTGCCTGATCCAGCTTCCACCGGGGCACGCGGGTAGGGTGGCATCGACCACGGCCAGTCTCTCTCAAAATGATCGGAAAATGATCACTGCCTAGTGGATTACTGTCAACCCTCCATGAAAAATGGGAGAATAATGAAGGGGAGCAAACTGAGAGATCAATGGCAGTGAATGACTGACTTGGTGCATGAAAGTAACTGGAAGAACCAGTATTGAAAAGAGAAAGATCGTGATCAGAAAGCATCTGCTCTACAGATCGACCCCTCCCATCAATAACAGCACTTCCCCAGAGGGGATGGTGTCCATTAAAATCCCCCAGGATTAGAAATGGAGATGGTAACTATTCAACGAGAGCATCCAGGTCTGATTGATCATATGTCTCTCCAGGGGACAAGTACAGAGAACAAACAGTGATGGTACAACCCAAGGAAATACGGATGGCTACGGCCTCCAAGGGTGTATTGAGTGACAAAGACAGGGTGGGCACATGTTGATCAACCAAAAGTGCCACCCCTAAATGTACTCGACCATCACACAACTTGTCATTTCTGTACAGAGAAAACTGCCGAATGGAGACTGTATCAGCAGATTTGAGAAATGTTTCTTGTAGAGAAAGACAAACAGGATGGTAGGAAGCAATCAGCGTTTTGATATCATCCAGATTAGAACGTAAACCTCGACAGTTCCATTGTATCAAGGTGGCCATTTTTAAGGACGAGCAGGTGAAGTGGTTGGAGAACCCTTCGGTTTACGACCTCGTCTTTTGTCTTTACTGTCTTTCTTCGGAGGAGGTCTATCAACCTCCATGGATCCTGCTCTGGGTCGAGTGGACAGGTTTTTGTTATTGGAAGAGGAATCAAGTGACTGAGGACGCGGACGAATAATTGTTTTGTTTATTGTGGTGGGAGAAAATGATGTATCAGAAGAAATGCCTGTATTTGAAACTGAAGGACATGGATCTTGAGGTTTGTTGGAAGTTGTAAGAGGAACAGAGATGGGTGTGGAAGTCGATTCATCTACTGTTTTAACCACGGAGGTCAAAAGGCTTTTCATTTGTTTTGAAAACGATTCTTTTGGAGGCACAGAGAGATCTGTCTGCACTTCCACTGTAGTTGTGGAATGGAGTGCAGCAGCATATGTCCGAGATGGGATTGTGGACATCAATTTCCGAGCCTCAGGATAACTAATGTTATGTGTTGTTTTCAAACGCTGCACCTCTTTTTCCTCCAACCATTTTGGACAAGAATGAAAGTAAGAGGGGTGAGAACCATTGCAGTTGACGCAATGTGGGTTTACGTCACAATCATAGGCATCGTGGTCCTTGCCTCCACAACGAGCACATGTCAGGGAACCACGACAAGATGTCTTTGAGTGGCCGAATCTCTGACATTGAAAATATCGAAGAGGGTTTGGAATGTATGGCCGAACCCTGCAAATGAGATAACCTGCTTTGATGGTGGCGGGTGCTCGTGGTGAAGTGAACTTTAAAACAAGGGTATTTGTTGGCAGTGTAACTCCATCTTTGCGAGTGGAGATGCACCTCACTGCAGAAACTCCTTGAGTGGAAAGACCGGCGAGAATCTCCGATTCAGGAACATTCTTCAAATCCCTTTCAACAATAACTCCTCGTGAAGTATTCAAAGTAGCATGGGGTGTAACCTCAATAGGTATATCGCCAATTACCTTTGATTTCAAGAGGAGTTCACTGTGTTGGGATGTGGATGTTTCAACCAGTATGTCACCAGATCGAAGCTTCTTTACTGACTTTGGAGAGCCAGCAAGTCCCTCTAGCCCCTTTTGAATAAAAAAAGGGGACATTTGCCCTAAAGGTTTTTCTGAAAGAGAATGCAATATCAGAAAATAAGGTACGTGTGTTACTGATGTTGGAGATTGCTGTTCTGTGTATTCAAGACGTGGTCGCTTACCCATTGACTGTTTTTTTACAATTTTACTTAAATTTTTTGAAGGATCCATAGGAAAGAGAAAAGTTTCGGTACTCACTGACCCCACCCACCATGGAGCCCTACAAGGGGACGCACTACAAAGTCATGCAAGGACAATGCAGCAACGCCAGGGTTTCGTGAGCACTATACCCAAACACCAGCATCAGGCACAATGTCCACAACACCCGTTGAGAACTTCCAACACTGGTACTTGGTTGGCTCTAGCCCAGGTGGACCAGCCGATTGACCCAAGGGGGGCCACCCAAGGGCCGCCCGTCTACAGGAATTCGAGGCCAAAGTGGTGTGTTAGGGTTGGACCCCTCAACCACCAGGATCCTCTCCTCCCCTTCACGGGTCGCCACGCACGGCAAACACGTGGGTGGATGTTTAGATCCCAGAGAAGGTAACCAGACAGAACAGAACCTTCCCTGGGAGGTCCCCTCACCACTTACAGGAATCCACTCTGAGGGGCACTGACTTTTGATGCAATGACCAGATATTTTGCACTATACTCTTTCCTAAATTTTTAATTCACAGATTTAATCCTTTTAGATTTGCCAGAAACAAGACAATCTAGCGAACGAGGCCTCTTTTTTTCCATCTTGTGAATGATCACATTGGTGTTTCTATGCCACTTAGAAAACGAGAAATACTCATCTACACGAGTGCTGATTGGCTGGCAAGCACTGATGACATAACTATGGATTCCCCCACGTACCCAGAATGGAGAAGCACTGCACTCAAACTATTAGTAGACGTCAGAGATACAAATACTTTTTATTATTTCAAGCACAAACATGATTATTGCAAGTCTTTTATTTATTATCAAAACTTATTTGTATCTCACTAGAAATTTTCTTTTCACCCCTTTCAAGCCCTGGGGGAACGATTTATCACTTTATTGTATAGACCTATATAATATATAATAATTTGGGAGTTACAACAAGTCGTAATATTTGTTTGTATGAGTGTATAGTCGTAAGGTATACACCAAAATCGTAATGATTATGCTCAAATTGTAATGGTTGGCATCTCTGGTTTCATATTTTATTTGCATAACTTGTGGAATGTCCAAAATAAATATCAAAATTTTAAAATAAATCTTTACATCTGATTTTGTATATTTTCCACGACATCAGTAACTCTAGCTGTTATTATCAATGTATAGTGGAACAACATTTTTAAAAATAATAAACAGAAACATATACTTACTTTTAATTCTTCATTGAACAATCTTAAACTATCTCAAGGTTATATAAACAGTTTCACAATCTTACCTTTTGACTAAAAGTTTATTTTTGATGTTTTATTTTCCTTTTCAATTCTTTATAATTTATTGTTTACACTGAAATATCAAATGATGCCAGCAGGCCATATAACATTACAAATGGGAAACACAGTCTACATTAACTCTTTTATAATCATTGATAAGAAAAGAATGATTAGAAAAACTTAAAATCATTAAACCTTTCAAATATGAATTTTAAAACACAATTGAAAAATAATTAACTAAAATTTAAAAAGAGACTTAAGTGCAACTTAATTATTAATCTAATAATTATAAGGTGAAAAAAGACAACCAAGCACAAGAGATGCTTATCTCAACAATGACTTAGCAGCAGTTTACTTTCTGTTTGAAAAATAATTTATTGTTCATGCTTCCTGGTAACCTAAAAAGAGTGGTTCTCAACTTTGTTGGAGGTTCTGAACCCTGAAAGTTTCGTACTTGGATTCACTGAGCCCTTCGTGATTGGAAAAATAAAACATGATTTTTTTCAAATTCAAAACATAAGTAGATATTTTATTAGAGCACAAAATGAACCATGCATTAGTTGCACACAATATCACTGTGTTCAAAGAACCAACAAAACATGAATTTCACACAAACAAAAACATAACTCAACGAATAGTTACTGCAAATCAATGTCACTTTTGCTGTTGCCTTTCAAAGACAATTTCAGAAATGTGCAGTTTCACCTTGGCAAGTGCCACTCTCATATCATTTTCGCAACAAAGTCTGTTCCTTTTCTTCATTTTTATGTCTACCATCCTCGAAAAGGATTGCTCGCAAAAATACGTTGTTACAAAAAGTACGAGTACCTCAAGGGCTTTAGAGGGTACACTACGATTTGGTGACACCAAAATATTGAGAGCACTGTTGTTCTGAAAAGTTGCTGTTGAACCTGGCTCTGCTGAAGTTAAATGATTTCATTGAGGTTAACATCATTAACATCTTCTGTTACAACACTAAATGCAAATGGCTGAATATGACTGTGTGGTGTGAAAGTATCTGTTAAGAGACTTTCCTTGCTTCAGTTTCCCCAGGTACACAAATGTCTTCGATCTTACTTACACAGTCATCAAGCAAAGGAAAGTTTGCAAAGTTATCATTTTCTGTTCATCATTTCCATAATGGTATTTTTTTTGTTTTTTTTTAATGCCTTCAGGTTTTCTTCCTCTTCAATGATGTTGACTCCCTGCATCTGTTGATTGAGATGATTGAGAGCATTAAAGATATTAGCCATGTACGCCAAAATGAAGTGAACTCAGATTTTCCAAAGCAATCTACATGACATTGGTGCTATTGCAAGAACAGGGCTAATTCCACACACATGGCAAAAACAAGATTCAGCACCTTTCCCTGGGATAACCACCAAACATTAGAATGGTACAGAAGTACCTCAAATTCAGAGCCCATTTCATTACACAGCTCTCTGATGACGCATTGCTTCAGGGCACTATTTTGCACAAAGTTCACACATTCCACAACAATTGTTAATACTTCTGCCAGTTTTGAAGGCAAGGTTTTTGTTGCCAACACATGCCTGTGCAGAACACAGTGCATTACAATGATGCGTGGTGCATCGGCTTTCACCAGCACACCAAAACCAGAGTTTCCTCCCAGCATGACTGGAGCTCCATCCAAACAAACTGCAAAAACCATATCCCATGAAAGATCGTTGTCTCTGAAGAAGTCATCCACAAGTTTCTTCACGTTGGCTGCCTTAGTTGTTGTTGTAAGAAGCTTACAAAATAAAAAAATCTTTTATCTTGTCATTCTTCACATAAAGCATGAATACAAGCTGGCTTAGAGTGGAAACGTTGGTGGTCTCGTCGAGTTGAAAGCTGAATTTTGCTGCACTTAAAATCAGATCGGCAACTACTTGAGCCAAGATGTCATCGATCATGCCATCTATCCTGCTGCTGATGGTGTCATTTGAAAGAGGAATTTGGGATGACTTATTTTTAACAGCTTTTCCCAGCATGATATTCACCATCTTCAACACAGCTGGTTTTACAAGTGCTTCACCAATGGTGTGCGATTTGTTCTTTTTTGCGATAAAGTACGCAAATTTGTACGATGCTGTGAGGATCAGTTTGTCGATGGGTACAAAGCCGAGAACAGGCAAAGTAGGTTTTTCATTGAGCCTGGCTCTCTTTACCTTGAATTCAGTAAGTTTTGTGTTCTTGTATTTCCCATCTCCATGCAGCTTTAGGGAGTGTTCTCTTAGTTTTGCCAGTGCTAAACTAGAATTGCTCAACTTGGTACTGCAAATCATGCAATGAGAATGCTGACTCCCATCATGTTCCATTATACACATGAATCCCAAATGTACGTATTCGTCCGACCACTTTATTTTTGTTCGACAGAGTATGAAGGGATTGGAAGATTAGGAAAAAAGTTACAAATGATGCACGATTACTGCAGTCACAAGTTGACTGCTAAGTGTATGTAGTTCCCTGTAGCAGACATATTACAACCAAGTGATGTGACGTGATCAGCGGCAGTTAATGATGGTCAAGTGGAGCAAGACACCACTCATACGAGTGGGGCGAACGGAATGGATACACACACGATGTATGTGTCTTGACCACTGCCGATCCCCTAAGACTGACTCACCGAAACCCCTGGGGGTTTGACTGAACCCAGGTTAAGAACCACTGCCTTGAAAGATTAGACTGAGAAATCTGCTCTTTCTACTAGTCATGAGAATGTCATTCAAGTACAGAAAAAAAAAAACCGTTTAGCAACAGATAACTTTGAAATATGAATGTAGCATTTTACATAGGAGAGAAAGAAAAACGTTCTTTCTTGGAATGTTATCTATTGAACAATTAAACATGTTCAGAATTTCACACACAAAAGTCCATCTAGGCTGTCCCAGAGGTACTACAAGTAAGCTGAGAAGAAACACACAAACATTTCAGCCACACACTATCATATGACAACTGAAACAGAAATTTTACTGTTTGTTCTTAAATTTTCTTTCAGGATCAAGGAATATTCATTGTATAACACAAAACTTTGAAGCATAACACATCTGATAATGTTAATTTAATTAAACTGAAATGATAGTAAATTGGTTTCATTAAATTTTGAAAGTAAATCAGTAACACGTGCAGTTACTTTATTAATTGCAATGTAAAATGTTACAGGATCTGAAACATCTTTTAATTTCTAAAACTTGCAAACTCTTTCCAGGTTTCTCTGATGCTATTCAACACCACATATCTTAACTTAATGAAAGGTCACAATACCAAAGATTTCAGAAGTGTGTGTTTCTGTAATATAAAATTAAATTTATTCAACTAAAAATACAAGTCACAGCTTCAAATGAACAAAATCTTAAAATAACCACTCTAGTTATGTTTATATAATCAAATGTTCATAAAAAATAAAAGTGTAAAACTAGATACATAAAAGTTTTATGAATCAAGAAAACAAATGACAGGGAAACAAAAACAAATAAAAAACTGGTAAACATGGATTGGATTACAAATAAATTTTAGGCCATTTTTTTTCTCTTCCTTCCTGATACAGGAAAACTGTCCCAGACACAGTTTGTTAGACAGGGTTACAGCTGAATACTTATGATTTATTCCTGTTCAACTGTTCACATCTCATACTAACAGCATTGTTCTTCCATACTAATCTGATTTTATAAAGATCTTTCCTGACACTGTAATATGATCTTCACATTCCTACAGGCAGTTTGTCACTTTCTAACAAGAGGTAAATTTTTAAGTTAGAAAATCCTGTTAATTATAATAGTGGAATGTCACCACAAGTAAATTTAGTTATTACACAGGTATATTTTCAGAAGGACGTAACAAATAAATTTGCAAACTAAATCTCACATTGAAACTGAGGCAAACTATTTGGCTTTAAGTTTTTATTCCTTTAGAGCAAATCCACACAATGGATTGACTACATACACTCTGTCCACTCTGGAAAATATTTCACTGATCCACAGACATGATGACCCAACACTGAAAATTAACTGAACACCGTTAACAGTCATTTTCCATTACGAGATTCTTACAAAATTAACGACAAAAAACATATATTTCAGTTTCATTTCAAAAATACCTAATGAATTTTAGGTACACAGTCTTCAGAAGTTCAAAAACAACTCTCCTCATAAAGAAAGTGATGGTTTACTTAAACGAATGTGGAATTTTTAACAATGAAGGATATAACTCTGAGTGTACTTCAAATATTAATTCTGCTTCCAACATTAGTCAGGCCAAAACATTTCTAAACTAAAATAACTGACACTTCTTGTTTTTGATAATAATAAATAAAAAAAAATTGAAAAATATATTGAAACTGATAATTTCTTATCTTCAATAGAGCCAATAATGATGAATGTTCACTTAATTTTCTGTATAAAACAATCCGAGACATTTGAAATATTTTGTTATATTCATTGCACATCTATTTTTATATCATATGATATTTTCTAGACTTCACAAAAATTTGATAATTTCAATTCTTCTACCACATAATTCTCCATTAAGGCATTCTTTAAATATGAAATATTTGTTGAAGTCAGACTGGAAGTTAATCCCATCAGTTATTATTTTAAAGTTCTTGCAGCTTACACACAACTTCGATCTGAACTGGACATTTAACAACATAAAATTAAAACCAACAGACTGCACCTGAAGAACACTTCAAAAGCACAATTACAAAATAAATGACAAAGTTTTAAAGTAAAATCACAATTTATGGAGTAAAAGTATTGGTTGAGCTTCTTCATTTAACTTATCTTTCCTTCAGACCTATCATTTTATTTAATAATAAATACCAGCACTTTGTCCCATCTATGACAAGTTTCTTCACTCAAGGTTAAAAGAAAACATAACATGTATTTCTGTAATGTTCCAGAACGACTTATGTTTCAAAAAGCATACTCTTACGGTACAAATAAACATGGTACCAAATTGGTTTACAATCATCTGAACTTTTAGTATAAACTGCTTTATAGCTTACAATATGGCACAATAGGGCTGTCCTGTCATTTAGGAAACATTTAAACAACACGAAGTACTGCTGGAGTGTATCAGAAAAACAGTGATTAACCTTTACATGAAACTAGTAATACAATAATTTCAAACTTAGGAAGAATTACTCAAAATTCACTGATTATTCTTGAGCAATCAGTATTAAATAAATACATCTTTGTCACGTTAGATACAAGAGTTCTCAAGTTTTCAATCACCATATGTTTGCTGTTTTTATGTTGCATAGATTTTTGATATCATAAAGTGAACACTGAAGTTATAAAGTTCACAAACTGGGGACTGTGTGTGCTTTATCTCTCAGGAACAAGAGTACAAGTTGGCAATGGTCAGTTGCAAACTCTCTCTTTATTAACCCGAAGATGATCTAAGGTCAAAATGTTGTTCTCTGCTTTATTACTAAGTGTTAATAACCATACCAACTGTCCTGAAATAGTCCTCAGTTATTCTGTTTCCTTGACATTAATCAGTAGGGTTATGCAGGATAGACATAAAGTTCATACTGGTTATTAGTTAACAACCAAAACTTTGAAATTATGACTGTGGTCACTTTAAAACAACAAAAAATTTCAAAACAGTTTTTGTCTTAAACCCACTAAAATGTAACAACCACCATTCAAAGTATTAGTAACCAACCTGCACAAAAAGTTGTTATATATGTGGCTCAAAAACATTTTACTGCATGCACAACTTTTTTCCAGTCCTAGCAGTTTTTGGTACCATATATGTACCAACTTTTTCCAGTCCTAGCAGTTTTTGGTACCATATATGTACCAACTTTTTCCAGTCCTAGCAGTTTTTGGTACCATATATGTACCAACTTTTTCCAGTCCTAGCAGTTTTTGGTACCATATATGTACCAACTTTTTCCAGTCCTAGCAGTTTTTGGTACCATATATGTACCAACTTTTTCCAGTCCTAGCAGTTTTTGGTACCATATATGTACCAACTTTTTCCAGTCCTAGCAGTTTTTGGTACCATATATGTACCAACTTTTTCCAGTTCTAGCAGTTTTTGGTACTATATATGTACCAACTTTTTCCAGTCCTAGCAGTTTTTGGTACTATACTTTTTACTTTTCTAGCTGTTTTTATACAAAACAGAATTCATCTGCTAAACACATGCTAAATAACGTGCAGCTTACCCAATTTTTACTTATGTTTTATTATAACAATAGAAAGTAAATATTTTAAACATGAAAAATTTAGCTGGTTCATATAACATCACTTGCCTAAATTGCTGTTAATGTGACCTTCAAGCACATGGTACTTATGTTTTTGCTTTTCCATTTCTCAAAGTAAATAGTATTACAGTTTTATATATACGCCATAAACAGTATTACAGTTTTATATACGTCACAAACAGTATTACAGTGTTATATACACATCATAAACAGTATTACAGTGTTATATACGTCATAAATTTCTTTTTCACCAAAAGTAAAACTGAAAAGAGAATCCATGATGAAGAGGCCCATTTTAACATAGGTTACTGTATGGTGATTCAAAAAGGTAAAAAAAACCATATACATACATACATACATATATTGTACACATGTTACCATTATAAGAGGCCTACCTTTGTTTTTTGTTGGTTTGCTGACCCCACTTGTGCTGAGAAGCCTTAGATAGGTACAACTGCCATCCACATCAGATGGTATGGCCAGTCAAGGAATACACTAGACAATGCACAATGTCACAGATTTTCTTTTCAATTTTACATTTGATTTAGTTTGATTTGTTTTGAATTTTGCACAAAGCTACTCTTTTACTAGTGAATAGTGGGAATTGACCCTTATATGATGACCTCCACAGCTGAAAGGGCAAGCAAATTTTGGGGTGATGGGAATTCAAACCCAGAAACCTCAATCATGAATCAAGCACAAGCACCCAAACTACCTGCCCACTTTTAAATATGACGGGAAAGTAAAAAAACTGTAAAACGTACACACACACACACACACACAAAGTTATAACATTATTCACATGCCTAAATTTACTTAGGTTACTCTGTGGTGAAATCAAAGGACTCAAAAAAACCAACAAGTACAGTGTTACAGCCTATTTATCATTTTAGTTGTTCTGTGACTTTATGTGACTATATCACACAAGAGTGATACTTAATAAACTTGTGCGTATGATTCTTCCATAACCACTGTTATAATATGAAAAAATAGAATATCTGGATAATTCACTGAACTACCTTACCGACAGATTTCTTGTTTGTTTGTTTTTCTCGTTACCAGCAATCCATCATTAGGCCATTCAAAATCAATTCATTTCAGGTTTATTATTCTAAATGTTATAAAAACTGATACAGTATGGCAGTGGAAAACAGAACAAATTCTCCAAAAAATATATTTCATTGTGAGGTAAGTTAATTGATTACATTGCATTAATAAAATTATCCCATTAGCACGCTGGTATGACTCTCTTAAGTTACAACCAATTTAAAGAAACTTTTAAGTGTTTACTGAATGAAAGTGTGGGCAGCTTACGGTCTGCCATTCTGTTGGAAGGAGGTAAGTCACTTCCACTCGACCCATTGCTGGACGTGTCTGTTGTACTAGAAACGGGCGATACAGGTGCTGCTCGTAAAACTGCCTGAAAAAGAATCACGAATGTTTGACAAAGAACATCAATAGCAACAAGCAATAGTTATTGTTTAACATAAAGAAAAACTGAAACACAGTCAGAGCTCCTGTCATAGTACTCTGTGTTATGTCTTAAACTGAAACACAGTCAGAGCTCCTGTCATAGTACTCTGTGTTATGTCTAAAACTGAAACACAGTCAGAGCTCCTGTCATAGTACTCTGTGTTATGTCTTAAACTGAAACACAGTCAGAGCTCCTGTCATAGTACTCTGTGTTATGTCTAAAACTGAAACACAGTCAGAGCTCCTGTCATAGTACTCTGTGTTATGTCTAAAACTGAAACACAGTCAGAGCTCCTGTCATAGTACTCTGTGTTATGTCTTAAACTGAAACACAGTCAGAGCTCCTGTCATAGTACTCTGTGTTATGTCTAAAACTGAAACAGTCAGAGCTCCTGTCATAGTACTCTGTGTTATGTGTAAAACTGAAACACAGTCAGAGCTCCTGTCATAGTACTCTGTGTTATGTCTAAAACTGAAACACAGTCAGAGCTCCTGTCATAGTACTCTGTGTTATGTCTAAAACTGAAACACAGTCAGAGCTCCTGTCATAGTACTCTGTGTTATGTCTAAAACTGAAACACAGGCAGAGCTCCTGTCATAGTACTCTGTGTTATGTCTAAAACTGAAACACAGTCAGAGCTCCTGTCATAGTACTCTGTGTTATGTCTAAAACTGAAACACAGGCAGAGCTCCTGTCATAGTACTCTGTGTTATGTCTAAAACTGAAACACAGTCAGAGCTCCTGTCATAGTACTCTGTGTTATGTCTAAACTTAATCCTCACATGATTTTGCTTTTAAAAATAGCATAAAGTATAGCACTGTTCTCCTACACTCTGCATACAGTGTATCACTGTTCTCCTGTACACTGCCAGTACACACTCCTTATTGAAATGGACATAGCTTTTTCTGTTGTTGTTTTTGTTTTGAATTTTGCACAGTTAGATGAGGGCTATCTCCACTCACTGTTCCCAATTTAGCAGTGTAAGACTAGAGGAAAGGCAGTTAGTCATCACCACCCACCACCAACTCTTGGGCTACTCTTTTACCAATGAACTGTAGCACTGACCGTAACATTATAACGCTCCCATGGCTGAAAGAGTGAGCATGTTTGGTGCAATGGGGATTCGAACCTGCAACCCTCAGATTATGAGTCCTTAACCTACCTGGTCATGCTGGGCCTGAACACAGCTCAAAATTTTTTACAGTTTTAATTCCTAAATGGATTGAATTACAACTTTTTAATAAAGTTGAAATTTTAATTAAAATTAAAATTCATATGACTTTAGATTTACAGCAACAACATTGTGATGAAACAAACAGCATTCCAACCATTCTAAGTTTCCCACCTGGCTCCATGAACTATGTCCAGAACACATTACTGGCTATACATACATACATGTGTGTGTGTGTATTGGTCATATCATAGTTGAAACGCTATTACACTTTTTCTTGAAAAACCATTAAAACCTGATACAGTATTAAAAAACCTAATATTAGTTACAAGTTTAAAACATTAAATTAACAACATACAATCAAAAGAAATAATTCAAGCACAGTTTCAAAAACTATAACAACAGTAAATCATGTATCATAAAGTTATTTATGAGAAACATTTTAAATGTCATTTTTGAATGTAATTTTACTTGTAGTTTTAGTGTTACATCGTTTATGTTCGTTCTTACCAGCACAACTGTGTTCATTTATATTGGAATTAAGTGTGCTGGTTGATAAGAGGGCAAACTACATGTGATAAAGTGATGCACAGAAGTCTAAACATTTGGTGCTAAAAAAAACACAAATTAATTCAAATGTATCATTTAATACTGATAAATCAAGAACTGTACTTTTAACAGACATTAATATTTACATACCAACGAACAAATTAACTTTTACTTTCAAATAAAAAAAATATTCATGATTTCTCTTTCCTAAGAACATTCAACATATTGTAATATTAACAAATTATCATTTGAATCTTTCCACTGATATTCTGTATTTTTTAAATGACACTACTTTTTCTTGCCAATACTTAAACTATGTGGTCAGTCTTCATAGTTCTTAATAACATCTGATAGATTATTTTAGATATTTTAACACTTAAGAAATTAAAAATGAGATGACTAACGATAGGATATTATAATGATTGAAAAACTTAAGTTTAGAAAACAGGTATTCATGATAAAATGGAATGATTCAGAAGATGTGACCTTTTTATTTTAACGACAAACAAAACAAATAAGAGTAAATGTTCTAAAATATTTCCTTTGATAAGTCTGTGATGCTCAGCTGACGGAACTGTTTTAGTCCAAGGCAAATGATACATATCTTAATAAAAAATATCTTAAGTTCTTGACCTGACAAAGCAACTGATTCATCATCAATACAACACTATGCAGTGTGGGAATTTAAAAAAAATAGAAAGGATAACTGACCCCATATTGATGTCAAATTAAACACAAAACAGACAATGAACAAAAAGAAAAAAAGAGGAACAAATTTTTCTATTCAGTTTTGTTGAGCTTTATCTAATAGATATTAGAGCTTTGTTTCTTTGTTGTAAAGTACAGAGCTTCACAAAGTAGTGAAACTGTGTTTAGTATTATAAGCTGACCAACATATTGCTAAGCCACTGAAGGGCACATATTAGAGATAATAAAAAATATGTTATATTTACAGATCTCTCAACAAAGCTATTTTAAAAGGAAAAGTTTCAGTTTATTTAGCTCAGATCCTAGAAACAAATCACCACATAAAGACCCACCAATGTAAAACTAAAATTTTTCTATCAGATGTAAAATACTGAGAGAAAATGTTTACATTTCCAGACTTTCTTCATATATAATTATGACATGGCATCAGACATTACAGAGTTGATTCACTGAAGCCAACTTTGGAGAATCCAATCTATAAATGCTTTAAGAAATACAAGAATATTTTAACAAATCTCAACTTTAGTTACTGGCTTGATATCAATTTCTAGTACTTTGGGTTAAATAACACACAAATAACAAGATTTATTAAGAATAGCAAATAAAAGTGAAATGCCCCATATGTGAAGTTTAGAGGTGTAAGTTGTACTACAATGTTAAAATAGGCTTAACATGTTGAAAAGTACTTTAAACGATGCTATAAATAAACTTATTGGTAATTCATAAAACATGAGAAAAACATTGTTTTATTAAACAAATACAATCTAAAAACTAGTTTACTGTCTCCTCAACTTTTAAGGGTAAAAACTTAACTCATAATTTATATTTTGACAGCACACAAAATTTACATTCTTAATGTAGAGAGGCAACATTAAAAAAATTCTGAATTTCCCCCACCATCATCTTGCACATGCAACACATTTTCTCTAAAGGATGTCTTCTTCTCTATTTTATCCATCACTCCTTCCAAAAAAATACAAAATTAAACATGAATTACTCATCACAAAATTATCATTGTTCAAACCATAATTTGTAAAGAGCCATTGAGAGAAAAACCACACCCACGTAAAACATCCTCTCAGGATTTGTGAATAGTTCTCCCTCATATTATCTACAACCAATAGAAAGCCAAGGTTTTCATCTATCAATAGATGTATTGTATAATTGTCAGTTTTACTATTAGTACAAGCTTTGTTCCCAGAATAATCATAATGGCTAGCATGGATGAATCTGTGACAGCTCTTCTCACGTAGTTAAAAAGCCAGAAAAATTATTAAGAGTTGGGGTAAATTTTTCATGTAATTAGTCTATCTTATTTGGTGTGTTATTTAATTAAGTAAAAATTATTTAGTGCTTTACTACCATTAGCATTAAAACAACATGGTTGAAGTATCATCATCACCAAGACAAAAGAATGTTCAGGTATTTCTTGTGTTCGTTATAACTCTTCCTTTATAAAAAATAACTAAAATGTAAATACAGGGATATCTTTAGGTTACTTAAGATCAGATTATATAAAATAAGTAATTATGTAAAAAAATTTTCAAGAGGAACACATGCAAGCAACATGTGGGTAACGTAATTCAACAGTGTAAGAGGTCAGTTAAAATGACCTATCCTACAGAGAGATGGGGTAGAAAAAACAGATAAAATATAAAGTTTCACTGAAAACAAGTATTTGAAATGTGTTACGGAGGTTTTAAGGATTGTACAGAGAAAATTTGAGATTTTGGAAAAAGATTTTTTAACTTTAACATAAAAATTACATTGTACATGAACTATTTGAAACAAATACTAAATATGCAATGCCTGATCAAAACGTTCGTCTGTTACAGGTGCCAGGACAGATGCAATGAGCTTCACTGAAGTGTGTGCAAAGTGCAAATAGTGATCTACCCCACAAACAAGCCATTTCTCCAGACCTTATACCCATGTTGTGAAAAATGTGTTCAAAGACAGACGTATCTCTTGCTCATCACAGTAAAAACAGACAGAAGAGAAGAGCAATGTGTTTGCATCAAGTTTTTTGTGAAAAATGGTAAAGAAGGAACAGAAATCCTCAAAATGTTAAAACTGCTTTTGGTGATGACTGCTTAAGTAAGGATGTCGTTTATCAGTGGATAAAACGCTTCCAAGATGGCTGGACATCAGTCAAAGATGACCCACGTTCTGAGCGGCTATCAACATCATCCACTGATAAAACGGTCGCTAATGTATTCAAAGTGATCAATGATTCAACTATTCACAAAATTGCTGATGAACTGAATGTTTCCTTTGGACTGTGTCAGGCAGTTTTAACTGAAAAACTCTGCATGCATTGAATGTCTGCAAAATCTGTTCCAAGGCTGTTGACGGACAATCAAAAATTTCACCATCAACAAGTGTGCAAGGATCTGAAAAGTAGTCAAGAAACTGATCTTAATTTCATCAACATCAATATTACTGTTGATGAGTCATAGGCATACAGTTATGACCCTAAAACAGAACTTCAGTCACTCCAGCGGAAGTCTTTATCTTCACCACATCCAAAAAAGACACAAAAGTCTTCATCAAATGTAAAGAAAATGTTGATAATGTTTTTTGATGTATGAGGTATTGTTCATCATGAATTCATACCTCATGGCCAGACAGTTAACCAGGCCTTTTATAAAGAGGTCTTAATTCACTCGAGGAAGAAAGTTAGAAGAAACTGCCACAAGCTGTGGGAGAATAACCACTGGTTTCTTCATCATGACAATGCACCTTCACACAGTGCTGTGTCTGTTCAAGAATCGGCACAAAAAACATTTCTGTGATACCAGTATTGTTCCAATCTTGCCCCAAGTGATTTTTTTCTGTTCCCAAAATCCAAAATTAAATTGAAAGGAAAGAGATTTGATAATATTCCAACCATCCACAATGCAAAAGAACTTGGTTGCATAACAGTTGAAGACTTCGAGCATTACTTCTGAAAATGACAGGAGCATTGAAACAAGTATGTATCAGCTGGGGGAGATTACTTTGAAGGGGTAACATGATACTGGTGTAGGTACATTATTCTTCAGAATAAAATTGAAGTCAGGGAAGTTTTTAATCACACTTTGTATTAATGGAAAGTATCTTTATTATAGTTTATTAAAAATACTTCACTAATATGAACGAGTTTTGTATGTAAAAGGACACCAAATTTTGTAAAAAAAAATTTATCTGCTATACAGAAAGTTTGAAGTATTAAACCAATGAAGACTTTAAAAGAACACAGAGGTCACGTGGTTGACCAAATCAATTGAGCCCATGTTGAGAATTTTAAAACAACAATCACCAAGAAAACACAGATACTGGATGATACATTCCCTGAAACTCAGCACATCAAACAAAACAAAATCTCAACATACTAGAAAACCTAGTAAACATCGCCACAAAATCTTTGATCACCTGACAACCTTGCAGATGAAGTCAATTAAGTGTAACAATACTATATCAACATGAATAAAGTTCCCACAAAAACCAGCTAAAGAATTATTCACAGAAACCTCAACCAATAAAACAATGTACAGCCAATCCAAAAGTCAGTGAAACAACAACAAAACACTAAACTGCTACATACAATAAATTCCAGATATTAGGGAAGAACTCAAACATTCCAATAAACATTAAATTCATTTAAATTGCACAAAATTAAACTGCATGCTTTGTAAAAGAACATTCTGACAAGCATAACACTAACATCAGTTCTAACATGCAACAACTGCCATGATTTCTATGAGAGAGAAAACAAGCCAAAAAATTGAAACCATATTCAAGAAACAAACAAAACATGGAAGGGTATTTTTTTAACACTATCTCAAATAACCACAGACAACACTAATATACAAGTAAAGAAACTCTTATCACACAATAACTTATTTCATACGTACACTGAATGTTCCTTATTGTTAACAACCATATGACCAGTTAAATATGTACAACACCCACAACAATCTTACACCAATGGTTACTATTATATCCACAACTCATGATAAAAGAGACACTTTTTCAAAGTTCACTCTTAACCTGATGATGATTCTAAAAAGGTCAAAACATTTATTTTTATTGTGTTTTTACACAAGTCTTACTACCATATCAACCATCTCTACTATTTAACAATTGTGTGCCTCAAAGTTTGTACACCATGCACATATACAATAGAAAACTATTTATTAAAAAGTTTGTAGCAAGTCACACACAGAGTAAAAAAAAAAATGTAGGTACACAAAGAATAACTTTCAACCTCTTCTTAAATAAAATCTACCTCTATGAGCACTTTAAAATATTAGTATAATAAAAATGCTGTATCTTCAAGAGTGTACTGTTATCATAACATTTCTGATTCCATTTTAAAATTTACTTTTAAAAACTTCTTAAACCTTCATGAACAAGCTTTAATAAAAATACTATGTCGGTCTGTTACTGTACACAAAAGAATTAAAATTTAAAACTATTATTTTAACCCAATATAATATTCTTGGTTTCATACTTTGGTTACTGTGTGCGGGAAAAGGATAGAAGTACTACTTACTGACTTAGGCAAAACAGAAATACAAGGTCCAGAACAAACCACCAATTCTTACCTCTTGGTTTCCAGTCTGACGTTTCCTCTTGGGAGCTTGTAAGTGCTCTAGATCTTTTGTGCTTTTTCTCTTCCCTCTCTTCCCTGTCATGTTAACAGTATTAATAACACCTCTTTCACGGTTAACGGATGCAGAAAGCAACGATGGTTGGGTGAGAACATAACCCAAGAACTCCCCAACTTCATTCTTCAATAAAAAAGAGAAACAGATTGTGTTACTGTTACTTTGCATTTTCAATTTTATTTGCTTTCATAATTTTTTTTAAGTTCAGGTTACTTAAAAAAATTACTGCACAGTGTATGAAACATTAGGTAAGAAGTTCAGAACTGACATGTGACAAGTCAAAAAACAAGTGAACTTTATGTTAAAGCACTAAACAAAATCTGAAAATGTACTTACTCTTATTGTTATATGAAATATTACCAATTAAGAACAGAATAAAACAAGCATTCTCCTTCTGATAAATCTTTATTTTACTTCATCACTGATGCCATTTTAAACCTGTATCAGAAACACTAAAAAGAGGTATTAGCATTAGTTGCATAAAAAGAACTTCATATCAGATTATAAGATAGCTTTACCATCATAATGCATGTGCTATCACCAGCTACTGTAGTATTTAGCTGAAGCTAACTTTGAAACAGTCATCAGAACAAAATTATTAGATCATAAAACCAATATCATTTCTTAATGTTATTTTGAATACCATATTTCACTACCTAAGTTTTGTTTTTATCACAAATGTACAAGTTTATCTTGAGGCCATTAATTTTACCGTAATGGTATACCTTAAGTACGTGACAGTACAAGTATCATTTCATTTAAACTTTAGACAAAATAAATATAGTGTATCTGAAAACTTTAATGGAATAAAACTGTTTGTTGAATGAAAAGAGGATGTCCATTTCATTTAACAAGCAGTTTCAGTCTATTCAAAGAGCATTTCCAACAAACCCCTTCAAATGGTGCCAAAAAAATCTAGCATTTCAAATAAACCCCTACAAATGGTGCCAAAAAATCTAGCATTTCCAATAAACCCCTTATTAACTTTTCAGTTAATAAGTAATTTTCATCCTACAAATAAAAATACTACTTTTCAGCTCATAGTTTTCATTTTTTGAACCTAAGAAACTTAATAAATAAAAATCAGAAGTTTTTCAGTTAGCTTTATTTCATTCATATCAGGTTTTATTCAGTTGTTTCACTTTACAATTATATTTACACCACATTAGAATACCCGAAAACCATTTATCACAATAGGAGAGCATTGTTCAACAAATTTGAGTTACAATCATCCGACATTATGTGCTTATTACTGTTTGGAATGTAGCATATTAAATATCTTATTACTGTTTGGAATGTAGCATATTAAATATCTTATTACTGTTTGGAATGTAGCATATTAAATATCTTATTACTGTTTGGAATGTAGCATATTAAATATCTTATTACTGTTTGGAATGTAGCATATTAAATATCTTATTACTGTTTGGAATGTAGCATATTAAATATCTTATTACTGTTTGGAATGTAGCATATTAAATATCTTATTACTGTTTGGAATGTAGCATATTAAATATCCTATTACTGTTTGGAATGTAGCATATTAAATATCTTATTACTGTTTGGAATGTAGCATATTAAATATCTTATTACTGTTTGGAATGTATCATATTAAATATCACAATAAATGTTATTTAATTTCCTATTTCAGGTTTTTTCAATTAATCAACCAAATTTCTAATTTTTATATTTAGGTTACTTTCATAAAAATAAATAAATATAAAAATCAAGAAATTTAGCCCTTACTTTCCAATCTCAGATGTTTTATCACTGATGAAATAGCTCTTTAAACCTAGTTTTTAAGACAATATTCTTGTCCACAAAATCGTCAATTCACATATGCATCTTAAAACACAATAATATCATGCACTAGAGCCAAATGCCCCAGAACTACCGTAACTTAACAGGATTTATAACTGAGTTATAAACAGGTTTTAAACATTTCTTCAGCTAGTTAGAACTCAGTACCACAACATCACATAATGAAACTGAGGCCAAAGATTTAATTACAAGTGAAAAAATGAAATAACTCCAACAAAGAATCTTCTACAGAAGCAAATGCTCTCAGTGCTGATAAGAATCAGTGAAGCATTATGAAAGACAGAATGGTACAGAAGAAATGACTGTATCACATGGATATATATATATAAATCTTTAATGAGGAAAAAACAAAGTTCTGAATTGAAGTTTGTGCCAGGAGTATGTAATTAATTGGACATTCTAAAAACCATAAAAAACATAATTAAAATCTAAAATGGACAATTTACAGCAGAAGGACATCACATAACATAGACAAGATAAGATTAAAAATTTTGTTTTTAAATTAAGAAAATAAAGGTTATATAATCTAAAAACTTAAATTATAAATATATTGATGCCATGCTTACTGCCCTACAATAACAATAAAGAAGTTTAATTATATTTTGAATGTAACTCAATAAGAGGTTGTGACATGCAATATTAAAATACAGATCGATAGATGTCATATTTTTCTTCAAAACCAAATGAGAAATAAGAAATGACAAAGTAATTTTACATCATTTTATTATAATACAAAGTATTAATAAAAATTTATATTTTTTCTTTTATTAACAAATTTATTTCTTTTTATTCTTTCTTCTGCAAAATGATTGTTTAATCATACAAACAGTTTTGTGTGCGACATAAAACATTATTTCTGCTACTACAGATGTAAACATGATCTCTTCTGTAAAGGCAACATGAAATGTTATTTAAACACAGCTCAATACTGTCTTTTCATCAATGTTAGCAACATTAACAATAATGGATACATCTAGCACGGTCAACAAGTTCGATGTTATTTACATTTTTTACATTTTACAATGATGATAAAAAATAACAAAAGTGTGCACAATTAAAAAGCAACAACAGCTTATAAACAAAGCACAATGAGCACTAGATCCAATTAAAAAGCTCTTCTCAAACCTAACAACAGCATGCCTTATAAACAAAGCACAATGAGCACTAGATCCAATTAAAAAGCTATTCTGAAACCTAACAACAGCATGCCTTATAAACAAAGCACAATGAGCACTAGATCCAATTAAAAAGCTATTCTGAAACCTAACAACAGCATGCCTTATAAACAAAGCACAATGAGCACTAGATCCAATTAAAAAGCTATTCTGAAACCTAACAACAGCATGCCTTATAAACAAAGCACAATGAGCACTAGATCCAATTAAAAAGCTCTTCTGAAACCTAACAACAGCATGCCTTATAAACAAAGCACAATGAGCACTAGATCCAATTAAAAAGCTATTCTGAAACCTAACAACAGCATGCCTTATAAACAAAGCACAATGAGCACTAGATCCAATTAAAAAGCTATTCTGAAACCTAACAGCATGCCTTATAAACAAAGCACAATGAGCACTAGATCCAATTAAAAAGCTATTCTGAAACCTAACAACAGCATGCCTTATAAACAAAGCACAATGAGCACTAGATCCAATTAAAAAGCTCTTCTCAAACCTAACAACAGCATGCCTTATAAACAAAGCACAATGAGCACTAGATCCAATTAAAAAGCTCTTCTGAAACCTAACAGCATGCCTTATAAACAAAGCACAATGAGCACTAGATCCAATTAAAAAGCTATTCTGAAACCTAACAGCATGCCTTATAAACAAAGCACAATGAGCACTAGATCCAATTAAAAAGCTCTTCTGAAACCTAACAGCATGCCTTATAAACAAAGCACAATGAGCACTAGATCCAATTAAAAAGCTCTTCTGAAACCTAACAGCATGCCTTATAAACAAAGCACAATGAGCACTAGATCCAATTAAAAAGCTCTTCTGAAACCTAACAGCATGCCTTATAAACAAAGCACAATGAGCACTAGATCCAATTAAAAAGCTATTCTGAAACCTAACAGCATGCCTTATAAACAAAGCACAATGAGCACTAGATCCAATTAAAAAGCTCTTCTGAAACCTAACAGCATGCCTTATAAACAAAGCACAATGAGCACTAGATCCAATTAAAAAGCTCTTCTGAAACCTAACAGCATGCCTTATAAACAAAGCACAATGAGCACTAGATCCAATTAAAAAGCTCTTCTGAAACCTAACAGCATGCCTTATAAACAAAGCACAATGAGCACTAGATCCAATTAAAAAGCTCTTCTGAAACCTAACAGCATGCCTTATAAACAAAGCACAATGAGCACTAGATCCTGAACTCTTGTACAGACCTAAAGAAATGGTCATGTTACATGCAGAAGTCTCTTAGTTAATTCTACAGATAATTTCCATACTTTTACATTCTCAATAGCTGAACATTAGTTATGGTTTATCAGTGATTTCAAGTGTTCTGAAAAAGTTTTTTTTATTGATGTATTATTAAAATACAAGTAGCCTGATGCACAGTAAATAACAACATACAACTAAGAACTGTGTTTATGTAAAACCAGACTTAATACACATTTTCTGTACAACATTAAAAGCCAGCATAAATAACCAAAACTAAGAGCTTATCAGCAACGAGGGTAACAAGTATTGTACTTGAATGGAATTAGAACTAATTTTAGAAACACTTTTTGTATATACTACCTTACTGAAACACTTAATGTTTTACTTATAACTCTCATATGAGAATAAGAATGATCAAACACTAGTAATATACCAGAAGTTACAAGTTCTTAACAGAAATAAATCCTCTTAAACCTTCCATCATACAAGTCAAACTTACTATAAGACATCTATCCACCATGACTTGTGTCATCCCTTCCTGCTTTTTTTTCATGTGGCACACTCGTAGTTTGTCATCAGCACCACCGACGACCACGAGACCTGTTTCAGCCGTCATACGTTCACGGAAGTCTTCTATGTCATCCATTGAACACATGCTGGCATTTTGACCAACAAGGAAAAGAGTTGGGGTATTGATGTCCAGAAGTGGGTCATCCAAATCCTGTAAATTTATTAATTACAGTAATTCTGATACTTCAATACAGCTAGATAAATTAATCAAATTGATTACCTATGAGTAGCAGTTATACAGGATAACATAACGTAACTCCACTGAGTCATCAATTCTGATTAGATCAATTAATCCAAGTCAATGTTTCTGATTATTCTAAAAATCAGTTGTTTCTACTAGAGAATTTACAATTACTATAATTCTCAATCTAGTTTATGTATCTTTGTGAAATTTAGGAAAGTTTTAGTCAATGTCAAGTGTCTTTCATACACAAAACAGTTTTAATATTTTTACTACAGATTTCCCATCAGTACAGATTCCAAGAGTTAACTAATCATCAAGACTTAGAAATATTTTATCTGACATTTTTCAAATTTCATTTGCTTACCCTCAAAAACATCCTAAAGGAATATTAAACATTTTCTTCGTTAAAGCCTAATATTCTATCTGTTATTTTCTCTATCCTAATTGTACGTGGGTGCATCTGATTTTATTTCATTTCTAAACATCACAAAAAATACAAAATACTTGCCTCCGTATTCTTTCTAGAATGACTGCAGATTATAAAAGTACAATTTATTTTAAAATAGTTTGAGAGGTCACCGTAGTTTGCATCTGGTTTTAAGTTTTAGTGTTTTATTACTCTTTCTGACTAGAAAGCTTGTCAGAACCGATATGATACAAAATATAAGCTTATTCTGAAAGAAACCTTCTTTGAATCAGCCAAGAATTTAAAACTAAGTCAAGAATTAACATTTCAGTAGCACAGTGATCCAAAACCTGAAGCCAAGACATGCTAGTAATTTCACAAGAAGAAAGTGAATGTCCTGGATTGGACCAGTCAAAGTCCTGACTTGATTCAGTAGCACTGTGATCCAAAACCTGAAGCCAAGACATGCTAGTAATTTCACAAGAAGAAAGTGAATGTCCTGGATTGGACCAGTCAAAGTCCTGACTTGATTCAGTAGCACAGTGATCCAAAACCTGAGGCCAAGACATGCTAGTAATTTCACAAGAAGAAAGTGAATGTCCTGGATTGGACCAGTCAAAGTCCTGACTTGATTCAGTAGCACAGTGATCCAAAACCTGAGGCCAAGACATGCTAGTAATTTCACAAGAAGAAAGTGAATGTCCTGGATTGGACCAGTCAAAGTCCTGACTTGAATCCAATGAAAAATTTATAATAACACTTGAATAATACAGTCCATTAATGATTCCCAAAGAACTTACCAGAATTAGAAAAATCTTGCCAGTAAGAAATGGACAAAGATTACACAATCACATTGTGTGAAGCTGGAAGATACCTGTATAAAGACTCGCAGCATTATCTGCTGCCAAGGATGTTTCAACCAATTACTTCCACTAAATACAAACTATACAAAACATTGCTCTTAGTGTGTATCCGATATAAACATAAAACACAAATAACAAATTTAGTGTGTAGCCGATATAAACACAAACTACAAATAACATAGATCTCAGGGTCTAACCACTATAAACACAAAATATAAATAACAGGTCTTAATGAGTAGCTGATATAAATACAAACTATAAATTACTTTGATCTTAATGTCTAGCTGATATAAACACTCTATAAATAACAGATTTTAATGTGTGGCTGATATAAACACAAACTATGAATAACAGATCTTAGCATCTAGCTCAAATAAACACAAGCTAAATAACACAGACCTTACTGTTTAACCGATATAAACACAAGCTATAAATAACAGATCTTCGTGTGCAGCTGGTATAAACACAAAATATAAACAACACAGATCTTAGTCTCGAACTGATATAAACACAAAATATAAATAACAGATCTTAGTGTCTATATGATATAAACACAAGCTGTAAATAACAGATCTTAGTGTCTATATGATATAAACACAAAATATAAATAGCAAATCTTAGTGTCTATATGATATAAACACAAAATATAAATAACAAATCTTAGTGTCTATATGATATAAACACAAAATATAAATAACAAATCTTAGTGTCTATATGATATAAACACAAAATATAAATAACAAATCTTAGTGTCTATATGATATAAACACAAAATATAAATAACAGATCTTAGTGTCTATATATGATATAAACAAAATATAAATAACAAATCTTCGTGTGCAGCTGGTATAAACACAAAATATAAACAACACAGATCTTAGTCTCGAACTGATATAAACACAAAATATAAATAACAAATCTTAGTGTCTACATGATATAAACACAAAATATAAATAATAAATCTTAGTGTCTATATGATATAAACACAAAATATAAATAACAAATCTTAGTGTCTATATGATATAAACACAAAATATAAATAACAAATCTTAGTGTCTATATGATATAAACACAAAATATAAATAACAGATCTTAGTGTCTATATGATATAAACACAAAATATAAATAACAGATCTTAGTGTCTATATATGATATAAACACAAAATATAAATAACAAATCTTAGTGTCTACATGATATAAACACAAAATATAAATAATAAATCTTAGTGTCTATATGATATAAACACAAAATGTAAATAATAAATCTTAGTGTCTATATGATATAAACACAAAATATAAATAACAAATCTTAGTGTCTATATGATATAAACACAAAATATAAATAACAAATCTTAGTGTCTATATGATATAAACACAAAATATAAATAACAAATCTTAGTGTCTATATGATATAAACACAATATAAATAACAAATCTTAGTGTCTATATGATATAAACACAAAATATAAATAACAAATCTTAGTGTCTATATGATAAACACAAAATATAAATAACAAATCTTAGTGTCTATATGATATAAACACAATATAAATAACAAATCTTAGTGTCTATATGATATAAACACAAAATATAAATAACAGATCTTAGTGTCTATATGATATAAACACAAAATATAAATAACAAATCTTAGTGTCTACATGATATAAACACAAAATATAAATAACAAATCTTAGTGTCTACATGATATAAACACAAAATATAAATAACAAATCTTAGTGTCTACATGATATAAACACAAAATATAAATAACAAATCTTAGTGTCTATATGATACAGACACAAGCTATAAATATTTAGTACATTTTTCCAATCTATGACAGAAATCCAATTATCCATCAACATATTTCAAGGTAGTTTTAGAAACATGTTCTTATTTGATGCACATGTTTATAACAAATATAGAAAGTTTATTTTATATTTGAATCTTGCAAATGTCCATTTTAATTTGGTGACAATATACGTTTAATCAGAGAAAGTTTTTGACGTTTGTGAGTGGCATCATCGCTAATCATAGTAACAGAATGTTTTACCTTATTCACAGCTTAAAACCAGTTAAATGGCATTAGTTCAAGGATATTATATTCTAGTAAATGATATATCTTGTGTTTTAAAAGGTGTATTGATTTTTGTTTGGATCATAAACTCACAGAGAAAACTAAAGCAGTTTAGCTAAGCTTTCAAATGCATATATTTCCCAGTATAAAGTAAACTGGTTTGAAAGAATCTCCTAACATGTTTCAGTTGTGTTCATGGACAAAAACTGCTAAACAATACAAGCCAGGAAAAAAAATAAAAACAAATATATGTTTAAAGATCAACAGTTAAAACTGTGAATATCATTAACTGAAGATGTGGCAACAAAAATTATGTATTCAAAGAACAAAATGTAAATGTTTATTTCGTTATTTTCTCTTCATTTCAGTGTAACTGGTGATATAGGCAGTCAGTGTAAGGGTTGAAAAAATAACAGACAAAACAAAGTTAAACTAAAAAAACTTTTTAAAATACATTTTAAAGGTCCTAACAGCTGAGCAAATTACGTTTAACAACTGGATTAAAATCACCTTCCACTTACACGAAATCAGTAAATCCAAAACATTTACACAAATAATCTGTATTTTATACAATATTCATGTAATGCTTAGAACAAGCTTGTCATATTGTGAAAATATACCTAGTACATTCAGTTATAGTTTTCATAACTTCATATTTACATGTTGGTTACAAGATTGGTCAAATTAACCACATTATGATGGACTTATAGAAAGACTTAAAAAGTTGCATTACTAACAAGATTATAAATAATGGTAAATATAAGCACCATTACTGTGTTAAATATTAAATCCCCAAAACACCTTCAAGTGACCTTATCAAACGGTACAAGATGCATAACACAGTTTTTATGGATTATCTATTATTATTCCCAAGGATAAAAAAAAGTATTTTAAACAAGATTTCTCTTGCATAGTCCAAACTTTATAAATGATGTTTCACACAATGCCTTGAATGACACATAGATATAGACATTTCAGAGAGCTACCAACAAACTTAAAAAAAAAACAGTATTTCAACCCAAGGTCCATTTGTAAGCTTGAGTGTCGTGCTTCTGTAATAATTTCTAATTACATATGAAATGCTATGAGTTGTTGTGGCTAATGTAAAAAAACAACTTTTCAATCCAACTATAAATTGTTCACGTTAATAATACAAAACAGTCTCAGATGTGATAAATAAAACAACAAATAGCCTTCTCATCTACAATAACTATTCTAACTAAATTATGAAACTAGATATACAAAATATATTAGAAGAGAAAACCTATGTAATACTAAATACATTAATCTTTCTCTCCCTTGGGGATTTCACAATTCCTTATCTGTGTAAATTTTGGAAGTTTCTCACACAATCTTTTCGAAATCCAGTAATTTCGAACAAAAAAATAACACCACGCATTTCTGTTTAAAATAAAACTTACCCCACGGGATCCTTTTATTCCTGTAAGGGGGAATCCAAAACAAATCACTGCTTTCACTTTCTCTAAAAGAGACACCTATAGAAAAATAATTTACTTTGTTTCAGACTTTTTACACTCATAAAAAAATATATTCTGTATTTGTTGCTACACATGTGTAGTGTATTTCAATATTTACCAATTTAGAAAATTTAATTATTTTAAAACCTATTCATAAAAATACTTATCTCTTTGTTTGTTTTTGAATTTTGCACAAAGCTACATAAAAGCTATCTGCACCAGCTGTCCCTAATTTAGCAGTGTAATACAAGAGGGAGGGCAGCTAGTCATCACCACCCACAGCCAACTCTTTGGTTACTCTTTTACCAAGGAATAGTGGGATTGAATGGGGAGCACTTCGCCATACCAGACCCATAAAAATACTTCAAACATCAGAAAAGAAAATTAAAACATGAAACTCATATAGTTTATACATCTTAATCAGTGAACAAAATTCAGAAAAATACAAGATGAAATATGAGACCTTATTAACTCTTAAATAGTGGGAATGTTGTAGGTTGTAGCTCACCACATATGCAAAAAAATGGGAAAAAAATATCTTAAACACAATCTTTAGCACTGTTATTATGAAATAAAATGAAAAGAAAAACATAATAAAGACTTATTCATTACAAGTTCAAATGTTTTCAGTTTATGAAAATCACAAAAATTCTCCAATCCACAGTACAACTCTACATTCCTTATACCAGGTAGTCACAATCTTTCACTTCTTTTCTTTTCTTATTGTATGCATACATACATGACATTGTCTTTGTTCATTTTTTCTAGCTCCTAAGGATAGAATGCTTTCTAGAAAATGCCAACAGGTCTATCAGACCTGTTATGTCTTCCTGGGAAAGGTCTTGCAACCCTTCCTTACCTTTCCAATAATTTGTAAATTACATTGTAACTAAACTGTCTTAATAATGGCTTCTTGCCAGTTTTTACTGGATACGTGCTATAAGAATTCAAAAATGAGGTATCAGTAAGGTGAAGAAAGAGAACATCTTATACCACTTCATACATTTACAAAGGTAATCAATTTGTCTGATCTACATGTGACTTTTCTCAACAGTATAATATAAAACCATGTCAGGTTTGGTTATTGGTTGTTTAGTTTTGCAATCATCCTTTACACTGTATTTCATCTTTATGTACTGTACAAAGTAAAGTATCAGGATGTTTGTCTTTCCAGTGAAATGATAAAAAATTCCCTTGTTTCTTGGTCTCAACATCTCTCTTCTTCAGAGGTACAAATTTATGCACATTCTTCAATTAGTTCTAACTGTTCAACAAAAAACAGTCATACTTTCAAAGAGAAAGTTGCATAATTCTAAACTTGTATAATAATTATTAGTATATAATATTTGACCTTTTCCAAGATAGTCTTTCATCAGTTGCTTGACAACTGATCCTGTGAAGCCTAACTGAGGATCTTTGGGGACATCTACATCACTTGCAGAATAGATAATCATATCTATTACAATTTCTGTCTTACAGTCACATAATACAAAGATCTTTATTCCAAATCTCTGGTGCTTGCTTGGAATGTATTGCTTGAAAACAATGCTATCCTTGAAAAGAATCAAAGATTCATCAATAACTACTTCTTGAAATGAAGAAAAAGGTTCCTTAGCTTTAGTATTTACCACTGTAAACATTTCTCAAACTTTCCATAACCAATTGTTTGCATTTAGTTCTTAATTATTTGCAAAGTGCAAATACGTAAGAACCTCACTGAATCAATCTAGGGTAATGTATGTTGGAAAACTTTAAGTTCCTATAAGGGGATCATTTTTCCAATAATCAACCAACACATGGTGTTTTATATGTGGCACAAACATCACTAGAGCCAAAATAAAACCTGCACTTCAACAGTTGCATCTTCCCATTTCTTACTTCATGAAGTAGAGGGAGTGTTACTTTCACTTTCTTTGGAATTCAAGGATTTATAAAACACAATGTTTGTTTGTTTCTCACACAGTATAACTTATTGTACTTTGATCAAATATAGCAATAAAAAGTTCATATTCTTTAGATTCATCCATGAGATTAAATTTATCTGCGAGTCCAATGTTTTTCCATTGACAAAAGAATAAATAAATGGATCAAAATTGTGACACCATACCCATTGGGAACCAATGTATTCTAATTCACTATCTAAATCACATTCAGAGCTTGAAACAATTGAATTTGATGATGAAAAATCTGAAAATTTTTCTCCTTCACTGGAGTGATTCTTATGTGCTAATACTTCAGTTTTGTATTTTGATGAAAAATGTTTTCACTTTGTTCCTTTAGCTGTTGCACCCTTCCTTTTCTGCTCCATGACTTAGACCAGTGTTCCCAACCAGGGGTGCAAGATAGCGTTCCAGGAAATGGGAAATAACATTTCAATTTTTTTGTTTATGTCAAGGGTACTGTCCTACATATTCAAAAATTGTTCCATTTTTATTTCTTATTTTTCTTGTTACAGACGTAGCTTTTTACCTTGTTACGATAACAGGCACAGACCAAAATCTTAATGTACAGCAAACAGCACATGTGAATGTGACCTAAATACTCAGCACAACAAATTAGATTACATCCGTGAAAAACGTATTAAAGTGTCTATTATTTATTTATGTTATGTATTCATGTGATCGTGACTCAAGAAACTTCCAAAAGTATCCAGAATTAATCGATGACGTCGTGTGATGTATATTCAAGAACGTTCTAGAAGGTTTTGCAGAGTATATAAACCCATGCACGATACTATGGTAATCAGTGCATTGTTGATTCAATGTTCGTGCAAACAAACTTCATTCTGTCAAAGAAAAGGAAATGAAATGATGATTATGTGAAGTTTGGTTTCACTTGCATCAGAACAAACAACTGAGGATCTGCAAAAACCCCAGTGCATGCTTTGTGATGCTGTCCTTTCAAATGCAAATTTGAAGCTGTCTAAGCTGCAGGAACACTTCAACAACCAGCATGGTGGAGCAGCTGTTGCAGGCCATAATGTTGAATCGTTGAAAGGTAGAAGGGCCTGCTTTGATTCTCGAGCAACCCTTCCAAAATTAGGTTTTATATCTGCTGACAAACCACTGCTGATGACTTCATACCGTGTGGCATATAAAGTAGCCAAATCAAAGAAGCCCCAAACAATTGCAAAAGAGGTGATAAAACCATGTGCATTAGAAATGGCAACAATTGTTCTGGGAAAAGAAGCCTCAAACAAGCTTAAGTTAGTGCCATTATCAAATAATGTTATTCAAAACCGAATCGGTGATTTGAGTTTGGACATTTTGGACCAAGTTATCGCAGATATCAAGGCTAGTCCCTTGAAAATCTCTCTCAAATTGAACAAAACAACTCATTGCAGTAGTGAGATATGTCCATGATGATGCCATAATGAAAGACTTCCTGTTCTGTGAAGATCTGTAAACAACCACAAAAGGGAAAGATGTCTCCCAGTGTGTGAAGGACTTCTTTGCAAAATATGATTTAGATATCCAAATTATTGGTTCTGTGTGTACAGACAATGCCCCTGGATTTTTTAGGATTTATTGCACTGATGAAACAAGAGATTCTGCACTTGCAACGTACTCACTGTTTTCTTCATCAACATGCTTTGATATCAAAACATTGTCTCCAAAGTTGAAAAAGGTCCTTGACACTTCTGTGAAGACCATTAACTGGATTAGGGATTGTACTCTGAAACACTGCCTCTTCAAGTCACTTTGTGAAGATTTTGAAAGTGAGCATTCAGTTTTGCTTTTCAATACAGAAGTCCACTGGCTGTCACATGGGATGGCTTTATCATACTTCTTTAAACTATGAGAAATCAAAACTTTTCTGAAGGGATGTGACTAAGATCTGCCCAGGAAAATAGAGTCAAAAGAATTCAACCAAATGCTAGCCTATTTGAGTGATATTTTCACTCATATGAATGACCTGAATGTCTCTCCAAGAGAAAAACATAAACATATTAAAATGCTGCAAAAAGTTAAATGCTTTCAAAGAAAAGTTACATCTTTGGTGTCAAAAAGTTAAAAGAGGGAATCTTTCAAATTTTTCATCACTCAAAGAAATGGTGAGGATGAGTCCATAATTGTGTGTGAAGAAATCATAGATTGTTTGGAAATACTATCAAAATCATTTGATGGATATTTTGAAGGAGAACTGGAAACTTCTGAAGAATGGATTATGAATCCATACTCATTAAATTTGGATAATATGTCGGATGATGAAGAACTGAAGGAAGATCTTATTGGACTGTGCATAAATCGAGTTCTTGAAATGCAGTTTGAAAGCAAAACTTTAGAACAATATTGGTGTTTGGCAATGGACATGCTTCCAAGACTTTGTGAAAAAGCACTAAATGTGCTCATCCCATTTGCAATGACAAACTTATGCGAATTTAGATTTAGTGCCCCTTTGTCAATCAAGAAAAAAATCTAGAAATCGCTTGGGTGCACAGGTACACTTGCAGATTGCTATCAGCAACAAAATGCCACACTTTGAAAAACTCATAAGAAATAAACAGGAACAATACAGTTATTTAATTTAAATTGGCTCATGAATATTTGAACATTTCAAATTCAAAGAAATTTAATTTCATGAACAGATGAAAATGTATTTTTTTGTAAGCCATGTAGGGTTTATGTAACTTAGTTTGTTGTAATATCTATTCTTTTTCAAATGTGTCATTTTTGTTTATATATTGTTAAAAACTAATTATAACAATTTGTTTTGGCCAACTTCACCTTTATTCTTAAATAGATAATTACTGTGAAGGGTGTGAGAACATATTAATATTTTTAAGGGTGCAGGGAATAAGAAAGGTTAGGAATCACGGACTTACACTAAGAAAATGACTCAGAACACTGAGTGGATACATTCAGTATGGTGTGAGGGGGTTACCAATTAATTTTTTTAGCCTGTATCATCAGTTGATGTTGTCTGTACTGAGCTCAAAGCAAGAAATCAATCAATGATGGCTCCCTCTTTATAGGAAAACATCAACTAATGATGGCTACTGTTTAATGGTCAAGAAAAATAGAAAATAAACTTGTATGTTATTGGTTTTTAGGGATATTTATTTGAAAGATATTAATATCATAGTCAAATTAGGTCTAATTTAAAAACTGTTGAGTTTTTTACAAAACAATTTTTGGGCTTTTATATTTCTTCCCACTTAAGTAACAATATTTGGAAGAAACTCAAAAATAAAACTTAGTTTCCCATTAGCCATGGATTGTGAATTCAAATATAAGTAGCACATGAGTAACATGAAACTAGTCTCTTTTTCTTAAAAACATCCATTCATTCAAAACTTTGAGGTATATTTTAGAACAATTTCAGTTATTAAAAGGTGATATTTTACAAATGGATGCCAAACAATTATTTTGTAATTGTAAAGTAACTAACCACAATTTAATATTTCTTTGGTGTTAATATTTTAAGAATTAAATGTTACTCAATGAAAAGGGGAGCCTTGACAAGATTATAATACCACATTTTTATAATACAACAGAAATCTAACACTTACATGACAGGCTATCAAAGCTCCAATCATCCAGCCTACCAGAACTATTGGACGTTTTGGAAACTCTGATTTTAACTGTAAAGTTACAAGGACATTAAAGGTTATAGCAATTACATACTCCACACAAATATTTCAACGTGTGTCTACAAATGGTTGTACACATTTTATAATACACAAAGTTTTAAAAAGATATGCATGAAGGTGTACAGGAGTCTAACAAAAAACAGTTCTACTCAAGTTCTCTATAGTTTTGTCCTAAGCCAGATAGTGTCATAATGACAACTTTAAAAGAAAAGTGTGAACCATTCTGCAGTACGAGGAACTTGAGTACAACATCAATCTATTAAGTTAATCAGATATGAACATCATTAAAGAATGCTATCAAGTTACAGCATAAGAATGTCAAAAGTACAAGACTGCTTTATCAAACAAAGCAATCTTCTGATATTCTTTTAAAAAGTTACTATTTAGGTAGATAAGAGTATAAGAGTGTAATTTGGTGTATCTGGATTTTCAGAAAGCATGCAACATGGTGCCATATAAAGGCTTTTAAATAAAGTTCTCTGTTGGTGTGTTGGGTAAGTTAGCTAATTTGATAGAGGAGTGGCTGTATGGAAAAAACAGTTATGAATGGATTTTGCACAAACTATTAAAATCACAGGTAGGGTAGCTCAGGGCTCTATCTTAGGTCCATTGCTGTTTCTGGTTTACATCAATGGCATAGATCAGTGGTGCACAAAGCACAACCCACAATCAGTCACCAAGTGGCCCACAATGTCCAACAGGAAAGTCAAACATAGAGAGTTTATGCGCTTTGAGTTTGTTCTTGCATGAAGATTAAGTGCTGTAGAAGAATATGCATTAGGTTAGATACTGGATGGTTCCATATTTGTGTCAAGCAATAAAGAAAATTTAATAAGTAAATCTTGTTAATGCATTGCCATTTAATCATTGGCGCAATGATGTAATATTTCCGTAATTACAAAATCTCATGCATTCCAATTGTTCTTCGAGATTTACTTACAAGCCCTATTTTGATATTATTTTGTAACAAAAATGGCAGCTAATCGTAAAAGACAAATTGACGACAAAAACTGGCAGTTTCATCATGATTAGACTGTTTAGTTTAACAACAGAAGAAAGTGATTTGTCTGCTGTGTCATTCGACAGTAGCAGTATCCAAAATAAAGCGTAATTATGAGTCAAGGCATAAAGATTACCACAACGTTGTACGTGCATGTCTTTCACCATAACAAAATCTGGTTTAGCTTTACAAAACTAAATAGTGTGATCGTGTATAATGAGCATCAGATAAACATGTATGTCACAGTGGGTGAGTTTAAAACAAACTGAAATTAAAGCCCCCCCCCCCAAATAACCCTCATATATAAGAATTATATTTACAGGAACCAAAAACATACCTCTGCCACTTTGTTTCGTACTGCACTAATGATATTTTCCAAACAGGGATTGATGTCAGCTCTTTTCACTTCACTGGACAAAGGGGATGACACTGTAATCAGTTTACCCATAAGTGACAACTGATTATGTAAGAATCTCATACGACGGGACTGGCTGCTCCAAGACACTGCTGGCCCATTTGGTGTCATTATCAGAAAAGGGTTGTTGGGAAGTCGTTTCTAAAAATCGCAGATTTATTCATTAAACTCTTTCTAAATAACAGACATTCTAATGCTCACTAATCTGTTGAAATGGCATTCATGCAACACACTGAGAAATGAATATAAATGTATCACCAATATTAAAACAGAACCATCACTGTCAATAATTTCAGGTCTCCTCCATTTGACTAGAGAATACAAAAAATAAACATGCAACATGACTTAAAAACAAAATTTCAGCTGTTTTTAGTACTTTAGATGAGTTAACAGGTTTTATGAAGCCTACTGCAAAATGTGTGGCTACATACAAACTGCTGTAGATATTTCAGTGAAACTCTGTATGCACACTGTGAAAACTTTGAGAAGTTTTTCCACATCAAGGGCAGAAAAATTCTACAATGAAGACTAAGTTTGAACATCCCATAGCTAAGATTAGTATATACTAGAATTTATCAAACATTCCATAGCTAAGATTAGTATATACTAGAATTTATCAAACATTCCATAGCTAAGATTAGTATATACTAGAATTTATCAAACATTCCATAGCTAAGATTAGTATATACTAGAATTTATCAAACATCCCATAGCTAAGATTAGTATATACTAGAATTTATCAAACATCCCATAGCTAAGATTAGTATATACTAGAATTTATCAAACATCCCATAGCTAAGATTAGTATATACTAGAATTTATCAAACATCCCATAGCTAAGATTAGTATATACTAGAATTTATCAAACATTCCATAGCTAAGATTAGTATATACTAGAATTTATCAAACATCCCATAGCTAAGATTAGTATATACTAGAATTTATCAAACATCCCATAGCTAAGATTAGTATATACTAGAATTTATCAAACATCCCATAGCTAAGATTAGTATATACTAGAATTTATCAAACATCCCATAGCTAAGATTAGTATATACTAGAATTTATCAAACATTCCATAGCTAAGATTAGTATATACTAGAATTTATCAAACATCCCATAGCTAAGATTAGTATATACTAGAATTTATCAAACATCCCATAGCTAAGATTAGTATATACTAGAATTTATCAAACATCCCATAGCTAAGATTAGTATATACTAGAATTTATCAAACATAAAGTTGTCCATCTGCTGAATGGACAATCCCATCATCATGTTTTGCTGTCGTTTCTGTTTAGTGAGTTAATAAATAAAGTGTGTGTGTGTTTACATTCTGTATGTTTTCTTCTGTATACAAACCAAATTACTATTTCGTGAAATAATGACCTTGATCTTTGACCCTGAATTATGGTTCATTCCCACCTCTAAGGTAAATGACCTGTGTAATTTGAATAAAATCAGCTGATTAGAACTGTACATTATCATGCAGAAAGTAGATCTGTATGTCTCCTCAAACTTTGAAGAGTAGGGGGAGGGAGAATAACCAAACAATACATCTCCTACATTATGTGCATCTTAATCAAACATGCAAAACAAAAATAGACACTTTTACCATTTGTACTTCATCTGTATTTATTGTCAACAGATTTGAGTCTCTTTATAAAATTATGATCCAAATTTAATGTGCAATGCTTGCAATCTACCAATAGTCTTTCCAATGTCTTTAAAATGAAATGACTAACATCAACACTACAAGTAACAAAACATTTAGACTAAAAATATAAAACCCAACTTATCATAAAATGACTGGATTTGTTCAGGACCATGAAATCTATCAAAGGTAACACATGCCAATTCACAGTATAGGTCCACAATCTCATATCCGAAGTTCCAAAATTCGAAAAGCTCCAAAAACTGAAGTTTTTTTTTTTGTGGAGCCTGGAATGCCAGTATAACTGATGGCCCAACTCCACACCCACTTGATCCACATCACACCTAAGTGACATGGCAGCGTGTACCAGGTGTGTCTCAGTTGGTCACACGTGTCTACTGATCACTGATATGTTTTTTTGCTTTTCAATTTGTGACTGTTTTTAATTTTACTGTGAAAATGAGAGCTGCAGATACCCCTACAGGCAACAGTGAGAAAAGGAAACCGAAGCATCTGACATTATCAATAACACAGAAAGTGGACTTATTGTAGTAGCTCAATCCTGGTGTCTTATCAAAGAACACGGTGTCAAAACTACAACTGTACATGATTATGGGGTGCTGCTCTGGACCCTACTTCGGTGATACATTTGTTCTAAAATCCGAAAAATTCTGAATTCCGAAACATAACTGGCCCAAAGGGTTTCAGAAAAGGAATTGTGGCCCTGTACTGATTCTCTGCTACTACCTTAAGAAGTTTCAATATAAGATGATGAATTACAATATGATAACATGTTACTCACAAATATTCATCATGTATTTCTTGTTTATATCTCGTTGTAGAGGAGGATATAGTGAAGCAAAAACAATATCCAGGTTATATTTTTTAGGTTATTACTATTGTGGCAATAAGGGGTAATGATTACTTAAGAAAAAGTCATATAATTACCTCAAACAACTATTTTGCTATTCAAAATAATTTATTTAGATTAATAGAAACTAGTATAAGAACTTTCTATTAACTCTAGAAAACTGTATATTTATTTAAACCACAGAACATCACAATACTTACAGGTTTGTACAAGTTCAGCATGTGTAATACAGGGTCCCACGGTCTCTTTAACAGTAGGTTAAGAGCATCACTACTTGTTGGTCCTGACTGGCACACAGGACTAGACTGGAAATGATTCATAAACCTATCCATCAAACTTGGAACCTGTTAGAAAGGACCAAGTAAACAATGCTGTTTACAACATTTGAAAATTCTAACCATTTGACTTATGTTTTACTTATGTAAAACTTTTAAAAATTGGTAAAACAACAGATATAATTTTAAACATAACCAGCTAGAGTACAAGTCATTTTTGAAAGTATTATAAAGTTATCACATTCCAAAAATGTGCTATTTTTATTTATTATCACTATTATATTTTAAATGTTTCTAAAGATTACTAACAACTTACTGATTTCTCACTCCTAAAAACCATCATGCAAATACCTTACTTTTAGAAAGAAAACACACTCAAGCTTATTTAATACAATTAACATATTAAAATAAATTATAAGCTGCAGACATGTAATGAGTTTGAAAATGAGGATCCCATGATTGGAACCTGATAAAATTAGATGAAAGTCTCACAACTGGAATAAACCCAGACATCAATACACTCAACAAATCCACCAGAGTAGCCCCTCCCACTAGTGCATTTTTATTACCTCCAACAAGTGTCTTTGCAACCACTGTCATGTAAAGAAGCTGATAATTTGTAGTCAATAATAATGACTACAGAACAAAACTACTTATTTCATTTTGTGTTTTTCCATCTTTACATTTTTGTGGTAGAAGTGAGCTCAATCATATTAATCGATCCTGTATATCGATAGAACAGAGAAAATAACACAAAAATGGGAGATTTTAAAACCTATGAAAATTAAACTTGAAATTGTTTGATAAAGAATAGCATTTTTAATTTGAACGTGAAAATCACTTTGCACTTTGAGTAGTCAACACTAACACCATATATTCATGGATTTGTGATGTTTATTAAAAGCTTCTAAACTTTCGTGAAGTTACAGAAAATGTGTTCAAAGTTATAGTATGGAGATTCCAATGGTCACTTTCAGGTCACATGGTCAGTGTAATCCACCAGGTCAGAAATAAAAAAGTTAATCGTGAAGCAACATAATGGGCAGGTTCTTTCTATTATTATTTGAGAATCTCGGTTTTGATTTTTATCATAATTAAACTTTCTTTTCTTGTGTTTATTGTTACAAAGCTAGTGACACGAATTTAAAGGATAGTAAGAGGCTAACAACATTGATCTCAATATCTCTATCTCCTTAAGTGCAAGTGTAACTACATAACTTTATTCAATTACAAGAGAGTGGATCACGGTGGTCCAGACCCTGCCATCTGTATTCTTTAATGTTGTAGAAACAGGTTTGGATCTCAGAGAGAACCCAAGAAAGATAAAATCCCCAAGCCTTTTTTTTTCAGGAATTAATAGCTACATTAATATTGTAGTGGGGATTGAAAATCATTTTAAAATCTATACAATCACTTTGCTTGTTTGTGTATTTTTTATTGCAACATTCATAACAACACAAATAACTAATAATCCTTTCTTTCCATTAAAACATTTTCTCTGTTTATTGTTCAGTTTTTGCATATGATGAAACAAACACAACATCTATAAACTTTCAATACAGCCATATTCCTGAGAGCTATAACTTTTACAAAAATTAAAACTACAATCAGATATTTATTTGTAACTCTTACTTTGGGATACAGATAATTATATACAAAATTGCCAAAGAAATAAACTTTATAAATTTATGACTGTTTTAATTTTTCTTTAAACACTTCTCATAGTAAGATCCATACTTTGTTTTAAAATTGATATTTTTAATATAGACTTGCATACTCATTATTTTGTTATACCTGTATAAATTTCTTACATTACCTTTAAAACTGTCACATGTCTATCCAACAATGTAGTACCTTCTGTTTGGTTGAAAACATATTAAAGTACGTCTGAAACACATTTCCCCTTTATAAAAAATGTTCAGGGGAATATCTAGACCAAGTACCTTCAGACTGGTAGAAATGTAGTGATAGTCTGAGCCGAGGGCCAAATCACTGATGTGATCAGGTTGGAAGCAGATGAAAACATCATTGTTTTAGAATTTTTTAATTGCTAGTGACCTTCTCAGCATATTATTAGTATATATGAGTGTAATATATGGTAACCAATACTTTGAATGGTTGGTTTTTTGTTTTGGAAATCAATGTGGTTGTTTGTCAGTTCGTAAATTATTTGGAAACCTCGACAATCCCTACTATTAAATATTACTGTACTCAATGATTATGTGATATTGTATAAGTAGGGGGTCTGAAACCCCTCCATTTTGTTATGGGAATAAATGATAATAAAATAATAATACAACCATGCACTATAAAAAATAATTTTTATTTGTTATTGTTTTTATTTGATAGTTTTTTTTATTGTCAATAAAAGCTTTCTGTTGTGTTTTCTAAGTCAACATGGCTAATACATGAACATCAATCAAATAGTGTTTTAATAACTTCCTGCTTTGTCAATAAACTCAAACATGCACATGCAGAAATCTGTCTTCAAAGTGAATATTACTTATGCAGCTCTTATAACAGTTGTTACAGAAATGAGTTCCATTGTCTGGAAGTTAGAATACTTAAAGAAAAAAGTTTTGTATTGTTGAACTAAAAAAAGTGCTGTGACTGTATAAATGTTCCCATAGAAACACACCAGTCGAGGCCACATCACATCTACACTACTATATCACCACTGCCCTACTCTCAACTAAATGAGTACATCCAACTATTTTAGTGGCAACCATTCAGGAGAAAACCTCCATAGCCCACTATCCTAATGGTATATTCCACTCAAAGAAAGAAGGAACAATATATGTTGGGAAGTCCAAAGGACCAACGTCACCAAAAACAATGCAATGAGGGACCACAAAACCCTATTTTGAAAAGCAGACCACACTGAGTTCTTCACTCAAACTATATAAGAGATGAGCAACTACCAGATTTAGCCATGTCACGTATGAGTGGTACAGTCCAGAAGGAACATGTTTACAAACCAATTATCATGAGGTAGAAAACCTTCTAGGGATCTTGTGGAAAGTTCCATTTCTACAGCAACCATACAGATCAACACAGGGTACCAGTGAGATTTTGTTGTTAGAGAATGCCTAGCCACTTGTCACAGAGTAGAATCCAAGAAGTCAGAGAAAAAAAAATCACAAATACTTACAAAGTGTCATAAAAAATAGGAGATACCCCAGATGTGCAGAAACAACAAAGTGATAGTGATAATGAGAGATGAACAACAAAGTGGTAAACATGTCTGATTCCAGAATCTCCTCCAAAGACTGACTGAGATGAGAAAATAGCTGGGAACAAGAACCTTTGAATGAAACTGTGTGGACCATTTAATAACACACAGAACTCAATCCAGATTATAGTAAAAGTAAAATGAAAAACACCCAAATAAACAAGGAACCAGGTAGAACAAAAGAAGAACTTCACCAAAAAGATCAACCAACCTATCTGAGCAGCTTTGAGAAGGAACTGAGATTATTACAGGCTGACTTCTGTGTGGAATAAGTTGGAAGAAGCCAGTCATCCATATGAAAGAGAAAGCGCAACCCTATGGCAAAAAGATGGATGGAAAAACTTTGCACCAACTGAAATGCATGCACTAAAATCACATCTGTTTGAAAACTTATGTAAGAAGACATCAGATAATTTGTCATGAAGCAAGATTATAAATTTGAAAATGGGTTAAATGAGGAACAAAAAACTTTGTAACAAGTTTAATACAGTAAGAAATGTAAAATATTTGGAGAAGGTTTTGTCATTATTGAATACAAGTAGTTTACTTCAATACAAGTTTTTGTCTCAAATTACACTGCTTTTAACTTACTGACAGAAAATTTTTTTTTGATTTGCACTCGCTATAAATTTGAGATTTTAATTACGTGAGTTTACTCTTCAGTGAGTAGAAACAGTAAATTTCAAAACATCCTGATGACTCAAATCTTTAAAGAATATACTTTTGATGGGAATTCTATTTGAACATTGTACGTACATGAATTGGCTAACTGGCTACTTAATTGTTTCTAAATTATCGTCTCAATAGGTTTTAAATGCAAGTATTAATACCCTCACATAAATAACTGCAAAACTTCTTTTCATTATTAAATTATCAAATTATTTTATTTACAAAAATCAATGTAGGATTACTGCATACTTGAAAAACAATAATGGTAATGATATGGTAATATTTAATCAATATTAGCAATTCATCCAAAGTATCTTTTTCAGATAAAGCAATGTTTTGTGCAAAATGTCCAACCGATTGCATTCAGAAGACATATGATGAAAAATCATGGGTAACCAGTAATTACTTTAAAAACAGAATATAAATGAAAACACGAAAATTGATACCATGTTAGAATAACGTAATGGTTGAAAAAGCTATGAAGATAGCACACACCAATTTTATTTTTTGAAATGTACGAGCTGCAGGAGACACGTACCAACTGATTAAGCTATTTCCATGTAGTAAATATATGTACACACTACTTTTATCCACATAAAAGGTTAACATCAATCTTAATAATTTAATTAATTAAATCTTCAATCTCGACTTACATAACCACTTAGTACAGCAATACCTCATACAGTACAGCTTCAATCAATACAGAATTCACTATAGAGTGGTTTATAATTTCCAACTGAAGATTCAATTAGTACTGAATGATTCACTACAATACAGCTGTATTTATATATGTACATATATGAGTCATTTTTATTTTGGCTGACATTTTTCTGAAATGATTTTCATGAATTTGTGTCACTCACTTATTCTAGATCTTTCTGCAAGTCAATGCGATGCACATGCACATTTATATACTGTACAGTACAAATGTGAGCATCACTTGCTTCCAGCAGCAGTCTAAGATCAGCGTTTTTTCTTGAGCATGGGTGTATCCTCCTTGTGATATTTTTACAAATCCCTTTATTATGAGTGAAAAAGAAAGTGTGATGATACAGAATCAAAGATATGTAAATGGTTTACATTAGAAGAGAAACTTAAAATCATCAAATGCCATGGAGAAGGTGCTTCAGTTGCCAAATTGCATGATGCAAAAGAATAAATGAATCTTCTGTAAGAAATGTAAAAAAATCAAAACAAAAAAGTATTGAATGGCTACCAACTGTTTTACCTCAAAAATAATCGTAAAGAAAAGAAGCTCTAATGGTGAATATGGAATGTCTGCTGTCAATATGGATAGAAGATTGAATGTCTGCTGTCAATATGGATAGAAGATTGAATGTCTGCTGTCAATATGGATAGAAGATTGAATGTCTGCTGTCAATATGGATAGAAGATTGAATGTCTGCTGTCAATATGGATAGAAGATTGAATGTCTGCTGTCAATATGGATAGATGATTGAATGTCTGCTGTCAATATGGATAGAAGATTGAATGTCTGCTGTCAGTATGGATAGAAGATTGAATGTCTGCTGTCAATATGGATAGATGATTGAATGTCTGCTGTCAATATGGATAGAAGATTGAATGTCTGCTGTCAATATGGATAGAAGATTGAATGTCTGCTGTCAATATGGATAGATGATTGTAATCAGAAGCAAATTCCTTTGAGTTAAATGGAAATTCAAATGAAAGCTACGAGTCCTTTCAACACCTTTAAACAAAACAACGAAAGAAAACAATGGAGAAGGGACAACTTATGAACCATTTTTGGCAAGCCATGGTTGGTTATTCTGTTTTAAAAAATGCTTTGAGATTCATAATATTCACATTTTAGGCAAAAGCTCAAGTGCAGGCAAAGATGCTGATGAAAAATTTCCTAATAAATCTATAGAAATTATTGAAAAAAATTGGGTTCAAAGATAATCAAATTTATAATGTTGATGAAACGGGTTTATTTTGGAAAAAAATGCCTTCTAGAACTTTTCTATCAGAAAATGAAAACTCTCAGCCAGGTTATAAGGCATCAAAAGATTGTTTGACACTTTTGTTAGGTGGAAATACATCTGACAATTTCAAATTAAAACCCATGCTTGTGTATTATGAGGAAACCCTCCAAGCACTTAGCAGCTATGCAAAGACAACTTATTTGGTTAACAAATAAAAAAGCATGGGTCACAAAAACTTTGTTTAAAGACTGGATAAAAAGTTATTTTTGTCCTGCAGTTGAACATTACTGCAGAGAAAACAAATTGAGCTTTAAATCTTTGTTGTTATGAGATAATGCATCAGGCCATCCAATGGTACTTTGCAACTTCAATGAAGATGTCAAAATTCATTTTCTTCCACCTAATACACCTCTACTGCAACCAATGGATCAAAGTGTCATTGTGACGTTTAAAGCTCATTATAGGAGGGAAACTTTTTCTCAAGCAATAAAGGCCACAACTGGAGAAGCTGCACTATCTTTGCCTGAATTCTGGAAAAAATCACAACATCAACGAAGTGTGGTTCAAAGCAAGAGTAACACGAGAGCAGTACGAAAGCATGTTTTGCCTCATTGCATAAGCAATTCCTGTGGCTTCGAGTCTCAAATTAGGGATATTTCTGAAGACGTCATCAAAACTGGACACAATCTTGGATTCAAGTCTTTGGAAGTGGCTAATGTTCAAGAGGGTACTGATGCACATTCTCAAGCTCTCAACAATGATATGTTCCTTAATTCAGACCAAAATCGAACATATGAGGAAGAAGAAGAAAGTCCACAGTGTAAAGAAGGTGTTAGTGAAAAGTGGGAAAAAGAATTTCCCTTATAGGAACTTGAAGAAATGTTTAGAGCAGTGGAAACTGCTTCAGACTGAATTACAAATCATGATCCAGACATAGAGTGCAGCATTAATGACCAACAAGTCTTAGAAAATGCCATTCGATATTACTTAAAACTCCAGGAGGAAAAAAAAAAGATGGTGCAACTCAAATTGGATGCATTTTTCTTTAATCAGTAAACTTTTAGTTTTCATTTTTCAAAAGATAATTTTCATTGTTTTAATTTTTCAAAATAAAGTTTATCAATTAATTTCATTTTCATTTTACCTCATAACTATTTGTGTTTATTATTTGTTTCCTAACTAATCAGACTTAATTATTTCCACTATGATGAAATTCCTTATGACACCCATGTATCATTATTTTTCATCTTAAAACTATTCCCTGTTCAGTGCTGATTCAATTAACAAGGTTGTATTTTCCAACGTGTTAACCTCACTGTGCGATGTATTCCTACACTGATAATCTTTAGATTCTTCAATAATACTAGTAGAAACTAAATACTTGCACTAGTTTTCAAACACAAACCAAACTGATTTTGAATAAAACTAAAGAATCTTACTTTTGACTTTAAAGTTTGTAAGACATCCAAATAAGCTGCCAAGTAAGGAAATGGAAGGTTTTCAACTATTGTCTGATAAAGCCACAGAAGAAGCTTGTTGTCCTGAAAAGTTAAATAAATTATTTATTTTTTTCATTCCATTATTTACAAGGTTTTATATCAATACTGTTACCTTTTCTTTTTAATAAAGAAATTTCAACAGTAATTTCTTCCATCCCAGAAGTTTAAAAATACACATTTCACATGATTACACTAATGATAACATGGAAACACAATTCTTGCAAAACAATGTAACATCTTAAAAAACAAGTACTGTTACCAAAAACTAATTTTAACTCTAATTTTACAATAAGTAATATTAACCAAACATCCAACACACTATCAGTATTGGTACACCTCTAATTTTCAATTGCATAAAATTTATTCTTCTGCAGAATTTACATGAGACATAAATATCTTGAAATGCATAATCAAAATGAAGAGAAAAAAAATTTAAATACACCCCAGAGCAGTGTTATCTTTACTTGGGCCCAACATGCTTCCAACCTTTGACAAAACTTCACAACTTACAAACCAATATTCTCAGTTTCTGGTTATTTTTAAGTGTTTTTTATGGTATTGTCCAACAACAGATAAAAGTATTTGTCACTGGCCTTACTCTACTTTAATTTTTGAGGTTTTATTTTTGCAACTTTAAATGACACAAAAAGTACATAAATAAAACACAATAAAACGTTCTTTAAAAAATATTTTAGAACTCATCTAATATTCTAAAACAATTATTAAGCACTTTTTTCAGGCATTAACAAAACACAATAAAGGTTAAACACTCCTTTCAAACATACAATTTTTGTAGCAAGGTATACAATGGCCATCAGAGGTCATCAGTGCAGGGTAGTGATCATTATGCAGGAATGGAATGAGAAAAAAAATGGCTGATGCATTACCCATAACAGTTTCAAATCTCTTGTTATAACAATCCAAGAGATGTTTATGAGCTATTCATAACATGCTTCAGCCATTTTTTTCTCACACCGTCATTACATAAAGACCTTCAGTTTAGCCAAAAAAACATCACTAAAGAACTGATGGGTAGTGTAACAGCCAAATGTTCCAATTCTGGTGTCAGAAGGGCTAGCTCTCCAACGATGGAAGTTTTTGTTACAATTCATACACCAAAGTGTTGTATTTTTAACTTGTGGAGTACAGAAGCAATATTGTGTTTCACTCACTTCAACAAATGATGTCTGTTAAGATAACTCATTACGCCAGGCTAAAACTGCTGCCTTTAGCAACTGCCGTTCATTATAAAATATTTGTTGGTATTGTTTAAAAGAGAGAGAATGGAAACATGTTATAAAAATAGTATAATCCAGTCATACTTTTTTATAAAAGGCTTTGTACAGAAACAAGGTTGAGATGAATACACAAAACTACAAAAAGTCCCAACATAAGAAGCCACTAAATCAACATTATTGGAATTATCCACTCTTGAGATTAATGACAATATTCAGTTTAAATGCTTCTATTTAAATCTGAATTCATGCAAACGAAAAGGAATCCAATATTTAGTTGTAAATAAATGTTATTTTTAGAAAGATTTGGCTACTTACGCAGTGAATTTTCTACAGTTTTGTGTATTTATTCCTGTCTTGTTTCTGTACTTTATGACATTACCAACCTTACATCATATTCATTTTTATCACTTGTTTTTATTCTAAAACCTTCTCAAAGTTAAACACACCTATAATGATAGAACATTAAGTTTAAATCAGTTTTTCTCTTTTGTTTTCACATCCAATAATAAAACATAGATTCAATTTATATTAATAAACAGTAATCTTTATAATTACAGGAAGTTTTATCTGTGATACATCAAGGGTATGAAATATTCCAAGGTAAAAATTTCCAACGAATCTCCAATCTACCCTTAGTCGCATACAACAACTTGCATTCTTACATTTCTCAGATTTTTTTCTGTCACCCAACCATTTAACAAAATACCTTTTATACAATAAATTATATAAAATGATTGCATTTACAATTACTTAAAAACACCAGTGATCAACTTGTACATAAAATAATTGAGAAAGGTTAGTGTTTCTCGTGTTATAATTCTACATATAACATTATACGCAAACTTAAACTGTGTGATTCATGGAGATGAAGGTGAAAAAACTCCATTAATAAATGTACTACACTGTTCTACTGTAGCATCCACTACATTTGTTTATTACCATATACCAATGGGGGTTAAATATCTTCACACTGCCCAGGGTCCCTGCAGTGGCTAATGCTACTACTTAGGGCTTTTACTAACAGCTTGAAGATATCTATTAGTTATGATGAATAACAACCAGAAAACACATACCCAAGAGAAGGATGAAAAAACTTGGCGAATTCTTTGTGCTGTCTTGTCAACAGCAAGCCGTCTCATGACAGGTTCGTTATTAGTGCCTTCATAGGTAAGACGAGCTAAGCGGTCAGTGTTCAGTATCTTCACTATTTTATTGAACAACCTATTCTGACCAACTGACCATCCTTTCCTGCAATGGAAAGTTTTTGACTTCTGTTAAAAGTGAACTAATAAGTGAAATAATAAATATACAAGTCATACTTTTCAATTCATCACTGACTCTATTACAAACTCATAAGATACAAGTAATAGAGTATAAACCATTCAATCATTTTACCAAAAACAGCACAAAATAAACACAAAGGACTGCGATTCCTGTGAACGCTGACAAACACTTTCCTACCTGTGAAAATAAATGTGGATGGAATCATTAGTTCCTGATGTATTAACTGTACGAAACAATCATTAGTTCCTGATGTATTAACTGTATGAAACAATCATTCGTTCCTGATGTGTTAACTGTATGAAACAATCATTAGTTCCTGATGTGATAACTGTATAAAATAATCATTAGTTCCTGATGTATCAACTGTATGAAACAATCATTAGTTCCTGATGTATCAACTGTACGAAACAATCATTAGTTCCTGATGTATCAACTGTACGAAACAATCATTAGTTCCTGATGTATCAACTGTACGAAACAATCATTAGTTCCTGATGTATTAACTGTATGAAACAATCATTAGTTCCTGATGTATTAACTGTATGAAACAATTATTAGTTCCTGATGTATTAACTGTATGAAACAATCATTAGTTCCTGATGTATTAACTGTATGAAACAATCATTAGTTCCTGATGTATCAACTGTATGAAACAATCATTAGTTCCTGATGTATCAACTGTATGAAACAATCATTAGTTCCTGATGTATTAACTGTATGAAACAATCATTAGTTCCTGATGTGTTAACTGTATAAAACAATCATTAGTTCCTGATGTATTAACTGTATGAAACAATCATTAGTTCCTGATGTTTTAACTGTATGAAATAATCATTAGTTCCTGATGTGTTAACTGTATAAAACAATCATTAGTTCCTGATGTATTAACTGTATGAAACAATCATTAGTTCCTGATGTTTTAACTGTATGAAACAATCATTCGTTCCTGATGTATTAACTGTATGAAACAATCATTAGTTCCTGATGTGTTAACTGTATAAAACAATCATTAGTTCCTGATGTATTAACTGTATGAAACAATCATTAGTTCCTGATGTATTAACTGTATGAAATAATCATTAGTTCCTGATGTGTTAACTGTATAAAACAATCATTAGTTCCTGATGTATTAACTGTATGAAACAATCATTAGTTCCTGATGTTTTAACTGTATGAAACAATCATTAGTTCCTGATGTTTTAACTGTATGAAACAATCATTCGTTCCTGATGTATTAACTGTATGAAACAATCATTCGTTCCTGATGTGTTAACTGTATGAAACAATGATTAGTTCCTGATGTATTAACTGTATGAAACAATCATTAGTTCCTGATGTGTTAACTGTATAAAACAATCATTAGTTCCTGATGTATTAACTGTATGAAACAATCATTAGTTCCTGATGTATTAACTGTATGAAACAATCATTAGTTCCTGATGTATCAACTGTATGAAACAATCATTAGTTCCTGATGTGTTAACTGTATAAAACAATCATTAGTTCCTGATGTATTAACTGTATGAAACAATCATTAGTTCCTGATGTATTAACTGTATGAAACAATCATTAGTTCCTGATGTATTAACTGTATGAAACATTCATTAGTTCCTGATGTATTAACTGTATGAAACAATCATTAGTTACTGATGTATTAACTGTATGAAACAATCATTAGTTACTGATGTATTAACTGTATGAAACAATCATTAGTTACTGATGTATTAACTGTATAAAACACATAAGTATTGTTAACAGTTCACTCATCTAAAAATTTATAAACAAAAGAAAAGAAAAAGCTGTAACATATTTTTACTGTTTTGGTAAATAATTTCAATTTATAACGTAAAGTTACCTTAAATGTTATGCTATGAACACAATTTTTGTTCAGACATATTTTATGTTATAGCCACAGTTGCAGCCACCAGTAATGGGATTACAAAAATAATAAATAATTACTTAAGTATACTAAGAACAAAAAATGAACTATATTTACGTACATAAAATATAACACCACAATCTTTGAAACATACAATTTGTTTTATAACTACATCAACTTGAACTCAAAAAATACATTTTTATTTTACTTAATAAATAAATGTCTGTGCTACAGCCACATAATAATAATGTTATATCACATAATGAGGGACATAGCACAAACTCAGGTTGTTTCAAACTTTATAAGGAAACTGTCTTATAATTAATCTTGACAAATGTAAATATTCATGATAACCTGCATAACTAAAAATATCCAAGCCTAGCTTTAATGGGATAAATTATATAAATTATATATTTCTTCCAGTTAAAAATCTAATCAAACCACAACACAAAATAAGAATTCTGGGCTTGAAACATTTTTTGGTCAGAGTTTAGTTTGGAATCATGCTAAGTTTCATCCTGATAAAAACAACAGACAGGTGTTTCCAGTGCTTAAAACCCAATAACTAACATGTTTAAAACACTAAAAAGTCCAACAAGGGTTTAAAGTTCGGTCAAACCACAGATACAACCAGGCCTTGGGGCACATAACAGACTTCTCAGAATTACATTCAAGATTTAATTACAGTACATCACTGTCAATGTGTGTCAATAAACTTTGCAACAAAACATACTTTATAATTAAACTTTTATTATGAAATTGAATTTTAGTTTGTGTGTGTGTTTTCTTATTGTAAAGCCACATCGGATTATCTACTGAGTCCACCAAGAGGAATCAAACCCGAGTTTAGCATCGTAAATCCACAGACTTACCACTGTACCAGCAGAGGTGGTGGTTTTTAGTTGGTAAAGGAAATATTAAATACGTTTTCAATATTCACTTTTTGTATAATGAGACAGTTACTCTCTTCAAATTAAACACTATTTTTTCCTTATATTATTTTCTAAGTCTACAAGCACTTACACACTTGTACAATAGACATCACCGAGTCAAAATAAACATTTACAGCCTCCCTTCTTTCTTTAGTTATATGCCATAAACTGAAACTCACATGCTCCCCTCTAAGCACATGCTGTATACATACAATTCTCTGTGACATTTGCTACTCAATTATCTGCAGAAAGAACAGATCAAAATGTATTTTCTTTCAAGGCCAGCTCATTCATACAATCAGTTTTTAGTTATAATGTGTCAATTACACACTTTGCTATCACGGATATTACCTTAACTAGGTAAACTGTAACAGTTTTAGGACAATTCTTCATTATGTTTTTAATATTTTGTTACTTAATTTGCATATTTAAAATAAATAAAAATTGAGTAAAGTACTATCAACAAATAAGGTTAACTTTGAGACAACAAGAAAACAAAAAAGGTACAAGACCTATGTGTAAAGAAAATGTTCAAATTACTTACTTTTAAAGTTAAATAAGAAAAAAATGGATAACAACAAGACACCTGACAGCACAACCACATTTCACTCATGGAGAATGTAGTATTTAACAAAATGTTCAATTAACTGTTTAAACAAAGCTTCCTACAGTAATAGTTTATTTTAGTGTTAATCCGACAGTAAACAATAAATCTCAATAACCAGATTTGTGTTATATTTAGCTGTCATAATAAACAGTGTAACCTGTCTGTAACAACAGGTAGTCAATTCAGGAAAACAAAAGGGAGAATGGCTTTTATTTTGTAATTACAAGATCAATCAAGGGTGAAAAACATAATACAAAATACAAAGTGAAAAACTTTTTTATATTCATTTCTAAAGTTGTGTGAAATTTGAAAACTATAAAATGATAAAAATAATATTTAAATCTCACTTTGCATTTAGAATACAAAAGACTATAGCTCCATATGTTTATAATAAACAAAACATGACACGTATTTTACAAGTTACAGCATTTTTAGTTTCATGGGTACATAATGATTACACAGTAACTAAAATGTCTATCAAAATGACTGAAGCTAAACACAGAATTAAACAGAACTTTTGCACCTGGAGAAGGGTTACATTTGTACTGAAAAATGATGAACTAAGTTACTGTCAATTGCTACTCTTTTGTGAGCAAAAATTAGTATTAAAAATTACTATTTCTTTAAATATGAAGATATTTATTACAATTCTGAAACACACTACACAACAACAAAAAGCACAATACCTTTCAACCATAAGTCAATTCTTGTGAGAAGGATAACTATCTTTCATTGGTATGTTACACAACTATCAGAACCAACTTGTTTATGTGATCTTCCCAAACAATTATCAAAACCAACTTGTTTATGCGATCTTCCCAAACAATTATCAAAACCAACTTGTTTATGCGATCTTCCCAAACAATTATCAAAACCAACTTGTTTATGCGATCTTCCCATATGATTATCAAAACCAACTTGTTTATGTGATCTTCCCATATGATTATCAAAACTAACTTGTTTATGTGATCTTCCCATGATTACCAAAACCAACTTATTTAAGTGATCTTCCCATATGATTATCAAAACCAACTTGTTCATGTGATCTTCCTAAACAATTATCAAAACCAACTTGTTTATGTGATCTTCCCATATGATTTTCAAAACTAACTTGTTTATGTGATCTTCCCATGATTACCAAAACCAACTTATTTAAGTGATCTTCCCATATGATTATCAAAACCAACTTGTTCATGTGATCTTCCCAAACAATTATCAAAACCAACTTGTTTATGTGATCTTCCCATATGATTATCAAAACCAACTTCTTTATGTGATCTTCCCAAACAATTATCAAAACCAACTTGTTTATGTGATCTTCCCATATGATTATCAAAACTAACTTGTTTATGCGATCTTCCCATTATTACCAAAACCAACTTGTTTATGTGATCTTCCCATATGATTATCAAAACCAACTTGTTCATGTGATCTTCCCAAACAATTATCAAAACCAACTTGTTTATGTGATCTTCCCATATGATTATCAAAACTAACTTGTTTATGCGATCTTCCCATATGATTATCAAAACCAACTTGTTTATGTGATCTTCCCATATGATTATGAAAACTGACTTGTTTATGCGATCTTCCCATATGATTATCAAAACCAACTTGTTTATGCGATCTTCCCATATGATTATCAAAACCAACTTGTTTATGCGATCTTCCCATATGATTATCAAAACCAACTTGTTTATGTGATCTTCCCATATGATTATCAAAACTAACTTGTTTATGTGATCTTCCCATATGATTATCAAAACTAACTTGTTTATGTGATCTTCCCATATGATTATCAAAACTAACTTGTTTGTGATCTTCCCATATGATTATCAAAACTAACTTGTTTATGTGATCTTCCCATATGATTATCAAAACTAACTTGTTCATGTGATCTTCCCATATGATTATCAAAACCAACTTGTTTATGGGATCTTCCCATATGATTATCAAAACCAACTTGTTTATGCGATCTTCCCATATGATTATCAAAACCAACTTGTTTATGCGATCTTCCCAAACAATTATCAAAACCAACTTGTTTATGGGATCTTCCCATATGATTATCAAAACCAACTTGTTTATGCGATCTTCCCATATGATTATTAAAACTAACTTGTTTATGTGATCTTCCCACATGATTATCAAAACTAACTTGTTTATGTGATCTTCCCACATGATTATCAAAACTAACTTGTTTATGTGATCTTCCCATATGATTATCAAAACTAACTTGTTTATGTGATCTTTCCATATGATTATCAAAACTAACTTGTTTATGTGATCTTCCCATATGATTATCAAAACTAACTTGTTTATGTGATCTTCCCATATGATTATCAAAACTAACTTGTTTATGTGATCTTCCCATATGATTATCAAAACTAACTTGTTTATGTGATCTTCCCATATGATTATCAAAACTAACTTGTTTATGTGATCTTCCCATATGATTATCAAAACTAACTTGTTTATGTGATCTTCCCAGTCATCTGGCACATCTTGCTTCCGCATCAGACGAACATGGTGCTCACACTCCGTCATTAGCCCTCGAACTTTATTACTGTCGATGGGCATGACAAGTTTTGATGGTACTGTTTCAATATCAACTTTGCCATTTTTCTCACTAACAAAAGTAAAAAGAAAGTGCAATTAAAAATGTAATATATTTTCTTTGATAACTTCTAAAAAATAGTAATTGGAAAATCTAAAAGAAACGGCATTAAAAAGGTATTTATCAAACATAAAATAAGCAAATTTAACTAATACAAAACACCAACAGGTCAAATAAACTCCATCAAAAACATTAAACAAAAACAGTGTATAACAAAACACAACTGCTTAGATTTTAACCATATGTCTTTTACATGATAGCCAAGTATTTACTCATTTATTTTTAACCATGTTTTACAATGGAAATTAACCCAAAATTTAGGGTTAAGCCCTACTCACCAATGATATACTGGGGGGCTGGTCAAATACTCGAATTAAAAAGTTCACATACATACTCTTTAAAAAATTGTATCTTTTAACATTCCCCCTTTATAAATAAATAGCCACTTGGTTCCAGTACCAATGTGAAAGATGTCGATCATGTGAACAGTGCACCAGATTTAGAAAAGAAAAAGCCACGACCAAAATATGAAAAACGTCCTTCTCAGGAGTTCCCTGCAGGTAGCAGCAGTTCATCAGCCAAAATATGGGACGGATATTTTGTTATGTAAAAACTAATAGTTAAACTTAAGTGACTGTACAGGCTACTAGCCATGATGACAATTAATATCTAATCACCACAACCTAACTGGAACCAAGTTCACCCATCCATACATACATACATACATACATACATACAGTCACGTGAAAAGGTTAGGACACTATGAAAGCCTGTGTATTTTTGTAACATTTTTGGATATATAGATATTTGATCTCAATTTCAACAATACTGAGAGATTATAGGAATATAACTAAATAATTAAAACTGGAGAAAATACCTTTCAAGATCTTTTGTAAATGTAATTCTACACAAATGCATATTCTAACTGAGGAAAAAGTTAGGACACCCCACCCCCTAATAGCTAGTGTTACCCCCTTTGGCTGAAATAACTGCAGTGAGATGCTTCTTGTAGCCATCTGACATCGATCTGAAGAAAGTTTGCCCCACTCCTCAATACAGAATTCTGTCAGCTGTGAGATGTTTGAGGATTTCTTGCATGTACAGCCTGTTTCAAGTCACCTCACAGCATCTCAATGGGATTAAGATCTGGGCTTTGACTCGGCCATTCCAGGATTCTCAATTTCTTAGTTTTCAGCCAGTCCTTGGTGGATTTACTGGTATGTTTTGGGTCATTGTCGTATTGCAGGGTCCAGTTCTGCTTCAGCTTTAATTTTCTTACTGATGGATTCACATGTTCCTCAAGCACTCTCTGATACACAGTAGAATCCATGGTGGATTCTATGATTGTGAGCTGTCCAGGTCCTGCTGCAGCAAAGCAGCCACAAACCATGACACTTCCACCTCCATGCTTCACAGTTGGTATGAGGTTCTTTTCCTGGAATGCTGTATTTGATTTACGCCAAACATGTCCTCTTTCTGGTGTCCAAATAATTCAATTTTGTGCAGTCTCTTTCTGATTGTAGAGGCATGCACTTTCACATAAACAGTAGCCAGAGCCTGCTGTAGGTCCCATGATGACATGTTAGGGTGTTTGACTTCTTTTAGCATCTTGTGGTCTGCTCTCGGGGTAAACTTGCTTGGACGACCAGACCTGGGCATGTTAGCAGTTGTTTTGACAGCCCTCCACTTGTTGACTATTTTCCAGACAGTGGAATAGCTGATTTCAAAATCCTTTGGGATCTTTTTAAATCCCTCACCAGACTCATAAGCTACTACAATGTTCCTTCTGAAGGCCTCAGACAGCTCTCATCATGGTGCTCACTCTCACTTCAACAGTCAGGAGCACACCAAACTAAATAGGGCAAGCCTCATTTAAAATGCTGAGTAATGATCTTCTGATCATGTGCACCTGGTGTGATATACCTGTGTGTGAGTTGAGCCATTTTAAGTGGAAATAAATGTGGGGGTGTCTGAACTTTTTCCTTAGAATAAGCAATTTTGTAGAAATAGATTTACAGAAGATCTTGAATATTCTTTTCTTCAGTTTTAATTGTTTAGTTATATTCATATAATCTCTCAGTATTGTTAAAATTGAGATTAAACATCTGTATACTCAAAAATGTAACAAAATACACAGGCTTTCATAAGGTGTCCTAACTTTTTCACATAACTGTACATACATAAAACATCTATATATTCATTTATACAGAGTAACCTTTAAATCCATTGATCACTTTTCAATGTCATAACTTAGAAACTGTAAAGAATACACTGACAAGATTGAACTTGACCTTTTTTAAGCCAATAACTCATACTATAATAGATAATTTTAGAGTTAGTCACACAGAAATGTTTTGTGTGGATATTGTTTTATTATCATGCTTTCTTTCAAAAATTAACTTGCAAATATTATGAAACTCAAAACAGTTACTGTTTCCATGGAAGTCATTAAAGAGAAACGTTACAAATTTAAAATAACAAAATAAAACAAACATGTTTAATAAAACTAACCTCCCCTCACACTTTAGATTTAACCTTAGGAAAGTTTCTCTTCTTTGCCCAACTAGTCAGTAGTTTGTATTCTGCCTCACTTGATCGAATCCTTATACCTCACTGTATTTCCCTTACTGATTTTAAATCTTGTGACCCTCTTCCCCTGCATCAATGCACCCTTTATACACAGTCCATATATAAACTCCATTATATTTTCTTATTTACATTTTTCAAACTAGCAATATTAAAGGCCAAACACAGTAAAGTACTTAAACACACATTTTGGTTTAAATCCTACATTCAGCACTTGGAGGAGCTGGTAATAGTAAGATTTGAACAAAAAGTGTTTGAGTAGAAAAACAAGCAGACAATACTGGTATACAATAAAAAACCCAAAGGTGGGTCTGCATTACTTCTGGAACAGGTATGCTCTTCAACCAGATAAAGTGAAATCTAATCATGGGCAGTAGAGAACAACATTGTTCATTATCATGAGGTTCATCCAGGCCCCAAAACATGTCACCATTGAAATTATAAGGTTGCATCAATTATACTAGTTACCTTCCCTTCTACAATCTACTGAAGGAAGAACAATCTATTGTGTACCATACCAGTCACCTTACCATTTGTGATCCACTAATGGGAGAACAATCTATCATTTTATTCCAGTTACCTTACCTTGAGCAATCTGTTAAAGGATGAACAATATATCATGTGTTGTACTAGTTTCCTTACCTTCTATGACCTACTAAAGGATGAACAATATATCGTGTGTTGCACTAGTTACATTACCTTCTATGACCTACTAAATGATGAACAATATATCGTGTGTTGTACTAGTTACCTTACCTTCTATGACCTACTAAAGGATGAACAATATATCGTGTGTTGTACTAGTTTCCTTACCTTCTATGACCTACTAAAGGATGAACAATATATTGTGTATTATACTAGTTATCTTACCTTGAGTGATTTACTAGAGGAATAACAATCTATTCTGTATTATACTAGTCACCTTATCTTGTGTGATTGATTGGTTGGCTGGTTTGGGGTTTTATGGCGCAAAGCAGCAAGGCTATCTGTGCCAAACATCTGGTAAAAAGTTAAAATTAAAGTAAAATTATTAAAATTTATAAAAGAAATTAAGGTAATACAAAACAAAGTTTAAACTTTAAATTAAAAACATAAATAGCATTAAATCCAATTTTTATATCCACAGTTGGAAGATAAAAACTACAGTAATACAAGTTGCAAAGGACTTTCTGTGGCATAATTGTAATTTTCATAACTTTCCACGATGACAAATGGGTAAGTTAAAAAATCAGCATTAGTCACCTGAAGTTGACCATTCCAGTCCTGGTTTCAAGTTATTTGACCATATGGCCATTTTCAGAAAGTAAAAGTTTTAAAAGACTTGTACCAACGTTTTAATTATTATAACTCTCCAGGATGACTAACGGGTCATTCAAACATGAGCATTAGACACCTGAAGTTCGCCTTTCCAGTCCTGGTTTCAAGTTATTTAACACTAGAGTCATTTTTTAATTTCAAATTAAACTAGATGTTCTTTAATTCTTAAAAGTAATCACATTAAAACCAGGTCAACTCATGATTTAAAAACCTTAAATAGCATTAAAAGAATTAATGGCCTTTAAGAAACTAAAAACATTTCTTAGGTGTACAGTGTCCCCACTGCCAAAAACACTAACATTATGGATATACCTTGAGACAAAACATGTTTAAAATGGTGCCGTCGTTGAGAATTGTAATGACAGTAAGACATTAAAATGTGGCTTATTGTGACCCAAGTGTTACATAAACAACACACTGGTGCATCAGTCCCAGATAATACATAATATGAGTTAAACAACTGTGACCCATGTGTTGCTTGGGTCCTTCCAATCCTTACAAAAGCAAGAAAACCAAAGTCCAATAGATGGTTTTATTTGGAAAAGCTTGTTTTCACATTGCTCACTCCAAGTTGACTGCCGATTGGCATGGAGTCAAACCTTGAATATACGATCATAGTCCATGTATGGGAAAGGCATAGTGGTGATAGCACCAGAACAGACAGACTTAGCTGCAGTATTGACGAGCTCGTTGCCACGAATACCAACATGGCAAGGTATAAAAAAAACTGGAAAGAAGCACACGTGAAAGAAAAATGGGCCAGATGGTTTCGAATATCAGCAAGAACAGGATGAGAACAAACGTGAAGCGATTCCAGGGCCAGTAAAGAACTAAGCAAATCAGTACAAGTTTGAGTACTGCTTAGCTTCTATGTGATCCAGGACAAGAGAAAAAACATGCAGGCCAGCAGTGAACACAAACTGTAGAGGGCATTCTGCATGCAACAACCAAAGCACAACAAACCATGGCAGAGCCTACAGAGTCACCTACTTTTGGCCTTTGTATTCAGGTGCAGTTCAATGAATTTAGTCTGTCCTTGGATAATATTACTGTTTCTACTGGTCAGCCCATCCCACCATGGCTTTTTGAAGTGCCATATTGTAACTTATTTTTAAGTCATCTGAGAAAAACAGACACTCCTGATTGGAAATACTGTGTTATTTGCTGAACATCTTTTGAAACATCCTTCCATTCCTTTTTATACGGATGGTTCAAAAGATATTCAGCAAATAACAGACAATCAGAAGTGTCCCCTTTTCTTGGATGACCAAAAGACAGGCCACATCTGGGGACTGTAATAAGCCATGGTAGGATGGGCTAGCCAGTGGAGAGAGTAATATTATCCAAGGACAGACTAAATTCATTCAATTGCACCTGAATACAAAGACCAAAAGGAGCAATGGCAGATAATTTGTTCTGAAAAAGCATGGCCCATCAAGGAAGGGAAATACAACCCCAGATGAGATTCTGTTGGGAGGAAGGAAGTTTTGAAGCATACAGTAAAGACAGTTGCAGACAGTGGAGGTGTAGAAAAGGTTCACAAGACTCTGTGTATAACCACCAAACTGGGGAATTGCTGAAAGCCCCATTGCAGAGCCAAAATCCCTGATGATGAACAGGGTCCAGCATTTTCAAGGTCGAGGTCTTGGCAAAGCCACAGACCAATGACCCATAGTCTAGTTTCAATTCAATTAGAGCATGATATATTTTTAGCATAGAACATCCATCCTCTCCCCAAATGGTGAAAGAGAGAACACTGAGGATGTTCAGTGCTCTTGTATATTTGACCCATAGCTACTTGATGTGTGGTATAAAGGTCAGCTTATGGTCAGAGACAAGCCCCAAGAACTGAGTTTCAAGGACCACAGAATGCAATACTTCACCAATACAAAGTTCAGGAACAGAGTAAACACCCCATTGGCAAAAAAAGTGTATGAAAATAGTTTTAGAGAGAGAAGCTAAAACCGTTTGCTGTGGTTCACTTCAGTAAACCATTGAGGGCAGTCTATAGCTTTCGTTCAACATACCTCATGTTTGACAACTGACATGAGATGTGAAAGTTATTGACATAAAGCCTATTTTAACAGTAAGAGAGAGTTGTTCAGTGATGGCATTAATTTTTATACTGAAAAGTTTAACACTCAAAACACAGCCCTCAGAGACTTCATGTTCCTTCAGAAAAGAATGGGAGTGTCAAACTCACACAAACTTTAAATCACCTATCCATGAAAAATGTTTAATAAAAATGGGTAAATAACATCGTAACCCATACAAATGGAGGTCTCACAAAATGCCGTACCTCCTGGTTGTATCATAAGCCTTCTCAATTTCAAAGAATATTCATACAAAATGCTGTCATTTGAGAAAGGCTTTTCTGATTGACATTTTAAGTCAAATTAGGTGGTCTGTGGTGGAGCTCTGTCATCAGAACCAACAATGGGTGGACAAGAAAAGGTTGTTTGATTCGAGGAACCAAACAAGATTAGCATTAACCTTCCTAAGGTCTTACAGAGAAAACTCGTCAAAGCATTTGGACAGTATTTTGAAAGAATCTTGGAATCCTTCCCATGCTTAGAGAAAGGTAGGAGATAGGACAATAGCCTAGCACAAAGCACCAGGGGAAAACATTCTCCTACCAGATCTGGTTAAAAACAATCAGAAGAATTGCAAGAGAAGCAGGAAAGAGATGACTTAGCATTTTGGAGTGTATGCCATCAGGTCCAACTGATGTACTTCCATACCAAAGAAGGGCCAGTTTGAGTTCCACCAGCATAAAGGGAAAATTATTGTCACAGAGACAATCAGTTTGAAAGGAAAGAAGTGATCACTCTGTCCGAGTTTCATTGGCTAAGAAAGTGAACGAAGAAGCAGAAGTGCTAAATACCTGGCAAAATCTTTCACCTAGAGTATCGGCAATGCTTTGGGTATCAGCTACTTCCTGGCCATCAGACAGCAAGATCGAGAGGGAGACAGAATTACTGCCCACTGACCTTTCGAATCTTGTCCCATATGACCTTGGAACTGGAAGAAGAAGATATGCTGGTTGTGAACTTAATCCAGTATTCCTTCTGGATTTGAATTCTTACCCACCAAGCAAGTGCACAGGCCTGCTAAAAAGTGATCCACATCAAGAGTGTGGGATACCTATGAAAAATATCCCACATCAATTTTTAAGCTTTCCATGCCATGTGACAGAAAGGATTCCAACATGAACAAGAATATCATGAAAAACGTGTCAAGGTTGTAGGAATACATTGAGCAGTTTTCTGGATAACAGTCCTTCAACTGCTGCCACATAGCCATCTATTGAAGGCTTACAGATAATAGCAGAATCAAGTTCTGCAAGAGCAGTGAAAGAAGGCCAGTTTCCATGAGAGCACGCAGTTTAAGACACATGGACCACAGCCATTCTCTTAAAATTACAGAAAAATGATTGCTGCCTCATGGGTCACTGTCACCCCTCCATAAAAAGTGGGAAAATAGTGAAGGGAAGCAAACTCAGAGATCAATAGCAGTAAAAGAATCATTAGGTGTATGAAAATAAGCATAAGAACCAGTATTGAGAAAAGTTGCAATCAAAGAGCAACCCCTTCCATCAATATCAGCACTTTCCCAAAGGGGATGATGTCCATTAAAGTCCCCAAGGATTAAAAATGGAAACAGCAACTGTTCAATGAGAGTATCAAGGACTGATTGATCACAAGTCTCTCCAGGCAACAGGTAGAGAAAACAAACAGTGATGATATGACCCAAGGAAACACAGATGGTGACAGCCTCCAAGGGTGTGACAAGTAGCAAAGACAGGGTAGGCACATGTTGAACAGCCAACAGTGCCACTCATCCATCACACAGCCTATCATTTCTGTACAAAAAAAACTGCCTAAAGGTGACTGAACTGGCAGGTTTCAGAAATGTTTCCTGTAAGGAAAGACATACAGGATGGTAGCAATTAGTGCTTTGATGTCATGCAGATTAGAATTTAAACCTCAACCTCAACAGTTCCATTGTATCAAAGTGGCCATTGTTATTTATGTATAGACAAATTGGGTGGATAGCCCTTCTGATTTTGACCACATCTTTTGTTATTATCTGCTGACCTCAATGGATCTTGCCCTGGGTCGATTGGGTAGGTGTCCATCATTGAAAGAAGATTCCAGCAACTGAAGACGTGAACAAATGATCATTTCGCATCCTAGGGAAGGAAAACAAGATGAAATTGAAACCAAAGAAAGTGGACTTAGGAGTTTGTTGGAATGAATGGCAGGGGTAGAGATGGGTATTAACATTGATTCATCAGCTTTTTTAACCATGTTGGTTAAAAGACTTTTCATATGGGTTGAGAATGATTCTTTTGGAGGCACAGAGAGATCCATATGCACTCCCACTGTAGTAGTAGAACAAAGTACAGCAGCATACATCCGAGAAGAAGTTGTGGCCAGCAACTTTTGAGCTTCAGGGTAAGCAATGTTATGAATCTACAAATGCTGCTCTTCTTTTTCTTTAAATCATTTAGGGCAAGAACAAAATTAGGAGGATGAGATCAATTGCAATTAATTCAATGAAGGTCTGTTTTACACTCATAAACATTGTGTCCTTGCCACCTTAATGAGCACATGTCGAGGAACCCCAAAATGATGTCTTCAAGGAAACGAACCACTGACATAAGAAACATCTGAATGGGTTTGGAGTGTACGGGCATACATTGCAATTAAGATAACCTGCTTTTATGGTGGTTAAAAACTACACTGACAAACATTACACAAGCATTATTTATAAAATACAATGTGATAACTGCCACGACTTCTATATCGGAGAAACAAGTAGAAAAATGGAAACCAGATTCAAAGAACATAAAAAGTCACCTTCACACGTTTTTGAACACTGCAAGTCAAATAAACACAACATAACCATAGAAAACACTCAAATACTAAATAAAGAAACAAACATAAACAAATGCAAAATTAAAGAAGCCTTACTTATACAACAACTTAAGCTCAAAATAAACCAATACAAAGGAACACCTTTATATCTATATTAAAAAATAATATAATAAATAATAACAGAAAATTATATATTCAAACATCTAAGCCCATCCTCTACATTCCAACACTCAGTTACACAACCTCTTTCAAACATGTGGTCAGCTTCCGATCAGTTACCTCTTTCTTTGTGAACCTTACAATGATTGAAGAAGGTCAAAATGTTGTTCACTGCTCTACAAAAAATTTTCTCAACCCAAACAAGCCATTTTTACATATATGTTTCTCTACAAGCGAGTTTTCTTGACATCACTGATTAGAAAATATGCCAGTTCTGACCTTAATCCAAGATTTAGTGTTATTTATGTGAACTACAAAAGGAAGAACAATTTACTGTGTATAATATTAGTTACTTTGTGTGATCTACTAAAGAAAGAACAAGAAATTGTGTATTATACTTGTTACCTTATGTGATTTACTGAAGGAAAAACAATATGTTGTGTATCATGCTCGTTACCTTACCTTGTGTGATCTACTAAAGGAAGAAAAATCTGTTATGCATTATTCCAGTTACCTTACCTTGTATGACCTAGTAAATGATAAAACCAATTTTGTATTATACTAGTCACCTTACCTTATGTGATCTACTAAAGGAAAAACAATATATTGTGTATCGTGCTAGTTACCTTACCTTGTGTGATCTACTAAAGAAAGAACAACATGTTGTGTATGGTGCTAGTCACCTTACCTTATGTGATCTACTAGAGGAAGAACAACATGTTGTGTATTATACTAGTTACCTTACCTTATGTGATCTACTAGAGGAAGGCGAGGCACATCTTTCATGAAGAGCAATTTGGCAGGTCTTGCATGTCCAGCACCTGGATATGCATTCCATGACTTAGCATAACAATGGTCCATTGTAATCACATTGGGTTCCTTTTCCTGCCCAGAAAGCAGATGAAGAAATGATTCTATTGGATTTAATTTTGTAGGTTCAGCAGGAATATCCTCTGATTCCGAAGTTACTGGGGAATCAGTAGCCATGACTGAAAAAAATCTGCAAAGAAAAAGTTATATAAAAAGAAATTGAATTTATAGCAACATAAAGAAGCAATACACGTGTAAATATTTACTGTATATTTTCTAAGTTTCAATCTTGCCTTGTCACAACTAAAACACTACAAATTAGTTATCCATTAATTGCTTTGTGCAGCATCTCAATAATTATAGAACAGGTACATGTAGTTGAGTTTTTCTCAGACATCATGAATGACATAAAGCACAAGACTGACCATCTAGAATTGGTTAATATTTTTAACAATCATCCTGACGACCTACCTCCTCAAAACCAACAGAATTACAATAAGTATGATATTAACCTATCTACACCATTTAAAATATTAGTTGTGGTATTGTAAGGAGCTCTCTCCTTCACACTTTATATTCTATTTGTGACATGACTGAAAACATCACCTAAAATATCTCCAATGAAATTCTAATTTATACCCATTGCTAGGGAATTAATTAATATTAAAATTTATCTTCTATCAGCAATTAGTGTCACAAACACAGTGATGCTCATGTTTCAGATTACTGGATTTTCAATTATTCCACCTGTCCAAGTAACAGAAATATTGCTATTACGATTTCTCATACTTATTTTAGGTTATTTCAAATTTTAACCAACTTAATAGTTTAGAATCACAACACACAAAAATAACCAAATTATCAAAATTAGTGTTTTCAAGTAATCTGCCATTATTTCTCTTTATTACTTCCTTTGTTTAACTTTGGCCAGTTTTACACAGTTATATTTCAAATTTTATTACGTAAGGTTTATGTTCTTAGTTTTAAAACTAAATATTTAAAAAAAAAAAACTTAATATTCCTGGCATGACAGTTAATATTTATTCTCTCGGTCTTTTCCCTTATAATGATTTGTTTATTACATGTCTCTGAAGTACATGCTAGTAACTTGCTCATCAGAATACAGGTATTACTAAGTCTAATTTTTACTGCATTCAATCTTATTTGTTAACAAGGTCAAAAACTACAAAATTAGACCCACTGGTACCACCCACCTGTTGCATCATCTTTTCACTAATGACCAATAATTCTCTTCAGCATTCATTCAACATCATTTATTACAAGTCAGAAAGCAAAATGTGAATGACACACAGTGCTACCATATACTGACAAGATAGCACTACACATAGTGTTTAGAATGACCAGCACAGAGAAGTGAAGTCATTCGTGTCTTAGCAAGAAAGCCAATTAAATTATGGGACATTGTCTGCTTTGTATGTTATTTTGTTCCTAGATGCATTATTTAAGTAAATAAAGATATTTTGTACACTAATACCATAACTAGGAAGAAAAGAAAGAAGCTTAAATTTTATCAGAAGCCAAAATCATAAAAATAAGAGGTCCACAGAAGAACTATACTTTTTGTTTTTCATGTATCTTCTTTATCTATTGTTACAAAAGGAACGAAAAACGTAAAAATTAGAAATCTGCAAGGTTATATTAGGTAACATAAGGAGAAGTACATAAATGAGTAAAAACTTTTCATGGAATATGCCTGCCAGCAGATAGGATGTTACATCATTCAATACACTTAGGTAAGTTACCTTTTGCTAAATGATTTCCAACTTGTGTAGTAACAGGTATAAACTGATGTAAACTGTTACAAGCTTTAAGAGGGAACCACAGAAGAGAAAATATATTAGAAAGTTGAACTATTTGATATTTGTTAACATTATTAATGTTGTAATGTATGGTAATTTAGGTTAAATAATAAAAGAATAACTAGCTTTACAAATACTGGTAAATACAAATAGTATTAAAAAAGAATAAAACTATGTTACCCAGGGGCATAGGTATAGGATATAACTGACAGTAAGAAATATAATAAACAGGTCTAGCAGATATGCACATAGGGGCTAATAATATAGGGAAAGGTAGGTTCGAGAAGCTACATATGGAGGTGAAGAATAATGATATTTTATTTATAAGTTTAAATAAAGAATGCAACAAGAATTATCTGTTGTGTGTTTAGGAGAGCTAATCAAATGTGGAAAATGTTTAAAAATAAATTTTTAAATATTCAAGATAAACAAATTTAGAGCATGAAAATGATGAATGCACATAATCACCAGAGCAGCCTGGCTAGTGACGGACTGATAACCCACAAATAACCCTTAATTTTGATGGAAGTGCTTCTACTTTGAGTTTCAAATAGGCCAAAACCTATATACTCATTCACAACAAGGCTCTCAACAGGTCACAGAGTGCTATAACCAGACAGCCTAGCCCATGTTTTCTCAACTTACAATGACTACTGTAAGCTATACTCACTTATGGATTCCCTGGAATAGTAAGGTGGCCAATATATCTCTCAAGTAACCCACAGCAGTAGATCTTCCTGGGTTGTCAGACAAAGGTTAACAATTATACAGTTCCAAATAAGTATCGTGCAGAGTGGAAAAGTGCCTGGAAATAATCAAACATATATGGTTATTAGGAACTATATAGTAACCTTACATCAGTTGTGGGAAAAGATTTGGAAAGTAATAAAGAGATACTTTGTAAAATCATTTGACAAAGTTTATAACTTTACTGAATGGTCAACATGATTTCACTATGGAAAAGTCTTGCCTTACAAATCTTTTGACAATTTCTGGAAAGGTTGCTTATGTAGATAAGGGCAGAAATGTAGATTTAGTGGATCTGAATCTGCAAAAAGCATCTGGCAAGGTGCGACACAAATCTTGAAAAACAGAAAGCATCTGTCAAGGTGCGACATAAGTCTTGAAAAACAGAAAGCATCTGTCAAGGTGCGACATAAGTCTTGAATAATTCCTTCTCCAGGTGTGGAGTATAGGTTAGCTAATTGGATATAAAAGTGGCCAGGGGGAAGAAAGCAGAGTATTTTTACAAATGGAGTTCAGTCAAACTGGATTAATATCACAAGTTTAGTACCTCATGGCTCAGTCTTAGGACCTTCACTTTTCTGATTTACACCAATAACACACATGAAAGAATGGTCAATAAATTACTCAGTTTTAATTGTCTTCAAAAATACTTACCAAACAGTATTCAGCTTGTTACACGTTTTACACTATTTTGCACATTCAATACATTTTCATGTAGAACAGTTCAGGATTAAAAAAGTAAATAAAACGTTTTGTACCTCAAGATGTCTATCATATTAAAGAAAGAATGATGTGAAAATATCTACAAAAAACGTATAAAAATAGAAAGACTGGTTGAACGTAACTGATTAATAGATCAACAAAGTCCACAAATCAGCTTTCTGCTAAGTTAATGATGGTCACAATGGCAAACTACCAACTATCTTACTGTTCATATAATTCATTTGGAATTCATGACAGTTTAAAAATGTTTGAAATGTTCTTTTAGCATGCATAGCACCAATATATATTCATCACATGCCAAACAATTGTTCAAAAAGAGAAATAACAGCAAAATGACTAAACAATGACTTCAACAATTAAACAGAAATAAAAAATGCTTTTTCTGTCAGTTATAAACAATTATTTAAAGGGTATTAACATAGAATCTAAGAATTCTCAGATAAAGGTAAGTTTCTCTGATAGGTTTACAAATGTATTGATTTTTTCAGTATATCAAGGATGGAGGTTCAAATTTTAGGTTCTTCCTTGTAATAAAGCACAGTGTGTGTTTTGGTTTGGTTGATATTTTAGCATTTTGTGATGTTAAAAAAGTCAGATGTGAAGAATTCAGAGCTCAGATGTAATATTATGGTGAGCTTTTTTATTCAAACTGACTACAAATATGTATGAAGACAAGTCATCACACAGACTTTACAGCCAGTCAGTGATTGACAGCATCCGTATCTACCAGTCAACTACCTTTTGAAACAGTTATTGGATTGGAAACATTGACTGATGAACCAACTTAGTTTATATCAAGACCATCAATATTTTCAAAATATCTATCTCAAGACTCTGTAATATTGTGCAAATGAGAAACTATCTAAACATGTTTAGGTCTAAAGGTAACAAAGATATAACTAAAAATATAAGAGTGCAGAAAATATCCAAATAGTTCTGTTCTGTTAATCACCAAATGCAAGAAAAAGCAAAGTAAATTTCTGGGCTCTAAGAGTTTCAAAAATATCAGACTGTGATTAATATCTCCAATCTGACCACAGAAACAAGGAAGCAATAGAGTTCTTACAAATACAATATCCCACTAGGAAATTAACCATAAAATTAACACCCAAATAAAATATTCAAATGAACAAAATATTTATTTCTAATAACTTATGCTCTGTAGGTTTTTGTTCAGAAGAATTAGTAGAAAATTAACAACCCAACACATGACTTGAACAAACCAGACAAAGACAACAAGAGACCACTTAGTCCTTAAAGGCTATCTTCATTCACTCATAACTTACAACCACTGATTACTCTTACGGAAATTATTAATTTCTCAATTTAAACTCTTGGAAGGTATTAACCACCACCACTACTGCTGCTGATAGAACTCATTCCATTAGCCACTCATACCACAAGAAAATTGAAACTGTGTAAAATGGAGCTAAGCCTGTCTTTTCCAAATCTTTATTCCCAGTGAGCAGCATCAGGAAAGTAGTCTTTACCCTATCAGTTCCCCGGATGGTCTTGTAAACTACAGAAGTTTCACCTCTAAAGCCTACCATCAGAAAACATATTATTGTAAGCAGACTTTTGAACCCTTGCCCCAATCATATCTCAGGTAAGATCAAAACTGTGGTATTTCAAGTTAGGCTTAGTGATTTGCATAAAGTAAATTACTTTTTTTGATGTTTTTCAGCCCCCACAGAGTGACAATGAAACAGAATAGGTTTGTGGTATTTGAATGCATTTTAAACATAATAACCCTTCTGGTATGGCTGGGTGGAATCCACCCACCCTGTATTCTCCAAAGTAATCTTCTAGAACTTCCTAAAATGTACACACACCTCCACAACATTATGTGAACATTACAAGACATTTACACAGAGTATTGGATTTTTAATTTTAACATTTTGTAATTAATTATTGTGAATTTTTTATATTTGAATGTTGACTATCTGACAAGCAAAATAATTTTGATTTTAAAAGTACTTTTATATTTTAGAAAACCGTTAAATTTCACATATGAAACATGTATAACTTTTTGATAACCTTCAGATAATTATCGAGCATTTCTTAAAATAAAAACTTACATTTTATGTTATTTTCACTACTGTACCTCTATTTGGGTTTCAAGAATTCAATCAACCTCATAACCACCATGAAAAATTAGGAAAGAAATAAAAATTATGCTTTTTTTCATTCTAAAATAACTACAAATTATAATGAATAAGAAACCACAAATGTTTAGCCTAAATAACTTAAATTTTGTAACATTATACCTAAAAATATTTTTATTTCATTGATCTTTTAGCAGTGTCTCACATTACAGAAATTGAATGACGTGGTGCATGTGCACTCGTGTTACCTTATCCAAGAATATAAAACTGGTATTTATGAATTGACTTGTCTTAGCTGTGTTCAAGTGCACCAGTATTTTATAAAATACAGTCACATTTTGGTTATGTTATTCGTGTATACATATCACTACTATTTATAAACAAGTTATTAAATTTCATTTATTTCTCTTAAAATGCAAATCAATAAACAAAGTACAGCAAACAACTATCTCTTCTAGTTATGAACTTTGTATTCATTTGCTGCTTACCATAAGTTGCTAAGCCTTTCCAAATTTCACACATGGAGAATGTGAAACAAAATATTTTGTTTTATATACAAATTTTTAAATAACCAAAAAAATCATAAATTGCATATCAATACCATACAAGTCCACTATAATTTATCAAGCTTAGTAACTAAGTTATACTTAGGTCTAAAAGAATTTTTCATATCCTGAGTGCCTCATTTGAAATCTACCATTAAAAGAATGGGTTTCGCACATAAATACTTCAAAGAGGCTGAAAAAACCACAAGGAGTCATTCTGTGCTTTCAATTGGTTACATTAACTTTACTGGATAAAGTAGACATAAGTAAGCATTTTCAAAAATGTAAGAGGTGGGCAGGACCACTTTGGTTGACTCAATAAATATATTATTTCACACAATAGGAAAGATGTGAATTTCTTACCTTATATTCTAACTTTCTAACATTGGTAATTTGGGCTTTTAGACACTACAGATTTTGTATGCAGACATCACAAAGATTGATATTTAGCATTATTTTTAATGTTTACTTTAAAATTAAGAAATTAAGTGTCATATGATGTTAAAATTTTAATTATAATCTACAATTTGATACCAAACTTATTGATATAAATTCATAAAGTCATAGTCAATAAATTTTTTAATGTGCATCTACAAACCCGATAACATAGTCTTTGACTTGACACCATAGGGAGATTATTCTTGGTATAGTTAGGATTTTTCTCGCCACAAATATACTAATTGCTCTATAACTTCTGTGGCAACTTTTATCACCCTGTTTAAAAACAGGAGTAGCATCACTAAAATTCTATCTTGGGGCACTTGTCTACTATCTACTGACCTACATTATTGGGTTTCCATATTTTAACCTCGCAATACTTCTTATTGCCAAAAGTCTAGTATAACTAAATGTTTCACATCAATCCCAATGAATGAAAATTGTTAATTTCCTGAAAGATAAAAGATGTATTTGCTTCACTTTTTCCACTATGAGGAGTATGCAGAGACAACCTTGAAGGACCAAATGTTACTTTGTTGTCCATCTTTTAATTTCTGAAACACTACTTCCCTTTTTAAAAATCAGTGTGACATTTGTTAATTTAAAATTCTTCTAGCATCTTATCAAAATAAAGTTTATGTTATAAATACCTTTTTTTTTTATTTCCTTTCAGTATCCTAGATTAGAATATATATCTAGAAAAATGTTTATTTTCTTCTAATTTTTCAACCTTAGCAGCTCTAACTTAACCCAACCCTATGGAATCTACCCAACATCTTCACTTATAAAATAAAGCCATTAATATGTTCAAAACAAATCACTGTAAATAATTACAAAACACAAATTAATCTACTTAATACTTAAACAGACTACATATTGTAACTATAATGTACTTATGTTGTATTCAAAAATACTTTGAACCAGAACTATGTTACAACTGTATTCTCCAAAGGAAAAAAAACAAGCAAGAAAAATACATTCTGAATGGTGGTTCAGTTACTTCCTTTTTCTGTTTTTGAAAATACAAAGTATATAAACAACCTGAAGTTAGGAAATAAATATTACCACTTTCTATTTTGAAAAAAAAACACAATAAATCAAACATATGAATCAATGAAAATATTAAAGCAAACACTCAATATTCAGCCATCCATTACACTAATGTGTTACATTAGCTCTCTCAGATTTCTGTGATAACTCATTGCAAAAACAAATTTCTTCAATATTTCTAAAATACTTGAATTCTGTACAAAAGTGTGCTATTATTGCACCTTATTCATATTATTAATATTATAGTTATACATTAGTGGATGACATCACTGCAGACTGAAAGTGTAAACTAACAATAAAGTGTAATATCAGGCCAGTACTAACGTTGAGCCATGAAAAGTAAAATAAAGTAGAGAAGGCTCAACTCTGAATTGGAATTGGTTCGTTTTCAGATAAATGCACAAAACTACTTAACCATCAAGGCTATCTGTACTAGCCATCCTTAATTTTAAACTAATAATAAGTACGTATAACACTAACAAAAAATATGCGAAACTTTTACCAGTTGTACAACTTTTAAAATGAGCATTAACTTAGCTGCTTCCAAAAACAGCATCTCATACATTTTGAGTTTAAAGCTGATGTTTTTAAAACACAAATAAATTGTACGTACATTTTACCTCCAACCTTACTATCTCAATTGCTTAACGATGCTTCTGCCCCCTAGACATACATATTAAATAAATGAAACTCGATCAAATTTTATACGCATTTTTTTATAATGAATACTAAAATTAGTGGCAAATATTTTTATCTTAGCTGCACTGAGATTAATAAAATCTCGTATAGAATTGTTGTGAAGTTATGATGGCTCATAAGAACAATATCTACAGTTTTGCATCAACTTATCACTAGGAGGATATAGACTTGTTTGGATTTCAAAGAAACGAACAATTTAAGGTGATGAGTTTCAATAATATGTTATTGTTGTATCTGGAGGCCAAAAATAACAGTTACAATTTGTTTCAGATGCAAATTTCCGATAGCATGGACAAATTGCCCACTGAAAGAGACAGATCAAAGCACTGCCCCAAGCACTGAGCTTCATCCATTGGGAACCGGTATATTTGTTTTTTGAGTGAAATACCCATACAGTGCGTGTGCCTTGTCGTTTTAATATTGAAATGGTAAATAAAGGAGAAAGCAGATAGCAAATGAAACTCACTACCAAGTCATGGTCTATGTTTGCCTGATTGTTAAGAGTTAGTTGACTTTCTCTCATTCAGGGCTACAAAGTGCAGAGCGCAATTTTTTCGGCGATATTCTGTGAACTGTAAACCTTTGGATTCACAGTTTAAGAATGCTAATCACCAAGTCATACTCTCCCTGTATGTTACATCCTAAATAAGTATAATATTAATTTAGAGAACTGCATTTCATTTTCCCAAGGAGAATTGATTGGCCCTGTTTTCGATCTCTTGATTTTCAATTTGTCGAGCTGTATTAAAATTCGTGAGATACCACAAACATCCCTAAATAATGAATAAATAATCACAGGGTAATAATAACTGGCTGTCTGCCCTTCCTCAAAGCAGACGTTCAAAATTAGAGACAGTGACAGACAGTCGTTGAAGTATTAATGCGAGTCGAACATCATAACTACCTGGTCATGCCGGACCTTTCCTAATATGTTTTTCAACTTTCATCTTTTGCCAAAAAAACTGCCTACTTTTAATTTGAGTAAACTCCATGGTTCGGCACATCAAATTTTTTAATAAATATTAGGAATTTAAATCAAAAGGGTTATATCTTCAAAAACATGTATCAAGTACATCAATTTTTGTAAACAGCCTCCCAGTGGCTCAGCGGAATGTCTGTGGACTTACACGCTAAAATCCGGGTTTCGATACCCGTTGTGGGCAGAGCACAGATAGCCCATTGTGTAGCTTTGTGCTTAATTCAAAAAAAACTTTTGTAAAATGCCGTATGCATAACCTCAGTAATTTTGAGAAAAAAATAACTTTTTCTTCATACACGCAAACTACATATTTTAATGTAAAGTTGAAAGTGAAATCTTCAGTTGTGTTTGTATTTCTAAGAAAATAGTAAATTCTAAAACATTTTATGACTTTAATTAATTCATTCTCATCCAGGATAAAAATAAATTTAAAGGTGAAATGAATTTGGAAACAAACAGAAATGACCTTCCAGAATTGTTAACTTTAATCAAAAATTCCTATTTTTACAAACCATTCCATTGTTTGTCTTTTCTTGAGAATTAAGGTAAAAGTAAATTAGTCGGAATACTTGTGGCAAATCAAGGATCAATCCGAGAATTGTTTTACAAAGTAAAAGTAAAATCGCAGTTAGCCATAATATTCATGAAATGTCAATGCTGTAATGTTGTAAGCTTCGATGAAAAGAGTTTCATTTTGAAATGAAGTGAATCTTTCTTTCTAAGTAACAAGAAATAACTTTTTCACGAAATATTTGAAAAGTTGATGTTTTTTATGTTGTTTTTAGATTAAGCACAAAGCTACTCAATGGGCTACCTTTGCCCCCCACAGGTATCGAAACCCGGTTTTAGCATTGTAAGTCCGCAGACATACCGCTGAGCCACTGGGGGTATTTGAAAAGTACCAAAGCTATATGCATAGCATTTTCTAAGGATTTTTCAACTGCATATTTATATTTTAACTTCATCATAATATGTGACGCTTAAATGCACCTCGTATATGCAGGCCTAGTAATAAATGATACATAAAATTAAGAATACTCCAGTAAAGGATTATATTTTAACAAAAAATCATCAATTCCATCTTTATCGTCAAATAATATGAAATAATTTATATTGAGGAGTCGCTAGATATTTGAATGCCTCGTATAAGTAGTTGTTATGATAAACATAAAATAGTGAAGTATAAGAAAACATGTTTAGGGCAATGACGTTTATATAATAACAACAGCAAAAGGAGACATGCCTGAGAAACTTGTTGCCATGTGAATAATTTATAGCGAGTTTATGAAGAACTGGCGGTATCAAGGACAACAGAGTAATTGTTTAAAACAGAAATTCATAAAAAGCCGCTGAAATATATCCACTATTTATTGAGATTAGTCGTCCCGAATGGCCAGGTGGTGAAGGCACTTGACTCGTAACCCGCGGATTCCAATCCCAGTCACACCAAACATGCTTGCGCTTTCAGTCGTGCGAGCGTTATAAAATATCGGTCAGTCCCACTATTCATTAGTAAAAGAGTAGCCCAAGAGTTGGCAGTGGGTGGTTATAACTAGCTACCTTCATTCTAGTCTTAGACTGCTAAATTAGGGACGGCTAGCGCAGATAGTCATCGTGTATCTTTGTGCGAAATTCAGAACAAACAAGCCAATCTCGCTGAAAGAAGAAGCATGTTTGGTGAGACGGTGATTCGAATCCACAACCCTTCGAATACGAATCGAACGCTTTAATTCACCTGGCCATGCCATTTTAGATTGGAACAGACGGGTACCATCAAAATGAGAAACTGTCGGTTGTATGTTCGAGTTGAAGTTAAAAGGGATAATGCAAACTTGGGCGTTTAAACCAAGAACTTTGTACAGTGGACTAACGTTGCAGTGTGAACTATTATTTCCAAAAAATGGTTAATAAACAAATTTAAAAGTTCGTAAACAAGAAAGAAACCTTGACCATTTAATGAAGCGTCAGTATGAACTATTAGTAACTAACAAGCTTAGGAAATCATAAACAGGAAGCGAGCTGCACCATGGTACCATGAATAGGCCGACAATTCCTCCTAATCTGGTATTAATGTCCTAGAACAGATGCCAAAATATTCGAAATTTAGCAAGCAATCCAAACTGATCTCATCATTTACATCTCAGCTCATCTCATAGAAAAAGAAGGAGAGAAAATATCTCTTACCGTTATTAGAAACGCTATTTCTCGCCCAAGCTCTTTGTATTTTAATGCCATTCTTTCTTAAACATCAGTCATCATGTTAATAAAGTTTAAATGATTGCCTGCGATAAACATGAATAAAGATGAACTGAATTATCTGTGTGAAAATATTAAGTGTTTGATTACTTAAATGAAGAGTGTTATTGGAAGTCCTAGTCTCATGTCTCTTCGATTTATTATAACCGTAAACCCTCGAATTAGTACCTGCGTGCTCTATTCGCGCACTTCTTCCTCACTTAAAATAAATATTTCATGTAACAGCAGGTAACATTATTCGAACCTCCAACAGCTAAGCCTAATCGACCTTCCTGCAAGTCAGCCCATGACCATGTTACAAAAAAGCTTTTTTTTTTAATTATTAGGTTGTCCAGAAATAAATGTCGGAATTCTCACGATGACATTTAAAAGCTGAATATTGAGTAACTTATCGTTGGTTGATTAGTTTAATTCAACGTTTGTCGCTTACAAATTCTCAAGTTGGTGTCTTAATTGTCTGCTGTTTCAACTCTAATCATAGTAAGTTTTGCAACAACAAAGTCAGCATGGAAAAAAAAAGGAATTTCGTCTGATTTTCCTCTACAACTTCAAACTTGAATGAAAAACTGCTAAAACCCGTCAAGGATGATTCTCCAAAAAGTGAACGAAATGGGAATTGACGTTCTGCCTCATACACCATATTCCCCCTTTTCCCAACATATTTTTATTTTCTCAAGCACTTTAACCACTTTTTGAAAAATAAACGCTGTCAAAACCAGGTAGTTGCAGAAGAAGTTTTCAGGGAGTTCATCGACTATCTTAGAAACTCCGATTTCTACAGCAGGGGGATGAACAATATCGTTACACGGTGTGTTGAATCAAGTGGTGTTTATTTTGATTAAAGCATGCTTTACAACACTGGCTCATACTTTTCTAAACTCCACAGTTAAAAATGACATTTATTTCTGAAAAAACTAATACATGCAATTAAGAAATTGTCGTTTTTCTATTAAAATACCTTTTTTTCAAACACGCAAGAAGGGCATATTTTAACACAAAATTAAAATCAAAATTTTTGTTGTACCTTTTTCTGAGATACAGAGCAAGATTAAACAATAGACCTTTAATGAAAAATATTATATAGCTTCTAAATCTTAAAATAGTTTTATTTTATATGGCTAAAAAATTATGTTCGATTAAATTTGGGAAGAAGCGGTAGCAGACCTCCAGACCGGGATGGCCAAGCGCATTAAGGCGTGCGCTTCGTAATCTGAGGGTCGTGGGTTCGCGCCCGAGTCGCGCCAAACATGCTCGCCCTCCCAGCCGTGGGTGCGTTATAATGTGACGGTCAATCCCACTATTCGTTGGTGCAAGAGTAGCCCAAGAGTTGACGGTGGGTGGTGATGACTAGCTGCCTTACACTGCTAAATTAGGGACGGCTAGCACAGATAGCCTTCGAGTAGCTTTGTGCGAACTTTAAAAAAAAAAAGTAGTCCTCTAGATGATGAAATGAATTTCTTTGAAAATTACTGTCGCTCTTCTTCATCTATAAAATAAAATCGAAGTTAATAAAAATATTCTTAACAAATTCAGGCTTAAATCTTGGGATTTTTGACAAAAAGGGTTTCATATGCCAAAACGGCTCGTTTGGGTTGAGAAAATATTTTAAATAGAAGAGCGAACAACGTTTCGACCTTCATCGGTCATCGTCAGGTTCACAAAGAAAGAGGTAACTGACCGGAAGCTGGCTACATGTTTGGAAGGGGTTGTGTAACTGAGTGTCGCGATGTAGAGACCGTAGTTAGATGTCTGAATATATAATTTTATCTACAGGGTGGTTGCTAGAAAAGCGGAAAATTTGTCAAACAGCTATTTATTTTTACGAAGAATAACTTTTACAAAGTTTTTTAAAGGCATATGTTATATTACACTCATAGATGCTCAAAACGCATTATATGATATTAAAATCATGCATTTTATTCATGATGTAAAGAAATCAAAATAGAAATGAGTAAGCACGCATTTTATTCATGATCTCATCTGACCCTCAAATTTTCCGCTTTTCTAGCGACCACCCTGTATAATATTAATATAGGTACAATGGCGTTCCTTTATATTGGTTTATTTTGGGTTTAAGTTGTTGTATAAGTAAGGCTTCTTTAATTTTGCGTTTCTTTATGTTTGTTTCTTTATTTAGTATTTTAGTGTTTTCTATGGTTATGTTGTGTTCATATAAATTGCAGTGTTCGAAAACGTGTGAAGGTGACTTTTTATGTTCTTTGAATCTGGTTTCCATTTTTCTACTTGTTTCTCCAATATAGAAGTCGTGGCAGTTATCACATTGTATTTTATAAATAATGTTGGTGTGGTGTTTGTCAGTGTAGTTCTTACATAGTTTAGACCTCAGTTTTGTGCCTGGTTTTTGAATAAATTTAGTATTAACTGGAATGTTATATTTTGTTACTAGTTTTTGCCAAATGTTGGTCATTTGTTTGCTGATGTCAGGAATATGTGGTATACAGCAGTATATGGTTTGGTGATTTTTTGATTCGTGAGATGTATTTACTTTTGTTGGTTGATTTTGCTTTCTGTCTAGGTGTCTGCGTATAATGTTTTCTGCGATTTGTGGAGGAAACTTATTGATGTTGATGAAGTATTGTTTTATTTTGTCTAATTCATCGTTAATTTTATCTGGTGAGCACAGTTTTATGGCTGTGTTTATCTGGTTTCTCAGTATGTTGAGTTTTTGTTTTGTTTCCTGTGCTGAGTCCCAAGGAATGTATAGTCCAGTATGGGTGATTTTTCTGTGGATTTCTGTTTTGAATTGTGTGTCGGTTCTTATAATTTTGAGGTTAAGAAATGATATTTGATTGCTTTCTTCCTGTTCACATGTGAAGTTAATGTTGGGATGTATAGAGTTAATGTGATTGAAAAAATTAAGTATGTGTTCTGTAGATTTGAATCCCACAACTGTGTCATCTACATATCTGTACCAGTATAGTGGTGGATGTAATGCTGTATTAATTACTTGTGTTTCAATTTGTGTCATAAAAATATTGGCTAGAACTGGTGATACTGGGTTGCCTATGCTTAGGCCATTTGTTTGTATATAGTTTTGGTTGTTGAACATGAAGTTTGTCTTTATTGTGGTGAATTCTATGAGGGTTGCTAACTGGTTACTGGGAATGTCTATAATTGGGTTAGAGTCTCGGATATAGAGTTCTTAGGCTATCTTGCAGGCTTCTGTTGTTTTAACTTCTGTAAAGAGGGATATAACATCGAAACTAGCCATTAAGGCTTTATGATTAAGTTGATTTAGATTAGACTTGAAATTAAAAGAGTCTTTGATGAATGAGCTGGCTGATGTTACATATTTGGAGAATGCCCATGCTATGTATTCACCAAGATTGTAATTAAACGATTCATATGTTGACATTATTGGTCGTAATGGACAATCTGGTTTATGAGATTTGGGGATGCCGTGTATTTGCGGTGTGCGTGAGTCGGCTTTACGTAGGTAGGAATAAAGTGTTTGTGAAATTGTGTTGGCTTTTTTCATTTGTAGTAGTAATTTGTTCAGTTGCGTCTCGTGTGTCTTTGTTGGATTTGTGTGTATTGGTTTAAATTTGTTCGTGTCTGATAGGATGTTATTCATTTTTTGTATGTATTCATTCGTGTTCATTATTACTTTAGTGTTACCTTTAAGGTTTCAGTTTCAAAACCATACATCGTGTGCATTTTTCTAATAGAATAACTTAAAAAGCAAAATTTTACGAAATGTTTGAAAAACCCCAAGCGTAGCCTTGGTATTTTTTTCAAATACGCAAAAACGTCTACGTATGTGTGTGTTTTTTATAGCAAATAAATCAAATATAGCTTTCTGCTGAGTCCACCAAGTAACAACAGGATACTCCAAAAAGTGTGTATTTTAATACAACATTAAAAGTGAAATTTGCGATTGTAATTTTAGTTGTTTTAAAAAGTGAAACTCAAAAATTTTACTACTTCAATGAAAAATATTACATTGCTTTCCGAACTTAAATAAGGAATTACTCTTATTGCCGAGAAATTGAAGCTTAAATACTGAGAGTTTAAGAAAAAGGGTTGCATTTTAAAAAGGGAGTATCGAGTGTACTTTTGTAGTTGTATAACATTGAAAAGAATTTCTCGCAAAACTTTTGAAAAATACTAAGTTTGTAGCCTTGGAATATTATAAGAAAAATGTGGCGTAAAATGCATTTTTTAAAATAATATTAGAAGTAAAGTTTCCAACAGTGTTTAGTTGACGGAAAAACGACAACACTGAAATAGTAAGATTTCAACAAAATCAAAGAATTAAAGTTAGAAAGAATCCGTAAAGGCCATCTGTAATTGAGAATTTTAACTATCATTTATCTTCAGTAATCAAAACAAATCAAGAGTGGTCAAAATATTTATAAAAAATCAAAATTCAGATCTCAGAAGTTTCGATGAATAAAGCTTAATTTTCAAAAGCAAGTGTCATGGACATCTTTCTGGGCCTGTACTATGAAAAATAATTGTTCCCATTTTGGAAATTGGTTAAATAACTTTCCGAAGTTCATAAAAGGTGCGTATTTTAAAGCAAAATTAAAAGTGAAACATTGGATTTTATTTTTTCCTTAGAAAAACAGGAGAGCTGAGACATTAAAACTTTTATGAAAAATATCATATCATAGATTAAAAAACGATTTTCTCCTGTTCAGAATGGAAAAAAATTAAAGGTGGATTGTTTGTTTTTTAACACAAGCACAAAGCTACACAATGGGCTATCTGTGTTCTACCCAGGACGGGTTTCGAAATCCGGTTTCTAGCACTGCAAGTCCGAAGACAATCACAAGCAGCTGTATTTCGCGTTTTGCTGAGCAGGAACAAAACGCGGCCATTTTTATATCTTATATTGACTGAGATAACTTCGTCCCACTGTGACTATCACGCGTGACAGAAATAATCGCCCATATTCTTATTTCAAAGACTTATATTCACTGAAAACTTTGTTTGTTTGTTTGTTTTGGAATTTCGCACAAAGCTACTCAAGGGCTATCTGTGCTAGCCGTCCCTAATTTAGCAGTGTAAGGCTAGAGGAAAGGCAGCTAATCATCACCACCCACCGGCAATTCTTGGGCTACTCTTTTATCAACGAATAGTGGGATTGACCGTCACATTATACGCCCCCACGGCTGAGAGGGTGAGCATGTTTAGCGCGACGCGGGCGCGAACCCGCGACCCTCGAATTACGAGTGCACGCCTTAACGCGCTCGGCCATGCCAGGCCTCACTGAAAACAACAGCGGGAAATCCGGTGAAACTGAGCATACGAGCATCAGTTCTTCTGGACTCTTGTTGACAATGAGTTAATTCGTACAGTAAAAAGTTTGAACACCAACTGTTGCTGAAGTTAATCAATAATTACAGCGCGTGAAGAGCTGTACCACAGACTGTATTAACGATTGTTTTAATAACAATGAAGTTTGTTGAGTATTATTTCTTAGTACCTTTTACATGTCAGTTTTGGTTGAATGGAGGCTGTTTTAAACAGTTCTGTTGGCACTTATTTTTGTTGATACTTTTCACTGTATTGCCACTGCAGTATTCCACACACTCGATTTTTTTTAACTTTTACTAACTTAGTCATCAATAACAAAACTAATAATTTTTACTTGAGTGAATATTTTCTAAAGTAACAAAACTTTTACTCAATATTTACAGTATTTTATTTGTCAATGCTAAAATGTGGAGTTAAAACTGATTTTTACTTTTCTCAAAAGGATCACTTCTCCATAAGAATATTAATTTTACAAGGAAATGGTTTCCTTTAAGACACGAGGATGTCTGTGTTTAATTATTATAAAGTCGTTAAAATCCTGATAGATAATTATACAGACAGGAATGAGATATACATGTATTATGGCAGAGAAAACCAATATTTTTTTTTATTACTGCAAGTTTCAGTGGAGCTGCATGTAAAAATATTGCATCCAGCTGTGATTGGCACAATGGAACATGTTCAGAAATCAACACACAAGAAAGTTTCCCTGTCTATAAGAACGAAGCGAAACATCTCATGCAGGTCAATGGTAGTTTGAAAGGTATAAACAGGTTTAACCCAAATGAACGTTCAGACGACTATAATGTTAGAATTACCAATGTTTTCATCTGGAGCTGAACAGAACGTTGAGAAAAGTAAATGTCAGTTGCTGTAGCGACCATTTGGTATATAAATAGCGTATTAATATGACTATCACGTCACAAGATGTTTGGTATATAAATAGCGTATTAATATGGCCATCAGTTCATAAGACGTTTGGTATGAAAATACCATATTAATATAACCATAAGTTCATAACACGTTTGATATGTAAATATCACATTACCACGACCATCAATTCGCAAGAAATTTGATGTATAAATATTACATTAATACAGGTATATTGTAACTCTGTAAGAGAAAGAACAGGTACAAATCTACATACAGTTATTGATAATTCTCTATAAACAAACGTTATAACATTTCAAAGCTAAATCTACTGTAACATTTAGTTTCTTATACGGAGTCGTTGAAGAATACAAGTCTGCGAATAATAATAGATATTGTTTTGTTTGTTTTGGAATTTCGCACAAAGCTACTCGAGGTCTATCTGTGCTAGCCGTCCCTAATTTAGCAGTGTAATACTAGAGGAAAGGCAGCTAGTCATCACCACCCACCGCCAACTCTTGGGCTACTCTTTTACCAACGAAAAGTGGGATTGATCGTAACATTATTACGCCCCCACGGCTAGGAGGGCGAGCATGTTTGGCGCGACTCGGGGATTTCTGACACAAACATTTCAAGGAAAATATAGTGTAACATCAGCTATCACAACTCATTATATTTACTAGAATTTGTCATAATTTAGAATATTTTATAACAAGCCATAACATAATTTTTTGCCTGGCATGGCCAAGCGCGTAAGGCTTGTGACTCGTAATCCGAGGGTCGCGGGTTAGCTTTGCCATAAAGTATGGGAAGTTCCTTCACTACTGCAGAAAGTCTATAAGCTCATCAGATGCCTCATTGTCCACAGAGATGATTTCCAGGCAGGGACATTGGCTGCAATATGTATTTCATGGGTGGACCTTTCATTTACATGTACCCTCTAGATGGCACATACTTCACTGGTGCATCTTTCTGTTGTATGTATATCTGGTGAACAAATCCTGATGCAGCAAACACCCTATGAGAGGATTTTCACACACCTGTCCCTCACTGGAGAATAGTGTGATCAACTCACATTTCCATCTTGAGATGGGTGGTTGTTAACCCTCCAATGGATTTAGTTTACTGTGGTAAAGGCACCCAAGTCACACCATCCACCAGTAGAGTTGCCATTACACTTGTCTCTCTTATGACTGGTTTGAAGTGATCACTTAAAAGTATGACATAACAGACACAGTTTCTGTGAAAGTGATGATGTCCTTTACTCCCTAGTTCTGTCATTGGCTTATTAGGAAGATCTTCAATGAACATATTAATTGGAATGTCTTCCCAATCTGTACATCATTGCCAAGTATCTTCTTATGCTGTTGATACAGATAATCTGCACATGTAGTCAGTTTCTCAGTACTGATCCTCAGTCTCAACCTAATCAATCATCCAATTCTCTATTGGGTTGAAACAGGATACAGCTGGTTTCCCCATCTGTATCTCAGAATGGCTGGTACTGGTATTACCACTTCTAATAATAAACAGAGAACAATGTATTGACCTTCATAGGTCATCTTCAGATAAACAAAGATGACCTAGAAAGGTCAAAACGTTGTTATCTGCTTATCAGTAAGTGTTAAAACCCATATCAGCTGTTCTGAGATGCATTTTTATTTAAAGTGGGTTTCTTGTCATGAAGAATGGTTTCCCATTTGTTTTGCTACTCCTTATTCAAGTGTCCATCTATGCTATGCCCAATCCCAAGTCCATTCATTCCAGGAAGTAACAAGTAACTTATTTAATATATTTTTGGAACTAATCTAGGTCTTATCTTGCTATGCTCTTGAACATTATAGGTATGATATGCTTAGCCTTGATCATAGGTCCTTTCTTGTATAACATTGATGAATATTAGGAAAAAAAAGGTCCTCAGTTCTGAATGAGATATACAATCACAGGAACTCTAACACCCCAATGGGTAATCAGGTTTTGGTCTATGGTGAAAAATACTCAAAGTTGTTCATTGTACAACCACACACGATCTCGCTCTCATGAGCTACCAGTAATGTCATGGAAAACCTTTACATCATCCCATGGATTACAGTAGTCATCACACATGCATGAAGGCAAATGCTGAATGGAAAAAGTCTACTAATGACATGTCCAACATCTGTCCATCCACTCCAGTGATCTTAACTACAGCTGGGGTTGCTGTGCTCTGAATGGTGAAGTTCTTTGAGTTTAGTAGAAACATTTTCATGTAGACTAACTCAGAAGATAAATCCATTCCTGTAAACCTCGGTCATCTTCCCTTTCACCATGACCGATTCTTTAGGAGTACTGTCCATTCAAGTGGACTGAGGCACCAGGTTAAAGCAGGAACTCTTTTAAAACTTGAAATTTCTCTTCACTAGTAAACTCTCCCTCTTGGTCTCAAGTGTCTCTGTCCTGAAAATGCCACTATTTTCATTCAAGTGTCATCGAAGGGTTACTACACACACAACCCTTTCAGGAACTCCACAATAAATCTTGATGGTGTAGCAGTAAAGTGTTTCCTTAAGATATCTTTAAATCAAAAACTTGTTTACATTAGGTAGTAGCTATTATGTTTAGCTGAAGCGTGGTAATGTGACTAATACATAAATGTATTACATGCAGATCAAGGTTTGAGTTCAAATATCTAAAAAAGACTTCATTGTGCTTCTGTAGATGTCTGCTGAATTTTTATTTATAATTTTCAGCATCAAAAAATACATAAATACAAATTTTTACATGTGCAATTTAATAATAATAATGCAAAATACTAAGTAAACTGTCTCACTATATCCCCAAAACTACTCATGTTTATAAATAAGCTTACAAAAAGAGTTAAATTACTTGCAGGTGAAGCTTAAACTTAAGAGTTAAAGTCCACACTTAACCCTCAGATCCTCACATTGTTTTACATAGAAGTAATTATTTTCAGTTTAAGTTTGTTTTCTTAACATATCCACAACTGGGTTTACTTCTTATAACTTAGAATGAAGAGCTGATTTTACAAAGTCCATGTTTTTGGTTTCATGTATCTTTTAGTTTTTCTTACATTTTTTTTTAAGTAATAAGCAGCAATACCAGACAAATCCTTCAATTAGTTTTACATATTAAGAATATAAATTTATTTTGTGAGGTAATTTTGCAACAGCATGGACTACTAACATTTGCATAAAATACCTCAACACTATGCAAGTCCAGGAATCCACCACATCATTAATCATGAAAAAGCATTCTACAGTCCACTTTCAGAGGATTGACTCTCACAGAGAACCAACACAAGAACACTTCCAGAAGATCAACTCTCATGGAGAACCAACACAAGAACACTTCCAGAGGATTGACTCTCATGGAGAACCATTATAAGTACTAGAATTTTGTAGAGGTGTATGTAGTGCAAGTCACAATTGAACAAATCCAATCAAATATGAAGTCTGTTAACAGAAAGTCTTTTTGTTTTGTAATTTTCTAAACAAACTTTTCCACAACCCCAAACATCCCTGTAATTTATATGGTGTGTTGACCACTGCAGCAATACCTTAACAATCAAGACTACCATGGACAACAGAAATGTGGGTCCAAGTATTAACAATGATGTGAACAACGATGTCAACAGTAAGACATTCTGATTTTAAAAAATGCAACCAGATGCAATCTGGATGCCAAAGACATCACAAAATTGCAAATTTTCATTTTATGTTATCCAAATTCACTTTTAAAGATATATTGGAACTTCTCAGAAAACAAAATGTATCAACTGCACAAGTCAATTTCTTCACATAGCCAGAGCAAAATTTAATGTGTATGATTTATTCTATGGTATAAAGGCTCTTATCTGAAACTTTCAGCACTTCTAAAATAACAATGAACCCTGACAAAAGTTCAGAATGAAAAGCAGTCAAGGTAGTAACACATCTTCTCTTGCAATCAAAATTTTAGTGAAGAAAATAAAGTATTGAGAACATGAACATCACAAAACAGTCCATCCAGTGTCTGAACATCACAAAACAGTCCACCCAATGTCAGAAACAGAAAATAATATTTTCAAATTATACCCAAAAGGTCATGATACATTTACCAAAACTAACTGGCTGTAAGCCACCTTAAGTACTTTTACTTATTACTGTCCAAGAAGACAGCATTTTTTGTAGTTACTCTTGATATACCAATAGAATGTGGACGAAAAAAGAACCAGGGTAATGCAAGAACGGAAAACTCTGTTTATCTCCTGTCGAGATATTTCTCACTGAATGGAAACCATTATGAAATAGTAGGGTAAATTTCTTCTGAAGTAACACAAATGGATAAACTATCAAAAGAAAATAACAACCATGTGGTCACAGAAATAATGTTACTGATAAACAGAATTAATATGTTGATAGTTTTTAGAAGCATCATAAACCACCAATATATCAGGAAAATATGGAAGACATAAAATTAGTACTGAATCATGTCATACGATGTCAGCACTTTCAGGTGAAACATAAAATTAGTACTGAATCATGTCATACCATATCAGAACTTTCAGGTGAAACATAAAATTAGTACTGAATCATGTCATACGAATATCAGCACTTTCAGGTGAAACAGGAAGTGGTTCATAATTTAAAAACAATATAGCACAGAAAAAAAAAAGCACATCATAGCTCCACGATTAATGAGTGCTAATACTTCCATCTAATGTAACATTTAAAAAATAAAATGCATTACATAAATGTACATGCACTTACCACGATTTCCTACACGGCCATAAACTTTCATAAATGACGCTGCTTACTTTTAAGTTATTCATTGTTGTTAAAATACTTTTTACAACTTATCCATTGAAAATAAGCACGAATCAAAAAAAATTGAAGAAAATGTATTTCCTTATTTATGATTTCTGTTCAAATTTACTAAGTAATTTTTCATATTCTTTAATTTCTGTGTCTGATTTGATATAACTTTCAATCTCACTGTCAGATATATCATCACTGATGTAACCTGCTTCACAGCTAAGTTGTTCTTCTTTCTTTTGTTTCTTACAAGAGTCATCTGAAGGTCCTCCTTGTGCGAGTCCACGTTTGGAGCTAACAGTAGCATCAGGGTTTTTGTTTTTACCTTTCTTCTCTTTATCTGTCAATTTGGACTTATCTTTTATGAAGGCATGTGAATATTTAATGATTGAGTCTATATGCAATATAACATTTGCAACTGTTACTCTATCTGCAGTTAACCAAGGAATTTGTTTACCCAAATCCACCAGTAAACGCTTTAATTCTGAGGCTCTACGATTAGCTGTCACCAACTTGGAAAGCCCCACAATAGAACAAAACCTCTGGAAACTTGTTTTCATTCTTTGAATATTCATAGATTGCCAAGCCAAAAATACAGCTCCAATAACAACGGGAGTTGCTGTTCGACCACTGGTGAATCCCAACTTTTCGGCTAAGTTAATAATCTCTAACGTTTTCTTTGTCACATCTTCAGCTTCTTCTTGTAGTTTCAGATCACTTACAACACCTGGAACTAATTGTTGGGCACTGGTACTCGTGATTTTAAATGAAGAAATGTTCAAAAACTGCTTGTATATGAAACTGAATTCACTGGCAGTGCAACCTAAAAAGTTACAAATGCTTGATACAGATATGGCTATGTCTCTTTCTCTCATAATCTTATAAGCACAGCAGCCTGCTAAGATTTCCTTTACCTTCTGTTTACGAAAGAAAAACACTTCGGTCTTAACAAGTTCAGAATATAAATCTGTAAGTTCATTTGTCATATCCTGATTAAATTTAAAAGCAGAAGCCAAGTCTTTTGATTTCTTTAAGCCAGCCTGTACTTTCTTCCCTGTTCTATTGTAATAAGCTATCTGGAAGAATGATTTTGGTACATTTTTAATACTCAGCTGCACAGAGGAAGCATGCTTGTTTCTGCTTGTGGGTACAAGCGTTGTCCCTTCCAGTAATGACGAATTCTCAAAGCTCCCTTCTTCAACGACAGTTCCACACGATGTACATACAAGGTGATCCTGTAAAAAGGATTCACTTTATCTTGTTTCTCAAAACTGTTATCAATTTTATGTCTTTATAAAATTCATTTATTAAATCTCTTCCATACTTTTATGCAATTTGATACTAAATCTCAGTATTTATTAAGTCATACGGAATAATATCCACACGCAACATATTCACCAAGCTTTCAAAGCATGTTTCTGCAAAAAGTTTTGAACATATACAAAAACCTTTAATACTGTAGAAAGACGAAAACAAACGTCTGAAAATTGTAAACACAAATGTCTTCACTACAAGTGTTTAGTGTCAAACATTTAACTTCATGTATTGCTTCCAAACATACAGCCTCAATTTTACAACATTTTTACAGAAAGACAGAGCTGTGATGCACCCACCTGATATTATAAAATTATAACAGGAAAAAACAGACAGGCAGAATATATTACAGTGGTATGTTCTCTATCAAGAAAAATATTAGGGCTAACCTTCAACCTAATTAACATAAAATGACACATGATTGTTTCTTAATGATATTAGTACAGTAACACAAAATGTTATCTGATTAGAAACAACAAAATACCAACTAAGTGGCTACAGTGTATACGACTACAAAATTCAAAATATTAACTTCTAGAACAAAAACATACACATGTTAGATTACCATTTTAATTAAAAAAGAAAACATAATAAGACAAGGATACACTAAATCATTAAATATGAAGAAATAGAACTAAAATAAAAATGAAAAAACATAATAAACAAAACAGCCACAAAAAGTCTCTCAAAAACAATTAAAGTTTGTTTACCAAATCAACATACTGCTGCAACAATCCATAAACAACATGGTCACTTCTAGAGACAGAGAGGATCAATATGAGACACATACCTAATAAAATATGTTTAAGCTTCAAGTATCAAAACTGGTATTTTAGGCCCAACTTGTTTTTATATACAAGACAATAAATAAAAGAACTACTAACCTAAATATTCCAAGTTAATGTTAATAATGAAAATATACAAAGAGGGGAAGAAAGTTTTGTTAAATCTAAGCTCAATATACGATGCAAGGTTTTAATACAGGAAGAGTCAGAAGAGGGTTAGCATAGGAACATGAAATATCCATGTGACAAAGTAACCCTTTTACAAACATATACAGTACAACACCAATTACTTGGACTAAATGGGACCAAGAATGATCCAGATAAACAAAAACTAGCTAACTGGACATTATTAAAACATTATATCTTTAATTAATATATATACATTACAGTACCATTAATACATACAGTTAATACCAATAAAAGTTATTTAAGGCATAAGTAAGTTGTTGTTGTTGTTTTGAATTAAGCACAAAGCTACACAATGGGCTGTCTGTGCTCTGCCCACCACAGGTATCAAAACCCGGATTTTAGCATGCAAGTCTGCAGAACATAAGTAAGAAATGTGTTTGTGTGTGTTTTTCTGATGGCAGGGCCAGATTGGTCTTTCTACTGAGTCCACCAAGGGGAACCAAACCCCTGATTTTAGCATTGTAAATCCTTAGATTTAACTGCTGTACCAGTGGGGGACAAGTAAGAAATGATTCCATTCATTTACCTGTATAATACACACTAAACAACTGAGTACACACCACTACTAAGTTTATATGTACACAACCATAAAACTTATATCCACAAGGAATGAGTGATTGACAGTTATTTTATGTTTCTGTTTTTTAAATCTAATCATAAGTCTTAGATACAGATGTTTCAAAACTCATCATGTGATGGCTCCTTATAACAATCACTTTCTTTCTCTTATTGTTAAACAATTCTACAATCGACTCTTTTGGTAACAGAAAATAGTCTAGGCCATCAGTGACAAAGTTCATTTACTCTCTGATATTTAAATCGCAACCTAAGGATTTCTTCATCTCTTGTTTCTTCTTCAGATTAAATTTTAAAATTTTATTTGACACCTTCTCGATCATAAAATGTTTAAAAGAACTCCAAAAATTGATCACAATGTAAAAATATTAAGAGATTTTAGAAACCCGAAAAAGCACACTTTATTAATATTAGCCAATAAGAGTGTCTGAAGAAGTTTCCCATACAGATGATAAAATGTTTCAATCACTTCCTGGCCTATTGGCTCTATTACATTTAGTGGTAGATACATGACAATACATTATCCCACATGTGTTCAGCTGAGATATGAGACATTACACTGTCTAATAACAGAAATACATTTAAACTTTTCTCCCCTTTTTTAATCTCAGGAATGAAGGTTTTTGTTGTACCCTTTCAGAAACACTCGATCTTTCAAACACTCTACTCTAAACATTACAAACAACAACTCTTCGACTGAGGCTTCATTTCCCAATCAGTAGCAGATGCAGCTTGCGATTTCCTCTGGCATTAGTATGTATCAAAAACCTTCACTCTCTCTTTCACCCTTTTATAACTAGGTACACTTTATGTTCTTTGTACTAGTATTATTGGCTACACACTTGTCAATAAATGCACTACTGTAGGAGTTAATTTTGATGAAACTTCGTCAATTTATGTTCCCACTCTTCAACTACAAAAATATGAATAAACTGGAATGTAAAAGAAAGTAAGAGGTCATGTGTAATATATACATTAGAATAGTGGTTGAGTAGTACTAGTACTGTAGACTATTTGGTGTTGTCCTTTTGTCGTATTGACTTTTAACTAGAGGATAAAATTTAACTCAAACACTTCTTGCTCAACTTCAAAACTTAAATTTGTAGAGAAAGAAATATATCTCAACCTTTCTAAGCTAAGAAATATAATTCAGTTTACCTGGGCGTAATATGCGCTCCTCTCTACAGTATCATTTCCACAACTTGGGCAATTTGGCGACATATTAACTTTTAAATTTTATCGTATACTTCAAGAAGATAAGGTTATGCTAGGCCTCACGGTAACGCCCACACACTTTTAAAGCGAAAGGATTGTTTGTTTGTTTGTTTGTTTTGGAATTTCGCACAAAGCTACTCGAGGGCTATCTGTGCTAGCCGTCCCTAATTTAGCAGTGTAACACTAGAGGGAAGGCAGCTAGTCATCACCACCCACCGCCATCTCTTAGGCTACTCTTTTACCAACGAATAGTGGGATTGATCGTAACATTAAGAGCGAAAGGAATGTAAGGAATTCATATAACATTTGAAATGGTTTAAACATACAGTATCTACATGGATATTTAAATTTTCCAAATTTAGATCACTGCAAATATATTTGTGCAAAAATTAATCTGCAAAATATAAAATATCAGTAAAATGGCCACAATATTATTAGTCGCACAAAAAAATGTTAAAATCCCAAATATTTTAATATATTATTTGGTCTACCCTCGTTAGGGTATAACGTATCTTTTCGTGTTCAAAAAATCTGTAAGATTTGATAATTAATATTCAGTTTTGCCTTTTAAAATTGTATAAAGTAATATTCCTACAATTTTTTTTCAGATTGTGAAATTTATATATTTTGTGTAAGGCATTGTTTTGAAGAAAAAATCTTTAAGTACTTTTTTCTTATCTTAATATTTGGCCTGGCATGGCCGAGCGCGTTAAGGCGTGCACTCGTAATCCGAGGGTCGCGCTAAACATGCTCACCCTCCCAGCCGTGGGGGTGTATAATGTGACGGTCAATCCCACTATTCGTTGGTAAAAGAGCAGCCCAATAGTTGGCGGTGGGTGGTGATGACTAGCTGCCTTCCCTCTAGTCTTACACTGCTAAATTAGGGACGGCTAGCACAGATAGCCCTCGAGTAGCTTTGTGCGAAATTCCAAAACAAAAATATCTTAATATTTAATGTTTTTTTCCATAATCCCAAAAATTTGATTTCAATACCTGCAATTAGCAAATTCAACTGTAGTTTATTTTGTAACACTGTACTTAACAACACGCAAATAAAACTGGTTGATCACAAAGTTTCATTTTATATCTTCGACGAATTTCAACTAGATTGATAGTTTCAAAATTTATCAGATGGTTAGAGCGCTCATTCATAAGTTAAATGTCTTGGGTTCGAATCTCCGTCACACTAAACATGTTCGCCCTTTCAGCTGTAGGGGTATTATAATGCTACGATCAATTCCACTATTCATTGGTAAAACAGTAGTCCAAGAATTGGCGGCGGGTGGTGATGACTAGCTGCCTTTCCTATAATCTAACACTGTGGTAAGTAAACATGTTCTGTGTTTCCTATCCCCTTGATTATTGTATATAGCTTTCAGGATCTTAGTATGTAGTAAACAGCATTTTTAATATGAATTATCAATGAAGGGAATCACTATGTCTCTCTTACGTTAGTTGCTCAAAGAACTGAGCCAGTCAACCAGCATGTCGTATTTACTTTCTTCTGGGAAAGATTGCTGTAACATTGAACACACTATATCAAATCTACCATGATCTTTTTTTCACTGGCAACTCTGGTGACACCCCATGAATATAACATTCTTTGCTTGACAGTGAGGGTGACCTTGGATGAGTCTTCGATTATACTTGTCAGAATATGAGATTGAAATATACAGTTTCTGGCTGTGAACTGAATGATAAAAAATTGGTAAGTATTGTGGCCAAAACCACTACTTGAACCAATAGAAACTCCATTCTGACAATCGTAGATAAACCAGTTATGAACAGAGAGCTTACTCTCTAATTGTATTTAAAAAGATGCACTCACACAACAAAAGAAATTATCACTGGCCTTAGTTTTGACACTTGCATGAAAAAATTGTATTGTATAACATAACTTTAAATTTCACCCGTGTACCAGTGAATTGATGTTGCATGTGGAAGTCGTCCAATGCAAATCAGACTGGGCCAAAGGGCGTGGACTGTAGAGGTGTATTTGGGAGAGAAAATTATGCCATTCCAAGTACACAAGTGTTATTCCATGATTTGCTATGGACGAAGATTAGTGAATTGGTGTCATGCAACATGGATAAAGAGCTAAGTCGTGAAATAAACTGTTTTCTGTTTAAAATGCAAGTAGCACTATCTCGTTGAGGAAGGAATATAGTTTGTGTTGTTCTGCAATTATAGGTAATTAGTTATCTAGCTTCACGCTAAAATTATTAGTGTTATAATGAGCAAATTGAATTTTGTTCGGCTGATTTGAAGTTTCGTGAAAGCTACATGTTGGCTACCTGAGTTAGCCATCCCTAATTTAACAACGTAAGACTTGAGGGAAAGCAGCTAATCATCATCATCCACTGTCAACTCTTGGGTTACTTTCTTACTGACGAATATTGTGATTGACCGTTACATTATAATGCACCTACAGTTAAAAAGGCCAACGTGTTTGACGTGAAGAGGATTCAAAGTCGCCACCTACAGATTGCGAGTCAAGCGACCCTAACTATCTGGCCATATTGAACTTAAGAAAAGAATGCTTGGAACTGCAACTTATGTAAAACACCATCAAAAATAGCTGTATAAGAGAAATTACACTATTCAGGTGGGCCGTACTTTGCTGAACTGGCTTATGATCTATAGAAAGGGTGATAGTACAATGGACAATAGCATTGGGGGAGTATGATTTAGTCATACATAACTGCCTGATCTCATAACATGAAAATGTATTATGATACTCTGTTCATTCATCGATTTTGTTTGTTTTTTGTTTTTTTGGAATTTCGCACAAAGCTACTCGAGGGCTATCTGTTCTAGCCGTCCCTAGCCGGGCCCATCTGTTTGAGAGATCTACATGTTCTGCAAGTGCAACATGTGCAAAATCCCTATAAAAGTGACGGGTTCTCGTTTCCATAGCTCAGTGTTAAGCCACCGACACGCAATACAGTTACGCCAAGACTGACTGAAGCATAACGCAACAACTCCATTGGTCGTTGGATGGAGGCAAATCTCGATCAGACGTTGCCATAGCTGTGAATGTCCACCCAAGCACCATCATAATGCTATGGAATTGTCACCAACAACATGGATCAACTCGTGACCGTCCATGATCTGGCAGACCTCGTGTGCAGGATGTTGACAGATTTGGTGGTGGCAGCGTCATGATGTGGACTGCCATCGCCTACAATGCCAGAACAGACCTTTTGCACATTCGAGGGAATCTTACAGCTCAATGATACGTCGACGAGATTCTTAAGTCCCATGTGCAACCGATCATGGTTAACGTCAACGAAGTTTTTCAATATGACAACGTCCGTCTTCACACAGCTCAACTCACAACTGTCTTCTTGAGACTCCACAATATCAACGTTCTTCCCTGGCCCTCCAGATCACCAGATTTAAATCCCGTCGAACATCTTTGGGATGAATTGGACCGACGTCTGCGACGGCGACAACCTCAACCACAGACTCTACCTCAGCTTGCAGCAGCTTTGCAGGCTGAGTGGACAGCCATTCCACAGGATGTGATTCGTCATCTCATCGCTTCCATGGGCAGGAGATGCCCAGCAATTATTGATGCACACGGGAAGCATACTCGTTATTGACGTTGAGTGACGTTGAACTTCAACCGGTGAACGTGGACTTCGCCTTTGCAGACTTTGGATGTTCAGCAGTGAATGTGAAAAGTTTGACACATGTCATACAGAACTACCCAGAATAAACTTGTTGACAATATTTCTGCCTTTTGCGTTTCTCTTTTTGAAGAGTATATTTAACTTCAAAATAAAACAAACTTTTTTAAATGTTAAAAATAATAATAACAAAAATATAATACACAAAATAATAAAATTAAGTATTTCAACCACAAAACTCTCACATATATTTAGGAATATGCATTTACAGGTAAATGAAAGTAACTCCTTTATACACAGATAGTAACTAAAACCAAACACAAGTAAAAAAATACAATGTATGAACGAACATAAAATAAAACTGCAGAGAAAGTCTTTGAAGGAATACATTTGTGTGTGTTTATGTACCAAATATATTAAGCAACCTCAATAGCAACGACGAGGTCCATAATTTATCACTTAACTGCAACAGCTGATCGTCTGAAACAGTAAGGCTTAACTCCGTGTTTAAGGTAACTTGCTTTGTCGAGACCAGTTCTCTCTGTAATCAGTGTTTAAGGAAATTTGAAGGTTCTGAGCTGAAGTTTGCTTGGTCTTGACCAGCTCTGTCTGTAATCAGAACACACTTCTTCGACACAGGTGAAGAGCATCAATGCACACGACATTATTCTATTATTGTACATGAACCTGACCCTGATGCATCTAATGACCATCTCTTGACATTTAGTATCTAAATCTGTTGCACACATAGGAGAGGTGATTGAAAGGGTATTCGACTGATAGAATTTTGGTTGTGGTTGAAATAGCTTGAGAAACCTCTTGATTAGCAGTTGCTCAACTAATCTTGACGCTGAAGTATCACGCTTTATCTTGATGGAGGTCTTCCTATTAGTAGTGATGTGGCCATAACAAACATCTTTAAACAGAGGTTTCAGACTCCTATTTACAATCTTCAGTTCTGCAAATTTTTGATGTACTGGACTTTATATCTACTGGCACCTGGTTTTCTTAAATGTGTCAATTGAGCAGCTTTCATCAGATAGTTTGAAAAGTAAGAGTTACAAAATTCTTTAAGTTCAGATTACTTTATAATCAAGAAACAGTTCTAATATTGGATAATCAAGTGATAATCATGCGATTTAATACATGTATACATCGTACTTTAAAGTTACACTTTACATCTTGGAGTGCAACTTTTCTCCAGTCTGTAGTTTGATGACAAAATGACTGTCCTAGCTGTATGATGTTTAGGTTTAATTACTATGTAGAGATTGGGAAGTCATTGTTAGTAGTTTGACTAACTGTTGACACTGACTATCTCCTCTGTGTCAGTACTTTCTCACATGGATTTTTGATCGACCAGATTATTTTTCTATGCTCTTTCGTCCTCATCTTCTTGGCTTTAGTACTGATTCCAGCTCATGCCAGTTCACTAAAGGCTCGTTGGTAACATTTGCTGTAGTTCCTCTTTTAATGGACTAATTGATAAAAGCCCAAGATAAGATATTGTATAGCTGGATCCAACTGGCATCAGAGCTGCTGCCATGTCTGAAAACCAGGCTAAGTCTTCACTCAAGTACTCATTTTTTCATTGTCTTAACATAGCACCCCTTTTGCTATGTGCCAGCATTTGTTGGTTATTATCATGGAAACTCATGCATATCATTTAATGCAGATCCTAATAAACTTATACATTTTTGTGGACATTTGTATTCCCTCTAGGAGAGCTTATAACTCATATATACCTCCTTGAATATGAGTATGTTCATTTTTTTTATATGCAAAAACGGCTCGTTTGGATTGAGAAAATATTTCAAACGAGCCGTTTCTGCATATAAAATTCTCAACAAGTGGATTTCTCGACATCACTGATTGAGTATGTTCAGTGAACAACCACTTAATCTCTACTCTGTTGTGCGATACACTATCATGACATATCATAAGTGCTCATCAGAGCCAGTTCAGTCAAAAGTATCAAAATTACAAAGTATACATTTATAGTGTGTATTATATATTCTACTCAACCATTTAACTAAAGATGATAAGATGAAGTGTATTTTTTTTACTACAGCCAGTACTTTGCATAATTTAAAGCAAACTTGGCTGTTAAAGTTAGTTCTCTGATCCATGTGGAACTTTTCAGGTGCTCTTATCTAGTCTTTTAAGTGGCTCACCAATACTTTACTTTAATGCTTGGAAAGTAGTGCTTGTGCTATATCTAGGTTTTTTATTATTTTTTCTTGAACTTATAAAGTATTTGTTTTGTATTTCTCACAAAGCTACGCGATGACTATATTGGCTAACCATCCCTAATTTAGCAGTTAAGACAAGTGGGAAAGGAACTAGTCATCACCACTCACAGTCAACTCTTGAGATACTCTTTTTTCAACGAATAGTGGGATTGACCTACACCTTTTAACGTCCACACGAATGAAAGGGCGAGCATGTTTTGATGACACTAGGATTGGAACCTGTCAGTCTCGGTGCTCTAACCACCAAAGTAATGAACATGGCATCAATCTGTGATGTCGAGAAACCCACTTGTTGAGAACTTTTATATGCAAAAACCTTTGTGAACCTGACGATGACCGAAGAAGGTCGAAACGTTGTTCGCTCTTCTATTTGAAGTGTTTTCTGGGCCCAGAAGAGCCGTTTTTGCATATAAATGGCATCAATCTACATGAAATCTCCTTATGTTTTACTTGTCACCATTATGTTTCCAGTTCTCACCATTTATCCAGGGGCTGAATATTCGATGAATGACATGGTCAACCGCGTAAGGCGTGCGACTCGTAATCCGAGGGTCGCGGGTTCGCGCCCGCGTCGCGCCAAACATGCTCGCCCTCCCAGCCGTGGGGGTATACAATGTTACGGTCAATCCCACTATTCGTTGGTAAAAGAGAAGCCCAAGAGTTGGCGGTGGGTGGTGATGACTAGCTGCCTTCCCTCTAGTCTTACACTGGTAAATTAGGGACGGCTAGCGCAGATGACCCACGAGTAGCTTTGCGCGAAATTAAAAAACAAACCAATTAAAGCACGTGACTTTACCACGTGTAACTTGCACGTGAAATAATATCAGTACTGGAGAAGATTATTCTTTGTTTATGACAATAAGCTAACGCTTTTAAAGCACCTACGAAGGAAAAATAATAATCTAACTCTGCAGTTAACTTTCTAGACGAATAAGGAAAATATTATTACTGTATAGGTAATATACATGGCTTAATAAAAGAATCAGAGGCCTGGCATGGCCAAGCGCGTAAGGCGTGCGACTCGTAATCCGAGGGTCGCGGGTTCGTGCCCGAGTCGCGCTAAACATGCTCGCCCTCTCAGCCGTGGGGGCGTATAATGTGACGGTCAATCCCACTATTCGTTGATAAAAGAGTAGCCCAAGAATTGCCGGTGGGTGGTGATGATTAGCTGCCTTCCCTCTAGCCTTACACTGCTAAATTAGGGACGGCTAGCACAGATAGTTCTCGATTAGCTTTGTGCGAAATTCCAAAACAAACAAACAAACAAAACAAAAGAATCATTGTAAATTTCTATGTAAATTTTATGTAATATTTCTCAGAAAAATATGATATAAAATTAAATACAAATTAAGCAATCTTGAAATGCGATCTTTTTTCTAGTTTTTTAATTTGTTATTTGAATCAACTTTTACTTCAGTAGTAATGTGCAATGAATATCAATAATAGCACCATATTTGTTCGTTCTTACGCTTTAATTTTAAGTTTTCATATTTGCGATGATAGAATCAGGGGTTCAAATTCTCTCTGTGGACACAGCAAATGGACCAATGTGACAGTGTTATGTTTGAGGACTTATAACGCTTAAAACCTGGTTTCGATACCGGTGGTGGGTAAAGCACATATAGCCCAGTGTGTAGCTTTGTAATTAAAGTTTAGAAACATGCATGCAGCATTTATTTTACTTTTGTGCACTATATTTTATTTAAAGAGGGCGCTATATCAAAAAGCGCGAGTTGAAAGTGAGTTTAGGTGCGTATTTTTAACTTGTAAGTTAAGGTTTTCAAAATATCATTGAGAAGTAAATTTTAGTTTTCAAATTAAATTTGTGATATGAAGTCTTCAAAAATTTCCCCAGCTCCAAGAAGAGCTAATATGGGAAAAGAAACGAGTAATAGGCCAAGGTGAGAGTTGTTTCATTTTCAGTATTTACTGTTTTAACAGATTAACTTCTTTTTAGATTTAAGCCTTAGAATTAAAAGTTAAAAATGTTGCGATTATCCTAAAAAGTAAACGACAGTAACTGAATGATCATCGTTCATCACCGTATATACAGTCGATAATGTAAATTTACTCGGAACACCTACGGTTTCATTGGGTTGAATAATTATCAATGTTATTGGCAATGAGCGTGAAGAGCAAACCAAGGAAGTCTAAGACTCTTGGCTCAGCTTGAAATTATACTGAAAAAAAATATATTTAAAATTGAGTTTCGTTGTTGTTCTTTTAATACAGGATGATTTTTTTGTACAATTTAATATAGTTCAAAGCAGTGGTGCACTGAAGGCATTGTTACAATTTTGGTAATGGCAAATGAAATCTAGGATGGTTGATTTATGGAATAGTTTGGTCTTAACCTCAGATGTGGTAGAAGCTACAATACTTTATTATGCTCTAGATTTCAGTCTTAATGTCGACTTGAATGTAAGAAACAGTAAGTGGGTTATGCTATTAATTGAAATAACACCCTCCATCTTTTTAAACATGATTATAGAAATCCTGTAGTGACAGTTTATTTTTATGTTTCAAACCTGCAATGACTACTATATGCTGTTATAAAAACAAGCTAAAATTGAATAAATGGAGAGAATTTCTATTTATTCAGTTTTCAGCAGGAAGTCGATAACTTGCCAATTTATGCATTTCATGTGTCTAAGTTTTTCCCATGCTTTAAGTGTCAGTAAGGTTTTGCATGAAATAAGTTTATTTTCCAATTACTTTGTTTTATTAGTTTCAGAATAGTGTGGAAAAGTAATAGAGTACATGAGTTATGCACTTATTGTTATATTGTACAACAAAGATTTGCTTATAGTTGTAATACTTTTGACTTAGTATTGGCAATAACTGCATGGTAGGGAGTTCACCATTGGAGGGGACCAGCATCCCTGAAATTGCTAATGATCTTCAAAAACCCTAAAGATATGAGTAGATATTGGATAACAATACTGAAAGAGTTCAACTTTCTTGTACCATACTACCCACTGAAAATGGCAGCAGATTATATTGCCAACCTATGATAGCATTCCAGATGTTTTATACTCAGATTATGGACACCATATAGTAACTAAAGCCTTACAGCAAAGTGATGACAAACTACACAAACAGTGGTGCTTCTGGATTTGGATGACCATCATGATGAGCAGCTTAAGGTGTAGCTTGGATGTCACTTGCAGCTCTTCATGGTAGTGTATACCCATCACAAGTTAATAAATATAGCACAATATCTAGTCATAATTGTAGGGTGTGATACAGCTAGGGATCCTCTTAGATCTGAGGCTTAAAGTACTTTTGCATAATTCAAGGACCATAGAAGACAAGGAGTTTTATGTATTAACTGCTGAAGTGTAAAAGAAGTTATTTCATTCATCTTAAGATATTGTGTGTTGGTGTGAACCATGTAAACTGTCCAGAGGAAAAACTGTCTACAAACACTGTATCAGAAAGTTCTTCTCTGAAGAGAAGTTCAGTAGATATAACTGATGTTAAGAAGGTAACAGGTTTTATCAGTTATTTCCCCAAGCAGAATGAAGTTTATTCATTTGCTGACATGTTAGTGTAATTTGTTGCCACCTGGGCCTAATTAGTATTAGTTCATTATGTTTACATAAATGCAGAGTATTCTAACCCACAACAGTGTTTCAGGATTATGAAACCGTGGTGTTATAAACCTGAGACCTTGGCCTAATTAGTATTAGTTCATTATGTTTACATAAATGCAGAGTATTCTAACCCACAACAGTGTTTCAGGATTATGAAACTGTGGTGTTATAAACCTGAGAGTAGTGTTTTAATCAGTTTCAAAACATTCCAGAATGTAATGATGATTGGGTCCTCTGAAGGTGCTGGTGACAAAGGTTTTTTTGTTGAAACTATGAGATGGCCAAGATTTTAAATATTTTATTCAGTAATAGATATTATCAATATTCTTATCCATAAGCATTTTATGAGAAATACTGAAGTTGATCTTATTCATGTTAATATTAATTCACTGGTAAATGATGAAAATGAATGCATTAATATAAGATACAAAGCCAGAAAGGTCCATTTGATCCTTTGAACAGTGGTATCACTACACTGTCAAATGACAGTGTATACCACTTATATAGACACTGAACACGTCACCTGTTGCATGGCTTGAGTCTGTGTTAGCATGAAAAAACATTCAGATAAATTGTTATTAACTCTTTTAAAATTGAAATTCCAATAGCTTGAAACAGAATTTGTTTATTATTATAAAGCTAGTAATCTGTACTCTATTCTCTGCAAGGAATCTAACTCTGGACATGTAGACTTACCACCGATCCACCCTTCAGTTTTCAGTTTGTCATTAATTTTCTTTAAAGATTCTTATGCTGTCTCCTGTTTATTTTACTGCTATAAGTGACTTATCATTTTTCTTCAGTGAGCTATTATTTTTTCATCTATGTTAAAAGTAAGATACAAAATATTATATCCAAAGTACTTTACTTTGCACTTACTGTGAATATAAATTGCCAAATATTTGCTCAACTAACCATTGATTCAGACTCATTCAGCAGTGCTTCAGTATCATCAGTATTGTGAGAAGTGCTCTGACAGTTAAAGTGGTAATGTTTTAGGTAAAACAATTAATAAGATGTTCTGCAAGTTAGCAGGTAACTTTGATGACTCCATGAAAGGTGTTCATGTACGTAAACAACTAAAACTTGGTCATTAAAAGCATATCAGTCCTTACTTGAAGTTGACCCATTTAATTAATCTTTAATAATTGCTTTCATTTACAGGTCATTCCAAGTCAAATCATCCAAGGGGCTGCAGGTGACCCCCACAGAATGCCTTGAAAAAATTCACATGTGCTCATCTACCCATATAATGAAAAATCACCAAAGATTAGATCAATATCTCGAATAGTTTCTGATTTACAGCCCTGTAAAATGTAGTTAATGTTTTTTTATTTTTTGGCAAATTCATTTTCAGGTAACTTTGGCTACTTAAAGCTGCAAAATTAATGATGGTAGAAGGCACCTGAACTGAATTTTTTTTAAATAAACAATGTATGGTCAAGGATACTTTAAAAAATTATAACTCATAAAGCAGGTGTAACACCATCCTGAATTTTTGTAGATCATATTCAGAGATGTAAGAATATATGGTTCAAATCTGAAAAGGCTGAATAACTGGAGGCATGGTCAAACTGTGGCCTGAATTAGGGCTATTTTTAGATAAATCATAAAAAGTATCATGCAATTACATTTTTTTACAGGAGATCTAATAGACTTTTAATTACAACAATTGTTGGTTTATCAACTGATATTTTATAGAAAAGTTGTTGAAAACAAAATTCAGCTTTGTATCATATTATGTCTTAGAGCTATGGTTTATTACTTAAGCCAATGTTTTTTACGATTTTGGGTTTTCAGGTGATTTTGCAGCCTCACTATTAAAATCCTAAGAGAGATAAACTTGGTTTGAGATCAGTTTTGAATTCTGTGAGATTAATTCAGTCAGTGTAGCAAATTTCAACCTTCTACCACCATTACTCTTGCAGCTTTTAGCAGCCAAAGTTGCCCAAAAATGAATTTGCCAAAAATAACAAAAAATTAATACATTTTACAGGTCTGTAAATCAGAAACTATTCGAGATATTGATCTAATCTTTGGTGATTTTTCATTATATGGGTAGATAAGCACATGTGAATTTTTTCAAGGCATTCTGAGGGGTTACCTGAATAATTTTCCAAAATCTGGATGATTTGACATTTAATGACCCTTATCCGTACTTATAAGCAAAAGTTTGTCTTCACATAAGTTTCTGATTTTTCTAAAGAAAAACCAAAGTGAATTATGGTATCAGCTAACATTAACAACACACGTAATGTTACTTGTACTTCATTCTATGCAAGATGTATTCTGATAAAATGAGATGCCATTGTGGATACTAAAATTAATTATAGTGCATTTTTGGACTTTAGCAAGGCTGAATTTTAAAAATTAAATAAGAGAATTATAAAGTTTGGATCAAACATTCAGAATTTAAGTCTCAAAAACAGGCTTAACAAGAAGTGTGTTCTCACAAAAAAAATTTTTTTCGAATATTTGGAGAAATATGTTTTTTCCTTCACATGTATGTAAATAAAGTTTAATATAAATTAATCAGTAATAAATTTGTAAAGATAGATAAAGAATCGTGTAAAATGAAGGACTAACGGAAGAATCTCGTGAACATGTGATTTTTGTACTTCTAACTTAAAACGAACAACTTTTTTATCAAATTATTGAAATTTAAGTTTTTACCAGTAAATTTTATACCATAAAAGAGTCATAAAAATATTGAAATAGTTTCTAATAATTTTTGCTCAAACATATAGATTACTGTACATATATATTATTTGTATATATCACTGGATTAATGATCTAGAACATCAAGCAAGAGAAACACTCCTCAAAGAAATGAAACAGAACGAAAAGCTACTCATTCTTCCCATAAAAATGAAAATTGTAGAAAGGTAACCTCGAGCCACAAAAATGGTTTAGCAAGTAATTGTAGAAGAGTAATGGGTTCTCAGCAAGACCAACAGGACACGTGTAACGAGGAAAATCCCAAAAGAACTGCTTCCGATTCAGGTAAAATAAACAAAATGTAATAATAATGTCTTTAAAAGCTGCACAGGCCATAGTATATTGCATTATTATAAATAAAATAAAAGCGACTGGTTGGATTTGATAGGAAATATTCACCTAATTCAGATTGCAGGATGTAATGTAGTCACAGTAATTTACCAAGAGCTTCATATTTCCAAGTACTTTTTTCCTTTTCTGTGAGAAACAAAATGAAGTCAAATATCCTGAGTGTGAAAGTTTTCATCTCAATGAAATAATTTCTCCTAGATTTGAATTCTGTTTTGGAGAATTGGTGTTTTGTTTTAAATTGTTTTCCCATTCACCAGTGATTGTTTTAAAAAATCCAAATCATACATGAAAAGGTCTGAGTAGTATATTCATTGCATATACAATCTAACCAAAAACACCTCAGGTGTGGAAAACAAAGGTGGGCCAAAGAAGACTTCAGTGTACAACTTACAAGAATATAATATAAATTGACAGCCAAACTGGTAGCTGTACTCAGAACATTGGTAAGAAGGTTACAAAAATATTCATTCAGTAGTTAACCAGGAAACACATTTTGGTTATATTGGAGCTTGATGATTGGTAAAACAAAATATTCAAACTAACTAAAATTCTACTCTAACATTACCTGTAGTGAAATTTAAAGTTAAAATAATATAAAATGATATTAACAATACTTTTTTTCTTCTTCTTTGAATGGACTCCTGACTTTTTAAAATACCTTCATAAATTAAACTGTTAATTTTTATTTTCTGTGTATTATATGATTTTATTGTCTGGCTTGTACCACAGAGGCAGATTACTCTTCTGTGAAAAACATTGAATCATGGTGGAAACATATTAACAGTTTATCAGTCACTGCTTATTCTTCACCGTAAAATGTGAAATGTTTTAACTTAGAAGCGTAATCCTACTAGTTTTTTTTGTCTTCTTTTTTTGAGTAAGTTATAAAAGATCTCTCTTACAGATATGCATCTTAGGATACACAAAATATATTAATCACTAGAATGAAATGTCCCAGAACTACTGAGATTTATTTGGCTTGCTAAGCTGTAGGTGGTTAAAGACATCTGATTTTGTTGAAAATAAATTAAGTACATCTCTTCAAGTATTCTACCAAAAATAAAAGATCACAAGATTCTGTCAATTATTTCTTTTAATTTACAGATGTGTTGAAGAATAGTGAACATGGGGACCAGAACTCAAACTCTGAAACAAGCCAAACCTCATCCCACAGGTACGGGGTTATTAGTTGAGTGTATAGTCTAACATAAGTACTTGGAGTAAATAATTTTGTAATGGAGCTGATTTATCTTTTTAAAAACATGGATTATAACAAGACTGCTGCATTATGAAATCCATTTATGTTACTCATTATAGCTGACTTGTTTGTGGAATTCACTAATTAATTAATTAGACTCGTTAATCAGTTATGTTAGACAAACTGATTGTTTTCACATGAGGCTAATCTTACCCTCTTTGTCCCTTGGTGGGACAGCTGTAAGTCTATGGACTTACAGTTGTAAAGATCTGAATCCCCTCGGTGGACATATTGTATAGCCAGATGTGACTTTGTTGTAACAAATAAACGTACTTCCCTTTTTTAGTTTGTTAGGAGATTGTATAAATACATTTGTGGACTGTAGTACATTTTATTTTTAAAAAGCTTCAGATAAAACTGCTTAATATTAAATAGTTGTCATTGTAAATGCTTGTACATAACAATATAAACATCACAGAACACAAACTGTAAATAAATCCAAAAATACAAATAACATTGTTTTGTAGGTTTTAAAATACGACTAACATTGTTTGGTAGGATGTGAAATAGAAATAATATTGTTTTGTAGGTGTTTTTCACACATTTTCAGAAGAGTATACTGAAACTGTAATTTTGTTTGCATAAAAATAAACCTAAATTCATAACACTAATTATTAATCAGAATATATTAAACATTTTAGTGAGTTTACTGTATCAAAATGTGAAGTATGAATGGTTATAACAACTAAACATTTAAAATACATGATTTGTAAAACATTTTAGGTGTATTTCAGTATATTGTCTTAATTTTTTCCTCAAAATTTTTTATTCTAATGGCTAGTTAGCATTATAGGCTGTTAATTTGGAGATTCATGGCTCATGTCTCTTAGCTGCAAAATAAAACTTCACATTGCAGCTGGTGATTCTTCTCGAGAGTTACAGTCAAATCCTACTACTTAAAACAAAACAAAGATTTAGCTATGGGTATTGTTGACTGGTCTTCTTCCATTACTTCAAAGTTAGAAACAACTGGAACAAATAACTTTAGTGTAGCTTCACAACCAACATCAGAACAAACAAGCATATGTTTACTGCTTTGTTATCAAGCATGGCTGTATCAATATTATCAGAGCTGGATATCTTGAACTGGATGAAGAGGACCTGCCATAACAGCTGTGTCTAGCTTGAATGGTGTAATAAGTGTAACAGGTCTTATGAAAAAATAGGAATTGGTTCAGTAAACTAAAACTAGGTTAATTATGAAATTACTGTATAAAACTAGACTACAGTTGAAAAACAAAACTGAATAAATAAACTTGTATAAGGGAGGAAGCTGTGAAAGCTGAGATGAAAACTGGATATTCATTGTTTTTATAAAGAAACAAAATTTAGTGGTTTATTTGAGAAAATCTAATCAAATAAATGAGGGTATTCCAAGACTGAATATAATTTAACCTAATGGTTTCTAGTTGTAAACAGGTTATCGTTATACAAAACCATGAATATAATTTAACCTAATGGTTACCAGTTGTAAACAGGTTATCGTTATACAAAACCATGAATATAATTTAACCTAATGGTTACCAGTTGTAAACAGGTTATCGTTATACAAAACCATGAATATAATTTAACCTAATGGTTACCAGTTGTAAACAGGTTATCGTTATACAAAACCATGAATATAATTTAACCTAATGGTTACCAGTTGTAAACAGGTTATCGTTATATAAAACCGTGAATATAATTACACTAATGGTTACCAGTTGTAAACAGGTTATCGTTATACAAAACCATGAATATAATTTAACCTAATGGTTACCAGTTGTAAACAGGTTATCGTTATACAAAACCATGAATATAATTACACTAATGGTTACCAGTTGTAAACAGGTTATCGTTATACAAAACCATGAATATAATTTAACCTAATGGTTACCAGTTGTAAACAGGTTATCGTTATACAAAACCATGAATATAATTTAACCTAATGGTTACCAGTTGTAAACAGGTTATCGTTATACAAAACTGTGAATATAATTTAACCTAATGGTTACTAGTTGTAATCAGGTTATCATTATACAAAACCTTGAATATAATTTAAACTAATGGTTACCAGTTGTAATCAGGTTATTGCTATACAAAACAGTCAATTTAACTCTCTTGTCATGGGTGTGTCCCTGGGACCCATCTCTTTACCATTTTGTGCTTGCTATAGTTTTCACACACTAACTTTTAAATTAATAAGCATTTGTTCACAAAATATAGCCTTTAAACATCACAGGTGTATTATATTAAATCATCAAATTTTAAGATTTTTCAAAATTATGTTTTTCTTGTGTCTTTTTTCTCTTTACATGTTGCCTATCCAAAGTGTTAAGTAATTATCATTTTAAAGTTAAAAAAATACTTTTATGCATCAAAAAGTTTTCAAACTTTGTATGCCAAATCTTTATTGTGTCCAAATAGTCATAAAACATTTCTTCAGAAAAAACTTTGTATTTTATTACTTATTTTCACTAAGAAATCTCTGTGCTGATTTGGTTGATTTGCCCACTATCCTAACCAACATAAAAAATTAGAAATAAATATAAATGATGCATTTTTCATTCTGGAATGGCTACAGGTTATCACACTGAAATACAAAATTCTCCTTGCATTACACATGTATGTATATTTATTATTTTTATTATATTGACCTTTCAGCAGTGTCTTACATTACAGAAGTTACAATGACGAGGTGCACATGCACTTATGTGTACCACGTACTATAATAAAACTGATTTGTCGTAGCTGTGTTAAGTGGAATAGTATTTTGTGACATAGTCACATTTCAATTATTATAAATATACACGTGTATTACTATTTACAAATAAGTTCATAAACTTATTTTTCTCAGAACAGAAGATAAAGCACACAATTATCTATTCTAATTACGACATTTGCCATTGGTTGCTGCTTGTCATAGATTGCTAAGCCTTAAAAATTTGTATAGGGAAGATGTAAGACTTTTATATATACATTTGAAATAAGAAAAAAACCATGAATTACTATATCTGTTTCAAACAGTTTTGTTGTAATATATTAAGTGTGTTAGCTGAGTTATGTTTGTCTAAAATTATATTAAATTTTTTAACAGGCTGAAGATTCAACTTACTAGCAAGAATCTTTTTCTCAAAAGAGAAAGAGGATACCTTAATATATTTTAAAATGATTTAAAAAGTCACTGAGGGGACATTCTGAGCTTTCAGCTAGTTATACATCACATACAAAAGTAAGTAAGGGACCATTTTCTGTAATAGAGAGAAATGAGTGGAGCCACTGTGTTTGGTTCAGAACATGAGTGATATTCGAGCAAATAGAAAAGATGGGAGATTTCTATTTTATATTCTATTTTGTCAAAGTCAGTAATTTAAGTTCCTAATTTTTATAAAACTATAGACTTTTTATTTATACACTGGATAGATGAAGGGAAGAAGAAATGTCATTTGTTATTATTCACCTCTTCATGATGGTGAATGGAATTCTCCAAAACTAGTACAACCCAATAACACGTGTTGATTTGGATCTCCCTAGAACTTACATCTTGAGATTTAACAACATTTGGAACACTGATTTTATTCATTATAATATGTACCATTATAGTTACGAGGTTGTGTAAAATGCATAAGTCGATTGCAATGTGTATAGTGTAACACTGTTAAATCCCAAGAGTTTACAGAACTGTGTGATTTTAAACAAATATCATGATATCCCACACATTTCTTTCTTAATATCTGTCTTAACTAGTCATTACAATATTAATTCAGAGGTGGGTAAAAATTTTGAAGTCTGTAACATACTAATTAATTCCCCAGTCTTTCAGTCGCAGATAGTCAAGAAACTATACATACTTTAATCTGGTACACAATGCAAGTCTTTTGTACACAAAAAGTTTGATTATTTTAAATTGTGTATTATTACTGACTGTTTGTCTATGAATTATGGAGTCAGAGTAATTCAGATTCTGATTGGTCGAAGTGCAGAGTGGTTTTCATATTAAGATTAGAGATATTCTTATTTCCTTGGTTTTAAAATTTCATTTTCAGAACTTCTAGAACCTCCTAAATGAGTATGAAACGGACCAAGCCTGTAAACACCATATAAAAAAAATCTGAATTTCCATCTTTCATTTCTAAAATATCACAGCAGATAAAGTTATAAATATTTATTCTCAGACACATAACACACATGACACATAACAGTTTACCACTGTTTTTACGATCTTAGAGTCAGATTTAACTGTTGAATGCTCAATTGCTGTTGTTAGTGGTTGGACAAATAAGATTTGAGGTTGTATCTACAGAAATACTGAATATAAGTGTAAGGAAGTTATACTTTTATTGTTCAGGTCACTGGATAGGACACTTAAGAAGTATTCTGTTCAGTTTTGGGTTCCTTACCTTAGGAAAGAAGAAATTGTTAGAAGAGGTTAAAAGAATAGTTCCTGGAATAGAGGGATTGATATAAAAATAAGATGAAATCTCTAAAATTGTTTTCCCTTGAAAATAGAAAAGTTGTGAGGTGGGTCTTATTGAGGTGTTTAAGTGAATAGCTTGAGGGCACAAGTGTGAATTTTGGTTGTGTAGGAGTTGGTTTCAGATGTTGAAGTGGGGACAGTAAAATTAAATAAGTTTAAGAAAAAGCTTGATAAATATATAAATCATATGGGCTGGCTTTAAGTTGTTTTTTTTTGTTTTATAAGTTGTGTGTGGAACTGCAGAGAGAGGTAAACAGATCTCATTGTCCAAAATGCTGTTATGAACTATAAAACTCAAATATATAACTCAAGTTGTGCTGAATTATGTAATGCATATGGAGACCTCACAAAGCATTTTCATTTTTGTTTTATTTAATCCAATAAAAGAATTGAGTTTAGTGTTTTCTTGGTTGTATCTTTTTTAAGCCCTTTACAGAATTTAACCTTACCTTTTTGTAACAACAGTAGTAATTCAAAAGATAATTTTTATTTACTTCAGCTGTGCAATTAATAAAATATTAACATACAAAATCCAATAACTATTATCATTTGAAAGGCTTTCTAACTGACAAACGTTTTAAAATGATTCACTTACATGGTTGAAGTGAACTCGGTAAGTTTTCTGCAGGCTCAGTTACTAATCAGTGTCATCAAAATCACTTAGCCTTAAACAGAAATTAGTAAATCAAAATCTCTGTATTGCTCATAATGAGATCAAACATTAGAGATAATTTTGTTGAACAGAAGATGTGTTAGAAGGTAGGGACAAATGGTTTTGACTTTGTGGTTTATACATCTATAGATAAAAAGGATTGGAGGCTGTAAAATCAGATTATGCCTTATCAGTATTAATGCTATAAATATCTAATTTTTGTTAAACTCTGGGAAATATACAGGTGTAATGAAGAAATCAGAAATTGGCAACAAAAAGTGGACAAGTTTCATGACACAGACAAGTGAAGACTGACAATATATTTATTTTTTGCAATTTATTAATTAAAACTTACATTAAATATTTATATATTAAGATTTCAAATTCATATATATATATACACACACACACTTTGGTAATATGGTAATATAGTAATATAATTAAATTTTAATGTAACTAAAATAAATCATGACATGCACTTTGACCTTCCTATATTCAGAGGTTAATAAGAATGTGAAAAGAAATTTGTCGCCTCACAGTATTTTTATCACAACCATTAAAAACATTTGAACAGGTTAGTACAATTTTTCACAATCAACAGTAAATATCTTTCATTCTAGAATCTTTGTATCTGTGTACATGTCTGTCTTACAGAACTTGTGCCATTTGTTGACACTTTGTTCATTAAAAACACATTACACAAAATCTGGAAAAATATATGAACAATTAGAAGTTAATCACCAATCTCAGTTTGAATAACATAATTTAGGGTACAAGTTATGTAGTTTAAATTCTTATAAATGGTAAATGCTTTTGTTCACATTTAATGTGTAAAAGTCTTGTGAAACTATAACTGAGATGCTATAAGAAAATTTAGTGTATTTGCTTCATGTTCCATTTAGTAAACTGTTTGAATGGTAATTATGCATTTGTTTTATAGCATTAACTCACAGAATAGTGATTCAGCCTCAAAAACAGTAAAGAAAAAAGCTGGTATGTAATTTAACAGTTTTATTAATGTGGAGTTTATATTTTAAGATCCCTTCATATTTTATTTTACTTTACTGTGTAGCATCAGTTAATAGGTTTCAAATGTAGGTCATAACTTCAGATGATAGTTGCATTAAACATGGTGAATATTTGTTTTTCAGGACTATTTCTTTTATTTCTACTTTTTTCTCTAATTCTGAATCAGTTGTAAACATGCCTAACTGTATAAATAATAGAATTTAGATTTGTATAACTAACAGTTTGAAACACCTATTTTATTAGAGTTCACTTTCTGATGGTTTGTTAATGACATTGATTTTTTTCTAAATTAGTTCATTTGAAAGATAGATAGCTCTTCTTTAGGTTGTTCTTTTGGTAATAATAACTGGTTATATTCCCTTTCTTCAAGTTGTTCTTTTGGTAACAATAACTGGTTAGATTCTCTTTCTTCAAGTTGTTCTTTTGATAATAACAACTGGTTAGATTTCCTTTTTTCAAGTTGTTTTTTTGATAATAATAACTGGTTATATTCCCTTTCTTCAAGTTGTTCTTTTGGTAACAATAACTGGTTAGATTCCCTTTCTTCAAGTTGTTCTTTTGATAATAACAACTGGTTAGATTCCCTTTCTTCAAGTTGTTCTTTTGGTAATTACAACCAGTATATACTGGTAGTTATATAAAGGGAATATAATCTGCTATCATTTTTAAAAGCAGATTATATTCCCTTTATACAACTACTGCTTTTCATAATAACTGGTTAAATTCCCTTTGTTCAAATGCTGCATTTGGTAACAGTCAACTGTGGTCAATAACATTTTGCAACTAAGTTAGGAATACATGGTTTCATTTTACCCATATTATTACAATAATTTAACTCTTCTGGTATTTTTATTTTCTTATTAAAATGAATCAATTGAATTTCTTTATAAATGGTTTCTGTAACTTTTTTCATACAGTTTGTTTTTTATTCTTTCCATTTACTGGTTTTATAGTACACACACACACAGAAATATTTGTATATTAATATTCTGTAGCATTCATAATATCTAGGATTTTTTAAAATTAAATTTTCATTATAAATAAAATGTTGATACAGTCATTTTATGTCAGGTCGCATTGTACAGTCTCGCTACAAAGATGCAGCATCTCGTGCAGCGAAACCCTCTGCACCAAGAAGTATTTCCTTAGAGAGAATCCCAGTTTCACAGTCTGAAAGAAAGGAGGCAAGTTGGAACTATTTGTGTTACTTATAAAGACATCTTTGTGTTACTTCATGTTCTTGTCAGTGGGAGATTGAACATATTTTGTTTTGTTGAATGACTTCTAATTTGCTGATGTGAGAAGCATTTGCAACAGGAAAAGTGGTTATAAACTTATTACATGAACACTGATAAACCTTTGAGATAATTTTAAAGTAAATAAATGTTTTATTTCTTAGATAAAAATACTTTGTGTTTTTTTGTTTTGTGAATCAACGTCCATGATTCATCTCACCATTGAAGAAGTGAGTAGTGCCGCCATGCTGTTTGCAGACAAACAAACATGATGCTATAAGACAATGACACACCTTTCTTCAGATTTAAGTAATATACTTGTTTTAGCTAAAATATAAGCTATTTTATTTGCAACTTAGGTATTAATAATAATCATTTCTCTGTTTTTCTAAACTAACTAAATAATATCTGATCTTGTTTTATTTTAAACATTTCAGTTTGTGGCAGACTTATGCCACTATTCTGTATGTTATCTGCAATAAAAATGGAACTTTATATTTTTCTGAGATTCTTACAGATGGTGATGCTGTCAAAGCTTTAATATTACAAAATGTGCCGTAGTTTTTAACTACAGACTTCCATAATATTTAAAATATGTGTATTTAAGTGTTAAAACAAATCCAGTTACAAAAATTGTTACCACGTAAACAGAAACCAGTAATTATCAGAACTATTGCACAGACCTTTAGCTAGTAAGAAATGTTTGGTGCAGTAGATGTGCAATCTGTTTTCGACTTTCTGTATGACCTGATAAATTTTTTTCAACCTGCAGTTTTCAGAGATTTTGCATTCACCAGAAGAAATTTGGTAATTAGTTCGTGGTTTTATACCTTAAAGTTGACAGTGAATAACCATAACATTATTTATAAAACTACAGATTTTCACCATCAATAAAATTAACAGCTTATTTGCATGGAGCTGAAGATGTAGAATATTTGTCATTATAGATTTATCACTTTTTTTTCTTTCTATAAAACCACAACATTTCAGTCAATGATTTTCCAACCCTTACCTCCAATGTTTTAATAAGGATCCAAGCAAGTATCATAAGGCACTGATTTTAATAACACCAACAGGTGTTACTTTCAGGACAGTAGGAAAATACGTACGTGACATTTTCAAACTTTTTATGACCAAATAATTTGTCAAGATAAGTATTTGAATTATCTAGCTATGTATTTACTTGTCAGTTCAAGCATGAGTTACTTGTCTTCTCACATCTTTGTTTGCATAATGTCAGTGTATCAACCTTAACACATTTGTGTTGTGCCAGATACAAAGTTTTACCCATAAGCATTATGTGGTAAACAAAAATTTTAAATAACATGTAAGACAAACTTGTAACAATTTTGTGTTAAAGTATATTTATTTGATTTTTATTGGTGCATTTTTAGATAATCCGTAATTAAACTAAAATTTAAGTTTCTCAAGCATTGTCCAAATGTTCCGACAATTTGTGGGATTAACTTCGGTCAGTTGTAGATTAAACTTGGTCATTTATGATGTATATTTCTGATGAAACATCATAGCTTTGTTATTATGAAATTGTGTTTTTATATGTGTTGTATTTATTTAGGAAGTACATGTACAGAAGTAATGAAACAAAATTACATTCACCTGAGTGAAAGCTATTGGGAAGATTCACCCGTGTCAAGTTGCAATTCCTCTTTAATTGTTTTATTTATTTTTTTAATCCATACAATATTTTCACTTTCATTGGTAATAACTGAAGGAATATGAACAGACCATGCATTTCTGATCAGGGAAGCCAACTAAATATATGGAATTCCTCAAGCAAAGCTAAATTTCTCGGGAATGTAATGTTTTTGATCCCTGAAGTATTTTTTATAAAGCTTATAGAATTTCGTCAAGTTGAAGTAATGAAACTTGTTCTTTCATTGAACAGAGACCTTAATTATTATTTTTTTATTATGTTACTGTTTCTTTTTAGGTTATATTTCAAATTATTACATGCAGCTTACAATGAACAGAGACCTTACAAGTGGTTGTTCATTAACTCTGCAGAGTTCTATTTGACAGAGAATGAATGTTTACTATAAATTCTATAATTCTGAATTTGTTTCACTAAACTTCACAAGTTTTTAGTAAACATTACAAGTGTGTAATGTACCAGAAACAGAATGTTTAATAAAAAATATTTATTTTTCAGGATTCACTTCTGAATTTATTTAAATTAGTTTTCCTCAGACTCTTAACTAGTCTTAAGTGCAAGGTGATTTTCATGTTACATGTTTTCATGTTCATGTTACAGTTTTCATTTTTCTTTTATGTAACGTCTATGACCTCTTAAATGAATATCAAAAGGTTTCACGTTTTTTGTATCTCTACCCTAATACACTACATGGTTTAGGTCTATTTGACCGATTTTGTAACCACCAATATAAGTTATCTTTGTTTTTTCTAGAATAGCTGCAGATTGTAAAACAGAAATTTACAATTATATATCTTGTACAATCTCAGACAAAAAATTTACATCTGTATTTAAATTATTTTAATGTCACATGATCTTTGAACAATGTCTAACTACTTTAAATAGTAGGAATTTGGAGACTTTAGAGAAAACAATTCAAGTTATATCATGCGAAGTTTAACTGTACATGTATTTGTTGGACTGAAGCTATTTTTTATTCACTTTCTTTACTAACATACATTTTTAACTTTTATGTCTCAGTTGTTTATGTTAAGGAAGATATCAATAGGTAATAGGTACACTTAAAGATTAAGAAATTTACTCCATGATTGAGCTCCTATTCTTAAAAGCTGGTCTTCATTAACCCTAAATTTTCTTATTAAGATGGTTGTTCAAATGATGAAAGAGAATGCTTCCAAATTACTATAATCTGTTTGGCTTTCTTGCTGACCAAAAAAAAAGGTTTAAAAATATTTGCTACTTATTGGAGCACTGACTTCAATCTGTGCTTAGTAAAATGTGCTTGGAAGTGGCACATTTTATTTGAATAAATCAGTGTAATCATGTAGTCCATAAAATGGCTTTCATGTTGGTTATAAACATGTATCACTGACTATTAAGCATGAGAAATTACCCTTTTATCAGTCGTGACAATCAGAAATCCCTGATCATTGATTATTGTAGCTCACAATCTGCCTGATTCTGATAATGGTGATGTGTAGTATTGTTGACAGTTTAATCTTCAAAATTGTAACAGCCACAGAGAATGTATTTTGAAGCTCCATTAAACTTAAAACAGTTGTAGTTATTGATTTAATAATTGATTTATTTTCTAGTTTTTATTTGAGTGAGTAAAAAATTAAAACATGGACTGGCATTGTGGTTAGTACATGATTGTTTGTGAGACACTGTTGAGGTTCATAACCTAAACTCATCATTCACTTAAGTCTTAATTTTGAATACCTTTACTATCAGTCTAAACCCAAACCAAAGGTCAAATAAAGTGAGTGTGTTTTTGAAAGTTTCTGTTCATAATTTGGCATGATTCTAAGGCCTTCATGTAAGATAATGTAGGCTTTCACACACACACACACACACACATGGTGTGTGATGTCAGTGTGTGTGTACCATGCTGGATAAATCTGGTATGCATATGGCATGATTGTACTAACTAGAACTTGTACACAAGTTGTGTGTTTTTCCAAGGGTTGTCATATAATACATTGTACGTGGCTCTGAAGACTGAGAATGAAGCCATGGCTCAAATTGGTGTCTTGAAAAATAAAATCTAGGTTGTTCCACTTTTGGAAGGTATAGTAATAATGAGAACTAAATGTTTTTCATTTGACATGAACCTGAGAAATAGTCAGTGATCCAAGAAAGATATTGTAAAAAGAACAAGTAATATACCCTAAGCACACAGAAACAATAAGATGGACCAATAAGGAGCCACATGAAATATACCCTCCAGATCTCTGCCAAGCACTCACAAACCATGAGATGGACTAACAAGCAGCCACATGAAATATACCCTCCAGATCTCTGCCAAGCACACAGAAACCATGAGATGGACCAACAAGGAGCCACATGAAATATACCCTCCAGATCTCTGCCAAGCACATGGAAACCATGAGATGGACCAACAAGGAGCCACATGAAATATACCCTCCATATCTCTGCCAAGCACATGGAAACCATGAGATGGACCAACAAGGAGCCACATGAAATATACCCTCCAGATCTCTGCCAAGCACATGGAAACCGTGAGATGGACTAACAAGGTGCCACATGAAATATACCTTCCAGATCTCTGCCAAGCATATGGAAACCATGAGATGGACCAACAAGGAGCCACATGAAATATACCCTCCAATTCTCTGCCAAGCACATGGAAACCATGAGATGGACTAACAAGGAGCCACATGAAATATACCCTCCAGAACTTTGCTAAACACACAGTGTATAGTAGCTCAGTGTGTATGGTGATGTTATGAACCTTTTCTAATGCATGGTACGTAAAGAAATGGGTGTGCTTTGCAATGTGAGGAACATTATTTTTGTTGCATTCAGTGTATTGACTAAGGTAAATAAATTAGAAAGAGACAGAAGATTGCTTTATTTTACAATAAGTAATGTTTTATGTTGAAAGTAGAGAGTTGTGATTGTAACTATACTTACAAACCAAACCAGGTGATTGTTGTTCTGAATAAAGTGGTCTTGGAGGAGGGTTTTTTTTTTAATCCTTGGCAGTTGGTTTTCCATTATTGGGAAATTCAACAAAGTTTACAGATTCAATGGCACCCAGTTATGCACTAATTGGCCTGATTTCAATTGCCAAACCAAACATTGGTAAAATTCTAGAGAAATAGGTGATTTAAAAAGCATGAAAGGTTGTAAGAAACCTCAGTGTTGGGTGTAAGAAATTTATTCACAAAATAGAAAAGGATGGGACTTTATTACTTTAAATTCTGCCTGTATCTATAGTTGGTGGACATTCTGAAACCTATTATATAAAGGGAAAAAAATTTGAAATGAGGAATTCAGTGAAGAAGGGCAACACCTGAGACAGGAAAGTGAAAGCTGAGTTTGTTTCCTTTGAAAGTTAAGAAATAAAACCTTGTGATGTAAAAATGTGTTATATTCCACATCTTGATACAAAGTTTATTAACATACATTAATAATAAAGATTATAAACTAAAGTTTGAATGCAACATTAGAAAATGTAGAAGTAAAATTATGATTTTTCCCTGCCTGTGCACGTTGAGTTAACTGCTCATAACAGGCAGTTTCTTTATTTATTCAACTAGGCCTGTTTGTCAGACTCCATCAAGAGACCGTCCACACCTGTCAGTGGTTCCGATATTGCTCTGAATACAACACCCTTCCCATGGACGGATTCTGTGAGCACCGGGACTGCTACCTCAACTCCAGCTATTAATCTTGTTCCTGCTCCTGGTTTTGTGCACGATGAATCATCTATTGTAGCAGAACAATCTCACAATCCCCCTCTTTTGAAAAGTTTGTTAGGTATGTTTATCACACTTCAGCTATTAATGATTGACAGAACTCAAACTTTTAAGTTTATGTAATTTCTAGTGTTGTTTTTTAATATTGAGTTTCGTTTCCTGTGGTATCACAGGTATAAGATTTAGTGTTTACTCGCATTATTCATTGGGAATAAAAGAAGCAAACAATCAATAGAAATATAATTTATTATCAAAAGAATCATTAAAAATGTAAAGAAACTGACTTAAGCAAAATGAAGTTAAGTTTAGATATAAATCTGTGAAAATACAAATAAACTTGTGTTTTTTTTTTCTACTCTCAAGAAGTCCATGTGTTCCCGTGGTATATTCTGGTGTAAATAACAGTTGATGATGCTATTCTGTGCTTATGTAGTATATTCACGTGTAATTAAGAGTTGCTAATGTTATTTTGTGTTCATGTGGTGTCTTGTGTACATAAAATTTGCTTATGTTAAAGGGCACATTTAACTGTCCATGTTTCTGAAACATAGAGGGTGTTTGTTGTTCTTGGTTTTTATTCAAGACTTAACATATTTCAGCTTTAGAACTTGAGTATAACTTCAGTATGAACAGAATATATGTTTTACTTAATTGTTTTCGGTACAAAATCAGACACGAAACCCAAGTTATTACTGATTCTTGTTAGGTCCACCACCACCTAGCGTACGACCGAAACTCAAGGGACGTGCAAAAAGTGTAAATAGAATGCAATCAACCCAAGTCCCTGTTGCTGTTTTACTGGATTCACCCAGTGGAAATAGAGCATCAGGAACAAATGTAAGTTTTGTTACTACCACATCAGAGAGTGGAACATCCTGATGACGTGCTCAGAAAGTTCAACTTGAGGTGCTGATATAAGTTGTTGATAATTTTATTTGTTATTAATATTTATGTTTTTTACTAGTTATTTAAAAATGTAATTTTTAAGATCAGTACTTCAGTTTTTATTTAAGATGTAAATCTGTTTATATTGTAATCTTTAAAGTCTGAGATGAGTTTGATAACAAAGCAATGTGATCAGGAACCTTTAATACTTTCACAATGACAATCTTTCTTAGTGCATGCCACAATATTTTAATGAGTTGCTTTCAAAATTCGATTAACCCACTTTCTTACCAAGGTGTATGAATAAAACTGTCATAACAGTGAAGCTAAAAATCCAAATTTTAATTATATAAGGAAATATGTTTTCATATCCTTGATCTCCCCTAGGATGTGAAATGTAACATTTCCTCTCTAGGTATCCCCTCTTCTCTAATTTATTTACTAGATTCCAAGAAATATAAAATTTAATGTAAATTACTCATTATAATATTGGTATCACTCAGGCAAAGCATAATTTTTACAGCCCTCAATCTCACTTGGTTACAAAATCACAAACCAGAAAATCCATATCCACCTGTCACAACCCTCTTTCACAAATAGTTTTATCAGTTAGTTTTCTCTGATGTTTAATACCATATTACTTACAACCAATAAAAAGCTGAGGATATAGAATATCAAATGACATATTGCATTATGTTATTTTCCATACATGAAACTGTCTATTTCACTTGCAGTTCAATCTTTATTCCCACAGGAAACACATCAACAAGCTTAGTTGTGTTTTTAATTCTTCTTGTCACGTTGTTAGAAAGACAGAAAAATTGATTGTGATAGTTTTAACACACTGTCTCCATTTTGCAGGTTGTTATTCTGTGTTCTTTCGTGCATTATTTAATTAAATAAAAAAAATACTTAATGCAGTTATAACATTAGTATTTAATAAGTTGGGTTCATTGTGATCAACAGTTGACAGCAACAAAAGAAAACACGAAGGTAAGTACTTTATTTTTCATATATATTATTTATTTATTATTATAGAAATAAATTTAAAATACACTTTTTAAATTACAGTCCATACAATAAAGAATAACAATAAAATTAGTTTTCCACAAGGTATGTTTGCAAGTAACCCATGCATTATAGTATGATAGGATAATGTGAGCTACACTTTTACCAAGTGGTTTACATATTTTATGGTGGGAAAATTGTTTAGTCGTGACTCTGAGCTACACTTTTGCCAAATGGTTTACATATTTTATGATGGGAAAATTGATTAGACATGGCTCAAATGGTAATAAATCAAAATAATTTATGTGTATTGATGTATACTGGTATACATTTAAAACAAATGTAGGATAAACAAATGCAGTTAGATGTTACAGTTTGAAGTTGTAGAAAGATGAAGGGCAGTTAATATTTGTATTTTGTTCTGGTGACTGTGAGGTTTGGTCAGTTTAACTGTGGATGAAGTATGAAGTTTCATTGAAAAAAATTGATTCAAATTTATTTCGAAGGTGTTTGGAATTATGCAAATGAAATTTGCTATTTTTCAGATAAAGAAAAGATTTTGTATTCTTACCTTCAAATTTCATTTTTCATTTGGAGTAGTCAACATTTTGAATGCATATACTTCTGGACAAAATTTTTCGTTAAAATAATTCATTAAAAATTCCATTTTTTATCTATAAATGACTGTTGATGAAAGCATGTGGAACTTTGTAGATACACAAAACATGTTTAAATTATTGTGTAGAAACTATACTATAATTATCTTCAACAAACTTGTTACATAATGAAAGCAATAATGAATTATACTTTAAATTGCAAGCTGAGAAGAAGTAGTCAAAAGATAGACTAAATGTTGAGTTATGTTGCAGTAGTATTAGTGAATTTGAACACACTTGTGATCAGTGGGAGAACACAAATCTTGGGTGCTTCAAAAATTTGAACATAAAGAATGACCACAGCTAACAAGAAGACACATGATAAATCCCATCTTTCAGACTGGGTTACAGGTTTCAAAAAGCATATATTGTAACATTATCTTGCTGTTCGACATCCCAGAATCAAGTGAATCTAAGTAATGTTAAAATCATGTTCTTGCCAACCAGTACAACTTCAGAGCTGCAACCTCTCAACCAGGGTATCATTTGTGCATTTAAATCCTACTACAAAAATTTCTAGTTCTATCTTTGTTATCAAGATGGATAAAAGCAAATCATTTACAAACTTGGTGAAAAGTGTCTGTCAGTATGCAAGATGTTTGTTTGGATCAGTTCCACCATGCGTGAAATCAAGACAAGCACAGTTTCAAAGTGTTTCTCAAGGTTATTCATCAGTTTCCCTCAACTACTAGAGCTCACTAAAGACCATCTTCCCACTGTCAACACTAAACCAAACAAACATGTCAACCAGAATAACACTACTAAAGAGTTCTATGAAAACTGAAAAGAACTTGTCTATAACCTGAATGGTGACTGTCCCACCGAAAACAGAGGCATTGAAGACAACAGCAACCAATCTGCAGGTGCAGAAGAGTCCACATTCCAATCAGTGCTGCATATGACGAAGTGCATTGTTGACTTGAAGAAGTTAGAACTGAAAGCCAGTACTCATGAAAACAATGGACCGTTTAAATAATGTGAAAAATATTGTTTAAACTGAAGTCATAAATAGCATGTCAAATAAACAACAATCCAAAATCACCAACTTTCTTGTATAATTAAATTTTAGTCACAAAATGTGTGCATACATATTTTTCCTGTCTTACAGTCTTAATTTTCAAGAAGTGAATAATTATTATTAGTTTGTATGTACAATATTCAAAGTAAAATGTCACATATAATATTGCCATTCGATATTGAAATTGTTACATTTTGTTGATGAACTGGTCAGTCTCTCATAAGATCACTTATTCAGACCTAAAGGTGATCTTAATAGATAGAATCTACTGTAATGTAATCAGAAGCATAAGATATGCATTTTGTTGAATAGTGTTATTCACATTAACAAAGGTTAACAAGTCATTCTTATAAGAGTTTGGTGTTTACTTTTTGAGATATTGTTGCTCATTTGGTATATAATCATCTTACAGACTTGTGTAATAACAATATACTTTATATGTCATTCGGAATGTTGTTCATAATGTATTTTGAATTTCAGTCATGTTATTTGTCTTAGAAATTCCTAAGTTACTGTAATTTTTCCCTTAAGAAACAGAAATGTATAGATGTTTCTGAATAAAGATAAAATTGAAACAGGCATCATAGTGTTTATTAATCCATATTTTGTGGGTTTGAGATGAAGACAGTGTGACCATCCTGCCTTTATGGAGATGTGAATATTCTGCAAAGAGATTTTGGATGTAGTTGACTTAATCAGCATGGTTTGCTACTCCATAGCCATTCTTAACTTAGAATTTCATCATAATCTACCCAACTTTCTCATTACGGGATTCAGTTACAATGTTATTCTCTGGTTAAGGTCATTTTTCTGCTCCATTTTTTCTGATTCGGATGTGCCCCTCTCATTTTCTGCCCTTATAATAATTGTACACATTACATAAATGGACAGGTTTACCTGGTCAGAAGTGGTGTGGTTCCCCTATTCGGATCTGAATCTCTCATTTCTAGGGGTATCTTCTGGATGTTTTTGGGAGATACTTCTATTGTTCCCTTGCAGTAGTCTTTCTTCATACTCAATATGGGAGTACGGGTTAAGTACTGTATTGAAAGTTGTAATTTTCCTTCACTGAAAAATTATTTCTGACAAGTACTTTCCTTTTGTAATGCTGACATCTTCTGCCAAATTTTGAAGTGATAATTAAGTAGAGTAGTGTTAAGAGAATCACGTGCATCATGTCTTGTTCCTGTTGGTGAGGATTTAACTCCTGAAATCTTGTAATTACAGTAAGGGAGAACAGAGGGCTTGTGGCACACGTAAAGAAAAACGATAATTAATCTTGTGAGAGTTGGTAAGGTAAATACCTGAAGGAAATACATTATCAATATAGGAAAATTATAACTTTACTAATAACTTTGATTTCTTCCTTTATTTCTAAAGCATTGTTATCACCCTGATATGTACATACTTAAGTGGTTAATATATGTATATATTTTGTGATTTTATAACACTTCAGATGGTTCTTTACTTTGAAACAAGTTTTGTGATTGACTTTAAATCTGGACGTGTTTTATTTTATTTGCTCGTGCAGGATGACAACATAACAAGAGAAGACTTGGAAATTGTTTATTGTCGCTATTTACAAGCTAAGCACTTGGAAATGATGGCAGAAAAGGCCTTTAATGAGCGTTCAGAAAAAGCTATGGTAAGTGAAGTCAGAAAAACGAACTACAATACAGAAAAAATGACATTAACATTTTATATTTCCAAATACAATTAGAAAGTGATATTTTTATTTAGTTCTAACAATGTGACATAAAGTGACTGGAAAAACATGAAAATATAAGGTGTCACATTGAAACAAAGTTATGAAACTAAGCTAAATAGAAACTTTGAATTGGTAGAGCTACAAGATTTTCATTTTTTTAAAACAGTGCTGAGTAATTTTTATAAAAAAAAACATTATCTTAACAAAATAAAAACTTTTCTAACAGTCTGTGTGCTTGTAGTTGAAATACAGGGTGGTCGCTAGAAAAGCAGAAAATTTGTCAAACAGCTATTTATTTTTACAAAGTTTTTTAAAGGCATATGTTATATTGCACTCATAGATGCTCAAAATATCATCCGTGCACTTCAGAGCAGTGTCTTAACCTAGAAATCCAAGCTCGTGTAGCGTTTTGAAGGGTAACTTGTGAGATATCTGACCCTCAAATTTTCCGTTTTTCTAGCGACCACCCTGTAGTTCTGCAGAATAGATATCTTTTCTATATGAAATTGAAAAACAATATGTATATATTTAAAAGTTTGAAATTGGTAAAAAGTTGACTTTAAGTGGTTTATATAATTTCAGAAATCTTAAAATTAGCACAAAGTTTTCCATTTTCTTATTTAGGCTATTATGAAAGCATCTTAATCAGAAACATAATTAAGTGGATCTTTAACTGTACAGGTTACAGATTGTTCTACAAATCATCACTTATAATGGTTATGTAAACACTACAGGATGCATAACCACTATTAATTCTAGTCTGTACTGACAGGGAATACAAGCTAACCAGTACTACTTGTCAGTATGTACATGATACACAAATCCACCAGTATTACTTGTCAGTCTGTACAGGGTACACAAACCCACCAGTACTACTTGTCAGTATGTACAGGGTACACAAACCCACCAGTACTACTTGTCAGTGTGTACAGGGTACACAAATCCACCAGTACTACTTGTCAGTATGTACAGGGTACACAAACCCACCAGTACTACTTGTCAGTATGTACAGGGTACACAAACCCACCAGTACTACTTGTCAGTATGTACAGGGTACACAAATCCACCAGTACTACTTGTCAGTATGTACAGGGTACACAAATCCACCAGTACTACTTGTCAGTATGTACAGGGTACACAAACCCACCAGTACTACTTGTCAGTATGTACAGGGTACACAAACCCACCAGTACTACTTGTCAGTATGTACAGGGTACACAAACCCACCAGTACTACTTGTCAGTCCTTATAATGCACATAAACTTTCTTTTCCTACCAAGTACAAGTAGCAGTTGTGGTTTACAAGGTATGTAAACCGACTACTGCTATTAGTAAGTATTTAAAAGGTATATAAATACACTAATACTACTGGTAAATGTTTTCAAAGTACATAAATCGACTAATGTCATTTGTTGACACATAAAGTTCTATGAATACTGTTTTTATCTTCCACCTAGAGACAGATTTGCATGTTGTCTCAAATGAACAGAGACCTTGCTCAACGAGCAGTTCAGCTGGAGACTCAACTGGAAACATTCAAGTATCTGAAGTCCTTGAAACACTGTTTGGACATTCAGGTAAGACTGGAGTCTAGGAATTATTTCTTATTCTTTGGGTAATTTACATACTTCAACAAAATTATTCAGCATAAAAAAATAATATTTGAAGTAAGATTTGTTCATAGTCTTTAACTTTTGAAGAAGTTACAATCAGTGATGTCGAGAAACCCACTTGTTGAGAATTTTATATGCAAAAAACGGCTCTTTTGGGCTCAGAAAACACTTCAAATAGAAGAGCGAACAACGTTTCGACCTTCCAAACATGTGGTCAGCTTCCGGCCAGTTACCTCTTAGTGAACCTGACGATGACCGAAGAAGGTCGAAACGTTGTTCGCTCTTCTATTTGAAGTGTTTTCTGAGCCCAAAAGAGCCGTTTTTTGCATATAAAATTTTGAAGAAGTTAATCCAAAATCATTACTGCAGTCAAACATAATGGAATAACAAATCCTAAAATATTGTGTTTTGTTCTTCGTATAGCTTTATTAACAAAGGCTTTTTCAAATGTACACTAATTTCTCATGTTTCAGAGATGATATAATAACATCATTTGTGTTTATTGATGTTGCACACCAATCATGCTTTCATTTGATCCTTCTGTTTAAAAGGGAAAAATAACAGTATTACATAGCACATTATGCAGTACTGTGCCTGAAAACGTAGAGCTATCTTAACAGCAGTTAAGTATTTTTGTGTGTATTAAATATAAAGCAGGAATATTGTCAGTGTGATGAAATGCTTATTTATAAACAGATTGGAAACTAGTGGCCAGTCATTAATCTATCTCAAGTCACTGTGCAACTGATAAATTGTGAACTGTGATCCACTGGATCATCCAGTCTTCCTAATCAGAAACAGCATCTTAGATCTTGAGTGATGGTTGGGTCAGAACAATGCTCCCATTGGTGTGCCAAAACCACATCTGTTCCCAAGATTCATCTCTTCACAAATGCTTCACTTCAGTTATAGGGTGCATGCATTGACAGTCAGGAATTACAGGGTCTATGAATAGAAGACAGATCTCCTTTCCACATCAATATTTCATAACTTCTTGCTGTCCAGTGGCATTCACAAATTAATCTATGTTGCCTGTTCCAGGTTTTCTTGACTGGTGAGGAAACTTCATCAGATCACATCTCATCAAATTCAATACATTTCCAGCAATTTCTTATTCTGAGAAGTTTCAACTACTCCTTGTAGCTCTTTTGATTATATCTGCTAGACTATAAGAAGTGTGAGCACATCTTCTTTTCTTGTGTCTTTCTTTTCCAGAATCCCTTTGTGCTTTTATCAACATAGTTCTTCACTAGTAGCCAAATTAACTAGGAAGATAATTGTTCATAATTGCAGACCAAATGAGTTCTGTTCCTTTGGTTTAGAATGGCTTATATAATCCTGACATTCCATGCCTGGGATGTTGCCTTTCAGACTTCTTTAGGTGGAAGACAAGGTTTAACCACTCAAGTCTTGCATACCTTATCATGATTCTAGTGGTTCAGAACACACAAACCTGTGGTTACATGGTGAGATCCGATCACACAGATATTTATACCTAACACTGTGGTCCAACTGCTCTAGCCACCAACATGGGATATGGGGACCAAGTCTCATTAATTTGAACTCCAGTAAGATGAACCTCAGCTATCTGGTTGGGGCTGACGTACAGTAATGACCACTTGTGTATATTTCCACCCGTGATACAGAAACTAGGTTAAAGGTAAAAAATAAACCTGTTGTGGTTCCCCCACTCATATCTCAGTACAATCCTGTTCTGAACAGATGCTTCCTGTTTGGATAACTCCCTCACTGACTCCTCCACATCTCATTGTAGTTTTTCACTTGAGTGTCAGTGGATGGTAAATATATTTTGGAAGTTAACACTTTTCTAAACTGAAAATGTATTTTCAATAATACCTCCACTGACTCTCACTCACCCTTCCTTTCCACTAAAAGCTGGTGCTAGTCTCGAAAAAGTGACAACTATATCTGAATGAATGCTTATACACAGCACCAAGGATAGATAGTGCATTGATGTAGTTGAAGAGGATATTGTCAGTGTCATTTGAATGGGATATGAAAACTGGAACAAGCAAGAAAAAGTCAATGCTTAGAGGGACAGATTGAAACCCAGGAGGTCATTGAATAGTTAGTGTCAGTGGATGTAAGTATTTTTGGAAATACATTTTCAGTATAGGAAAGAGTTAAAATTTATTATTTCAACAATTTGAGTTATATAAGTCTTCCTAATTCTGGTTGTACTACACTCATGCCAGTGTTGTAACATTAAGATATAATTACAGTGTACAATTCTTATCTCAGCATTGGAAGCACAACTATGGTCGCCATTTCAATTTTTCGTCACAGAAACACTTGAATTGTTTACATAGTACTAGAATTGATAAAGTTGCCAATGAATAGTAATCTTGACAAGATAATAAATTAACTTCATATTTAATATTTCATGCATAAACTTTGTCTTTACAGGAAGAATCCCTCTCTCCAGTAGTGTGTGCATTGCCAACTTTAGATTCACAGTATTCTCGTATTGCTGATGCTACAGACACAACTAGACATGGTCTTCCTACATCAAATGTAATTTTTCCAAAGAATGGTGAAGAAGAAGGTGAGGAACTCGTGCTTACAAGTTCATAAACAGTATTAAAAATGATGTTACAGTAACGATACAGAGTTGATAATGTAAAAAATAATACAAAGACGAAATTACTTAGAAATGAAGACAACAAAATGTTGTGTTAAGCTTCACAATACTAATACATTTAACTGTGTGAAAGATTCTAAAATACTTTAATGTTTAAAAGCATTATAATCTTTCTTTCAAACCATGGTGTCTGTATGTACGTTTGTCTGTGTCCCATTTGAAAAGCTGTGCACTTATGGAAATCTCGAGATTCGTGTTTGAAATCATGGGAGATCAGACGTGAAGAATGTTGATGCCAAATCCTATTTTGCAAGCAAGATATTCTACATTAAATTGTTAAGAATTTATCACAATATCATTTATATTACAAAATGTGATGTAACATAAATAATAAAAATATAGATTCACCATATGTTACTGTTGAATGGCCCTTAGCACGACCTAATAAAAATGTTGAATGGCCCTTAGCACGACTAAAATGTTGAACAATTACTTTTCATGGTAGGTATTACAAGCAGTTCAGAGCTTTTGGTGCGAGTGTAACCAAGAGTACAACACGTGTAACTTTTTTTAAAACCCATGAAATAATTTAAGTTTAGATTAACTTAAACATTTTTTTTCTATCACTGGGGATAGGTACTTTTGCTGCTTGATGAAAAACCAAAGTTACTACTAATTCAACATAATATCTGTACATCATGAAATACAGTAATACAACATCCCATAATATTTACCTCTGTTGCCAACTGTAGCTATTACTCAAATGCCAGGGTTTCTTCGTTGCCTATCAAAGCATTAGCTTGATTGTTTTTCTCACTAGCCCCAAGGGCAATTGAGTGGGATATAAAACACTAGAATAAACAAGAAAGAAAAATCAATATAATGCTTAGATGGGCAAAGAAGAAACCTCGACTGTCCAATAATGGTTTAAAATTGCCCGCAGAGTTAAGTGTTATTGGAAATGTATTTTCAGTTGAGCAAATGTGAACTTTTAGTAATGTTTCTGCAACTGAGGGTTTAAGGTATGACATCTTAAACACTCTTTAGTTCATGCTACAAATAATGTTACATTATAAAGTACAGTAATACAGTTTTTAAAAGTTTCTGAAACTCCACTTTTAATGAATGGCATGTTTTAATATTTTCTGAAGTTTTCCAGGCACTTGTGAATGGCATCATTTTATATCTTTGTGAGCAATTTTCTTCTCTACCAATAAAAATTGTGGGAGGTCTATCAAAGGCTTCAGTTAGTTGGGAAAAATGTTTGTTTCTCATGTTATCGTGTTTTCTAATTAAAAAGCAAACTTTGAATCATTTTACTTTTAAAAAGTCTGAACAGTCTTATTCTTTTGTTAGTTAATATAATAAGGGGACGACATTTAACATGTGAACAGAATTATTGTTTCATCAGCAAATATAAATAAGGTGATGACATTTAAAAAGTCTGAACAGAACTATTTTTTCATCAGTTAATATAAGGTGATGGCATTTAAAATATGAACAGTATTATTATTTTGTTAGTTAACATAATAAGGGGACAACATTTAACATGTGAACACAATTATTCTTTCATCAGCTAATATAAATAAGGTGATGACATTTAAAATGTCTGAACAGAACTATTAACTTCAGTTAATATAAGATAATGATGACATTAAGTCAGTAATTCAGAAATATTTGAGTAAATTAGTGTAGCAGGCCACATGATGATAAATTTAATAAGTAAATCCTCGAAATTGTCTAATTTTGAATATATTACTAACCATGTAATACAAGGCAAACTGAACAGCGTTTTGAACTCTACACTACTCAGTAAAAATACATACCTTAGCTATAGGGTGATGCTATAGAAATCCATACCATTTTGAATGTTTCACAGAAAGACAGCAGTAAGTCTTTGGATTTACAATGGTAAAATCAGGGATTTGATTCCACTCTGTGAACACAGTAGACTGCCTGATGCTTCTTTACCATAACGAATCACACACTGTCTGTTACTTTATTATAAACAAAAATTATGTACAAAATAAACTTTTCAGTTAATCATTTTGTTTGTGAAGTCTTAAGTTTTGTTTTCCCATCAATCATTATTGTAAATAATTCATACTGCATTGTCTGTAAAAATTGGTAATTTTTATGGAATTACAGAATGAGAAATATTGTGAATAGATTGTAGAAAATGAACATAAAATATTTCAGAAAAAGTCTTGAAAGCCTTAGAAGAAACAGGTTCTCTCTTGGCAGCCATAAATGCCCAGTTAGAGACCAGCAGAGGTGACTTGTATGCCACAACATCTGGACTGAGAAACATTCACAGTATTTTGGAAGGAGAAACTAATGACTTACAAAAGTGAGCATTAAAATAGTTATTTCTCTTTGTTAAATCAAATCACAGAAATGTTTTTTTTTTTAACTGTGCTAATTTCTAGACTGTCAGAAACATTTTATTAAAAGTAGCTAAGTGAGATTTGTACTGTTTCATTGTAAAAATATCTTTAATAAGGTTATGAAGAGAAACCATACTTCATCTAATTCTTGTTTAGGAATGACACATTAATAGTTGAATTGATTTACTTAAATCATTCTTTTGTAATGAAGTTATGTGGAGGACATGACTAGTTGATGAATTAGTTTATGACTAAAGAAATTGTATTAAAGTGAAAGACACGATGTCATGAACTTTTGTTTCACTGCTACTCATTCTCCTATGTTCTTACTGAAGATCAGTAAAACAGTTTACATAAAACAGATGAATCTATAATTTTGATGTGATTAAAAATTATGAACATCAACCATACAAGTAACTATTTAAAAAGTTTTCTGAACACGTGTAAGAGCCAACTATATATTATACTATAACTACTTAAAAAGTTATCTAAATACATGTAAGAACCAACTAAAGTTGTCTGGAATATTGTTTTGAAGTATTTATGAAGCAATAAAATCATTTAGATTTAGAAAGCTGTTTGTGTAAATTTTTGTTTTTGAGGTGAGGAAACTTATACTTGTAAATCTGTAAATTAATTGCTCATTGAAACGTTTGAATACATTTTTAATGGAAATGTGTTTATTAAATTAGTATAGAGAAATTATTTTTAAACATTTCCTTACAAAAATGCTCTGTATGTTTTAAATATGCAAGTAATAAGTACTGAAAAAAAATTACACAATTTTTGAGTAAATTTAAATTCTAAAAACAAGGAGGAGGTGAATTCTACACATCTGTTAGTTGTGTAACTAAAGAAAAAATAAAAGAGAATACTTTATTTTGTTTTTTATAACATGCAATATGAGTTTAAATCTAAGTAAATATATAATTATGAGATATTTATGTTAGTTATAATTGTGTAATAAAAAAGCAGGCTATATTACTCGTCTTAGAAACTTCTTAAAGTGTAGTGCAACATTTTATAATTACTTGAACATTTTGAACTCTTTATTTTAAATTCAAAGTTTCAATTATGTATTCATAAGTAAGCCATTCCTACAAAAAATAATTTGAAGTGTAATCAGTAAATGTTTATGGCTTCTACTAGAACCAGTCTTGTTGTGATAACAGAAATGTGTGTTTTTGATTATGTATAACAGTTCTCACTACTAATAACCCTGTAAATGTACATTACAGGAACAACAACCTTATCTCGCAGCTTAGCAGTTTAGTGACACAAGAGAGTTCACTGAAAATTCAGACTATACAAGAACTGGGGAAAGTCTAACATTATTTTATAATCATCACATTTTGGCCTGGAAGAAAGGGTGATATGTCCCAACATGATAATTTCAGTGAAAACCATTCTTTCGTTCAAATGCAGTGACAGATATTAAGAGCTTGTATTTTATTAACTTGAATCTAATTATTAGAGTGCTCTCTCCTGCTGCTGGCCCAAAAGATGTCATCTTAATGTTAAGAAAACTTGTCTATTGAGAACGTATCTTAACTTTAAGACAGCATATTCATTATACTGTCACATTTAATGGAATCCAATAAAAACAAATTAATACTGTATTAAAAGATTCGGGAAACATTAGCAATAGTCCTTTAACTCCATATATGTTTTTAACTGGTATTTCTGTGGCTTCCTAGTTCTCTGTATAGGTTATTTATTTTGTAATCTTCATCAGTAACATAAGCATGGATTGTAGCTTGTAAATAACAGGAATATAACTAGCTGAGAAATATATATATGTATATAATATTATGTATTAGCTTAAGTTTTAAGTACATCTGCTCATCAATGAAAATATTGTGACAATCAGGAAACACATAAAGCTTTATAACAATCAGGAAACAGATAGAGCTTTAAAACAATCAGGAAACAGATACAGCTTTATAACAATAAGGAAACAGATACAGCTTTATAACAATCAGGAAACAGATACAGTTTTAAAACAATCAGGAAACATACAGCTTTATAACAATCAGGAAACAGATACAGTTTTATAACAATCAGGAAACAGATACAGCTTTATAACAATTAGGAAAGAGATACAGCTTTAAAACAATCAGGAAACAGATACAGCTTTAAAACAATCAGGAAACAGATACAGCTTTATAACAATCAGGAAACATACAGCTTTAAAACAATCAGGAAACAGATACAGCTTTATAACAATCAGGAAACAGATACAGCTTTATAACAATCAGGAAACAGATACAGCTTTATAACAATCAGGAAATAGATACAGCTTTAAAACAATCAGGAAGCAGATACAGCTTTATAACAATCAGGAAACAGATACAGCTTTATAACAATCAGGAAACAGATACAGCTTTAAAACAATCAGGAAACAGATACAGCTTTATAACAATCAGGAAACAGATAGAGATTTATAACAATCAGGAAACATACAGCTTTAAAACAATCAGGAAACATACAGCTTTAAAACAATCAGGAAACATACAGCTTTAAAACAATCAGGAAACAGATACAGCTTTATAACAGTAAGGAAACAGATACAGCTTTATAACAATAAGGAAACAGATACAGCTTTATAATAATCAGGAAACAGATACAGTTTTAAAACAATCAGGAAACAGATACAGCTTTATAACAATCAGGAAACAGATACAGCTTTATAACAATCAGGAAACAGATACAGCTTTATAACAATCAGGAAACATACAGCTTTAAAACAATCAGGAAACATACAGCTTTAAAACAATCAGGAAACACAGCTTTAAAACAATCAGGAAACAGATACAGCTTTAAAACAATCAGGAAACAGATACAGCTTTATAACAGTAAGGAAACAGATACAGCTTTATAACAATAAGGAAACAGATACAGCTTTATAACAATAAGGAAACAGATACAGCTTTATAATAATCAGGAAACAGATACAGTTTTAAAACAATCAGGAAACAGATACAGCTTTATAACAATCAGGAAACAGATACAGCTTTATAACAATCAGGAAACAGATACAGCTTTATAACAATCAGGAAACATACAGCTTTAAAACAATCAGGAAACACAGCTTTATAACAGTAAGGAAACAGATACAGCTTTATAACAGTAAGGAAACAGATACAGCTTTATAACAGTAAGGAAACAGATACAGCTTTATAACAATCAGGAAACAGATACAGCTTTATAACAATCAGGAAACAGATACAGCTTTAAAACAATCAGGAAACAGATACAGCTTTATAACAATCAGGAAACAGATAGAGCTTTATTACAGTCAGGAAACATAGAGCTTTAAAACAGTCAGGAAACAGATACAGCTTTATAATAATCAGGAAATATATACAGTTTTAAAACAAGCAGGAAACAGATACAGCTTTATAACAATCAGGAAACAGATACAGCTATAGAGTTATACTGGAAGTTATTTCTTGAAACTTAACTGTCATTAACTTGTGTTTGAAAAAAGGATACCTTCATATATCAGAAGTTAATATTAATCTAATACCAAATAGAACCAATTTTCTAATATGGATTTCACAAAAGTGTTGACATCAGTGTAGTGATATTATAATACCATTAGTACTGTATCACTTGTTTAAATGAAATACAATCACATTCATATATTTATTGCACATTCAGCAGAATGCCCTTGGTTAATAGTATTAAGACCATATTCAATTAGAAGTGTGATCATATACAACAAATATTAGAATACAGGTTTTGAGAAAAGGTAGAAAGACAAGTTATAATAAGTGAAGATGAAATTGTTTAAAATATCAAAAATATGAAGGAATAATTATAAATGCTTTTTTTTGGGTTTTATAAAAATAAATAAGTAAGTAATAATATTAGCATGGTAATTTAACTCGCCGTACAACTCAGTAATTCAAAATGCAAGTTACCACAGCAACAATATCATAAGTTTTGGTGATAATTAGGGTAGAAATGGGTTAGTTGTGTAATGTGTGTATTACAAATTAAAATCTCACACACTGCAAACAGCATGTAAACAAAACTTTCTAAACATTTTACAGACACTGGTGAGCGTAAATAAACAAACTGCAGAGTAACAAGCAACCAAAGCACTTGAGAAAGTTGGCAGGCTAAAAACAAATATTTATAAAAATCATAAATTTGTCAATCTGACCGTCTAATGCCACTGGAAAGGCATAGCTCTCTCTTATGTAATCGTATGTAAATCTAAACGAACGCAATTGAAAATACCCTTCCTTGTTAAAAGTATTTTTCTTAGTTTTACTTATAACCTTGGTAACAACGAGAAATAACAACCGTTTTTCACCATTAATGAGCTAAAGATACACCAGAGAGTCATATTCTATAATTCTGAGCACACACTCTGAATCTACTTTTGTAACACCCAGGTCTCATATCACATACAAGTTTATGATTGCTTCTGCACACATGCTATGCAACCAGCCTTTGGCTATATCAAGTCGATAAAAAAAATGTTAACTACGTACATTTACTAGATCTGGCTTCTACTTATGATCTAATTGTAATCTTTGAAAACAAAATTTTTGGTTCTACATATATGATTCATGGGGTTTGTGTTAGACAAAGCAATTCTATCATAATAGTTGGCACCTAAAACTTTTTTTTTTTGTTTATTTACAAACCTCTTGAAGAGGTCTCATAATCACATATATTACATACAAAAGAAGTACAAAAATACACGGTTATATACAATTGAATGCACCTAATACTATCTGTAATTGCTCATATCAAAGGACACACAATAATGTAACGTTGTGAACAAGGATGGGCAAGTCTAGAATAAAATTGAAAGAAACAATTCACATCATTACGAATAACATACCTGGAATAATCAAAACTTATTTTTGTTCTAAACTGACCCTGATAAAATGGCAACAGATTTAAATGTATATTTTTTGCTAAACAAATTTTCCTAACATTCAATATATGATACCTAAAACATGAGTCTTCTAGGTGAGGTTGAATGCCACTGCTATAAAAGGCAACAATTTAACTTATAATGTGCATAATCCTCAAGAATGTTTCAATGGTAGCAGGAACACAAGTCTAAATTTTATCTTTCTTTCTTTTAACTAAATCTTCAAGTTGTTTTTGACAAATGTTTCCCTAAAATATTAGAAGTATGCTGATTTATGAAACAAGTAGACACTGAGAAATGAGTGTTATATGTAACACTAAAACCAAATTCAACTACAAATGTTATTATTAAAAATTGAGATCTAGTTAAATGATAAGTACTTTCCTTGTTAACTAATATTTTCAAATCACTTTTCAAGTGTTCCGTTTTTTCTGTAAATCATTACAGAGAAGTAATGTTTATTTTTTTAGGGTGATTAACTATCTTCACATACTGTTATTTAGGCTGTTCTTACGCAGTGACCTGGATCTCATTTCAAAATATTGAAGAGTAACATTATATCTCATTATGGTTTGCTGTGACAGATGACATAAAATTGTTTAAAAGTGAAATCAGTTTTTAAAAAGAGAACATATAATTGTTTTCTGGCTACTTCTACAGTGAGAATCAAAACCAGTTACAGAAGAAAGTTAAATGATACTTTGGTTTATTTCTCACATTCCCAAGAATTCCAAATGTCACACGTTTACGTAGATGTGGACAGAAGAAAGTTAAAGTAAGTGCATTTGTTGCATTGAATTCTACATCATAAGAGAAATGTAAACATAACATCTGTTTTACTCTTGTTAACATTGCACAAAATCTCATAAACAATTGATTTATCTTCAGTTCAAAACATCATTAGGTGTACAAATATTTGTACCTTTGAAAAACTACTTATTAATCAACATTACAGTTGTAGTAGGTTAAGTTACATGAGTGCAATATCAGTAAATTTATGGACTAAACATGTTAATATCCAGGGTTTGATTTCCTACAAAGTACCCAGTAGATAGCCCAATGTGGCTTTGCTCTAGAGCAAACAAATTAGCAGATTAAAGTAGTAAGAAGTCATAAAGGTAGAAAAATACTTTCCAAACATTTCCTTCCACTAAAATGGATGAATAAAGGTAAAAAAAAAATATCATATTTAACTAATAAAACCACAACATAATATTGTTATTGGTATTGTTTGATTATATTATATTGTTATTGGCAGAACAAGTAATACAAATTACCAAACAGGTGCTTGTAGAGTTTGTTAATCTGGCTTAAAATGAACATCTGCAATGAAATAGAGAATAATTGGCTGTTTGTCAAAGTTGGTCTGAATGTATGATCGTACACCACCAAGAGAAGTTCTTCAATGTCTCCAAGAATATGTTTATTGGTCAAGACCAACAATGCAGCTCAAAACAGTGTGGAAAAGCATGTGACTGGTTGATGACAAAATAGATGTTTTATTGCAGCAACTGAGCATTGCTGTGGTAAATCCCTGAAGCCTAGTAATAACTGTCATCTGGCTAGTTTGTTTCATGGCTGGTACTTAAATTCAGGATCACTGAAGCTACAAGCATAACAAAAGCTTTCTGGCACAAGCTGCATTTCAAGAAACATCCAAGTCCCCAAAAGTTGGAAGTGGCATGGGCTTCAACAAGGCTGTGTTGTCGAAGACAAGAGCACCAACAGTACAAACAAATCAGTAGCTCAACGAGCAGTTCTGCCTTCAATACAGAAAACTTTTGTTTTGAGGGCTGGAGTCATGTTGAGATACCAAAGAACATACATCAACATAATTTCAGAAACACTAGGCAAAGAAACCACAAAACACATTCCAAGATGAGAAAGGATAAAATTATCCATTAAATCACTTGAGATGATTATAAATTGGCCTGTGTTAGATTATATTCCAGTGTTCAAACACCATTACCAAGAGATGGCTCCCAAGAAGATAGAGGTTGTGGATTTCTAAAACTGGTAAGATTGGCTGTGGCAGTAAGATAATCCATTGAAATACAAGGACAGGCTAGGGGAAATCACGTGGAATCTGGCGAGGGTTGGAGAAATCCTTAAAGTATCCTCAGCAACAAATCAAAAGACAATTGGAATATCAACTTAATTTTAAAAGTAAAATTAAATGCTGGGAAAAAGAGAGGATAAAGAGCAAACATAACGTACTTTGTGGTTTGCTTTAGTGGTATCGATAGTTTTGGTTATGTACTTTCCATGTTGTAATGGCAACAGACAACCTTGTTCTAATTGTTGTTGTTTTCTTGTCAATAGATATTTTTTCTGGCAATAGGATATTGCAGAAATATACATCAAGTGTCCTTTGCTGATTCACTATGACATTGACTAAATTGCACAAGAAAAAATGTTCACTTTTTATATTCAGGAACACTTCCTTAACACTCCTACGAAAATTGGGGCCTTATAGGCCCCAGAGCAACTTGAAAGGTTATTAATATTAGGCTAATAATTTTGTATTTAAATGAAATTGCCATTTACTGACCCTATTCCTTTATATTTTAAGGAGCAATATTATTGACTTTTCAGACATTTCCAAAATAATTTTTAAATTTTTTTTTAAAACATCCACTAAGGGTATCACTTTAGTGGATGTAAATATTTTATTCGTAGGAGTGTTAAAGCATTTTTCAATAAAATTGTAAAGTAAAAACTTTTTCAACAATATCATGCTTTAGTTCCATAAAGACAGACTGACAGATAAAGTGGTAGAGCTTGGTAGAAAAAGCTCTTATTTCATTAACGTGTATACACGTTGTTTTCTGTTAATTTATTTTTGTCCAGGCTCAGTATTTTAAATTTAAAGAAACTTGGTTGAGTTATTTAGGACAGGAAACTTCTGATTTTCTTGATCAAATCTGTTGTCACTTGCAGGCTTGTTTTATCTGAAAACACCACAGTTTCAGGATGGAGAATAACATGTAATTAGATCGACTTGTCACATGCTCATGGCTTTTGAAATCAGGTACTGCATGGTCGAAAAAGAACTATCATCACCACTGTTAATTTTGTAATCATATGTTCAACATTTTAATTTAGTTTTTCACTAGGAGGAGCTGCTGACATGATGATGGCATTAGATTTATAATGTTCCTAAAACTAGATCTATAATATATGGAATAATGAATGTTAGTGACCAGAAGATAACTTCCACAGTGCATTCACCCTAAGGTTGCCAATACCAGATCTGTGATTGGAAATGACTCTGTTTTATGATTAGCCAATCCCAGACAGAGTTGGAGATTTGCATCTTCTCTGTTGGTATTTACCAGAATGAAGTCGGTATTCACTGGCCAGAGCACTTGATGGACACTTATACCAGTTCTCTTTCTGCTTCTTGTTTAGATGGAATATGATGTTCAAGGCAGAACTGTTCAAATCCAAATCATATTTTGGTCAGGTTGTTCCTGAGTCAATTGTGATCGGCATTGTAAAAGTGAGGGCAAAATTTCCTATTTGATTAAAATATCTCAACGGATGGTGATTGGTGTTAATGACTAACTGCCTAATCTTCAGTTTGTCACTTCAAAGTTTGCAATGATTAATTTTACCTTTACACAGCTGTCACTGTGTAGTTTTTATCTGAAACAAATTTTCCTTGCCAAAAATGGACACATTTCACTGTTTATCATTTGGAATTTAATAAGTCACAGTGTGACTAAACATATAATTACATGCAGCTTTAAAATACTTCTGTGAGTAAACAAGGTGACAGGTTTGATTAGGGATAAGCTGCTCTCGATGTGACTCAGTTTTGTCCCATTGTTAGGACTAACATCTTTATACATACTGTTTTAGACACTGTTGTTTCATGAAATGTAATATGTTCTGTGGTGTACAGGCACACCACGTACTTATTACTCGTTAAAATGTAGAAGTTTTCAAAATGTTCATTTGTACATGTTTATATCATTTACTTATTACCCAAGTTTCTTTTGTCCTAGTTATCTGTTGTTCTGGATCATTCACTTAATCTTTCACTTGGCAGATATTTCTGGAAGCAGACAGCAATACTTTACATTGGTAGATCCAGTACAACCTGCTGTCTTTTCCAAAGAGAACAACCAAGAATTAAGTTTGTAGCAAACAAAAAAGAACAGGATTATTGTTTAATGAACATAATGTTATGTTGTGTGTTTATATTATAAAACAGTAAAATTTTCTAAATGGAAGAAACAAATATAAGTACCATCATGTGCAGATTAGTTGTCTCTGAATTGTCTGAGTTTTCACACACAAACAAGTGGGTATTTTGTGGCACTTTAATTCTTTAAGGTGGGATTCTTTGTTTCCCTTTTTATCAGCTATATTTCTGTGCACCAACAATATCAAATTTGGGGCAAAACCCAGTTTTATTTTATTACTCTTCAGGATTTGTAGAACCATACCTTTATATCGAAATTATTTTAGGCAGTATTAGAATAAATTAATTTGCAAAACTGAGCACGTTTAAATACCTCAGTTGAAGGGTTGTGACCTTTGTAATTACATATTAAATCAGTCAAGAGATAACTATTAGCTAAAAATTTGTACTTGAGAAAACACACACTCAGCTTGCAGTAAATAATGAAATCATAATTATATATGAAGCATTAGTCAGAATTATAGTCAGGTTTTCATTTCACTATTAAAGTTTCTTTAAAGTGGTGAATATATTAAGTCTAGAAGTGAAACTGAGTCAGGCTACTGTTGGCAACTTGTTTGTACCATTAACTTTTATTTCAAACAAACTGTTAGCACGCTGTGTAAGTATACACCCCCCTTTTTGTATTTTTAAGAAGTGTATTACTAACACAATGTCCTATCCAAGTTGTTCAATGTTTTAACAATGTGTCAGATTTCAATAAGGGTGTTTGATGTAAACTTCGTTACAATAAACCTTAAATCATTTATGATAAAAATTCAAATTACTCCATTTTCAGGAATTTAGCCAAAACTAAAAATATACAGAAATCTTTACAAAGCTACAACATCTGTGTTATTCAACCTTTACATACACATTATTATAATAAACTTTTAAATCCACTTAAGTGTACATTTCTATGAAGTCACTGGAAAAACAGTCTCTACAAGTTGGTCTGCCAAGTGAAGTGAAACATCTAGGCCCTCACAGTTGTTCTGCATTAACTCCGGAATACCATTTGTTCCGTAGAAGGCTCCGGCTATGCTGCCTGCCATTGAAGCTATCGTATCTGTATCACCTCCCAAGGATATGGAAAAATGCATAGTTCTAACAAATGGGTTTTCATACTGCAAGAGGAAATTAATAACATGTTAACTTAACAGGTAAATCTTTATTCTTATGAATTAAATCATTTTCAAAATTTAAATGAAGTTTTGAGTAAAAATACTTGTATTAGACATGAGTTTCAGATAAATATGTGCAGGGATAAAGGAAAAAATTGAGTGTTTTTGAAAACATTTTTATTAAACTATAGATTGTGCTCTTGAAAACCCAGAAAAGCTTGATTATTTGAATCAAGTAGTGATTTTTTTTTTAATTTTGCACAAAACTACTAGAGGGCTATCTGTGCTAACCATCCCTAATTTAACAGTGTAAGACTAGCGGAAAGGCATCTAATCATCACCACCCACCTCCAACTCTTAGGCTATTCTTTTACCAAGAAATAGTGGGATTGAAAGTCACATTATAACACCCCCACTGCTGAAAGGGCAAGCATGTTTGGTGTGACTGGGATTTAAACCCAAGACCTTTGGATTATGAGTTGAACGCCTTAACACGCTTGACCATGCCAGGCCCGTAGCAGTGAAAAATAATCTTTTATAAAGAAAAATCTTAGATGTAAATAATATATGATTTAGTTCTACTTTTCCTAATCCATTAAATCAGTTCAGCCTACAGTTAATTCTAAGTATAATAAATGTATATGACTTTAACTTTAAAAAAAACTGGATAATTTAATCGAATACGGAAATTGATAAATTGCCTTGTAACTGTAAAAATAATGAATTTGAGGGCTTTTCACAGTCACATAATTACAGATAATTTTGAGGTTGTCAAGGACAAGGAATTACAATTAATATTAGAGTACGGCACCAAATTCAGAATTAAAAAGAAAAAGACTTAATATGAAATCCTAAAATTTTAAAGAAAATATTAATAACTAAATCTAAATATGAAAAACATTTCACTATTTCCATGTCTTTAACAACAATTACATTTCATCAATTGGGTAAAAATTTAATTAGAGAAATTAATATGAAGAAAGCCATTAAAAAATAAATACACAGACTTCCTTCTGAACTGACATTTTATATGGAATTCTAAAATTGCATAAAAGTCCATTAAGTTTATATTTACAACTGAAACAATATTCTGGATTTTGTTTTTGAAAAAAATTAATATATTATTTTGAATGAGACAGATAATTATTTCTGGACTATTGAAAACAATATTCCTGTTTTGGAATGTTTAAATGCTTTAGGTGTAGCCACATCTTGTGTCTGCACTATGTACTAAAACAGATCTGAAAGATTCAATCAGTCTTCAGTGACCTATTTAATAATTTTGTAAGTACGCAAATAAACATTCCAAACCTGAAATTTACTAAAGGTTAGTATAAAAATATACTTGGTTTCTGTGTTTAAAACAGGTATATTACTTTCAATGAACACATATATAAATAAACAGTGGGTATTCCAAAGGGAGTAAACTCCTACTCAAATATGGCCAATTTATATTCCTTTTATGAAAAGTCAAGTTTGAAATACTAAATTGTATGTAATTTGTGTTAAACGAATTGTTAAATTGTCATAAATAACTTGAACTTAAAACCAAACAATATAACCAGAAAACAATACATTGTTCATGTCAACTATTTATACTTGGATTAAGTCTGTTAAAACCAAAGTTTACTATTTCTGACAACAGAAGATAATTTAATTTTCCCATTCTTGGTCTACCTACCCTAACAGTGTTAAAATACATCAGTATGTCTCAACTAAAGATTGTAACTTGCTTGTAATAACTTTTTATAATGCTAAATTAATCATACATAAACTAAATACTGGTAATTAAGAAAAACTTTTACACTGACATATATGAAAATATCTTAAAAAACAAACTTTTGATACAGAAATGACTTGTTTATTAATCACTCGAAGTTGTTAGTCACTTTTAAATATCCAAAATTGAAATTTATAATTTTATTCAGTTTACTAAGACAGATAATGGACTGTCTTCAAGAAACTGGATGTCTCAGCTTTCCCTTGTTACACTTAAATAAAGTTTAAAAAGAAATGGCAGATTGAGAATAAGAAATATTAAGGTAGAGCTTGTACTTGTATTTAAGATCTTTTATTGTTTTATTCCTTTTGAAAGCATGGAAGATGGGAGTTCTGTATAGAAGACATGTCAGAATAGTTTACTAGAGGTGTTACAAGTTCTTTTAAGGGTAACCACCTTCTCAAGACTGGCTGCAGACAATGGAAAGCAGTGGGAGTTGAGATGCGAGCATAAGAACTCAACTCCATATCTTTAATTAATATTTCATAAATACAAGTTTAACATCGGTGTCTGGCAGATAGAATATCTCAAACTCTTTAGGGAGCTACTGCCACATACATTATTCATTATCACTTCAAATCAGTGATTCCCAACCTTTTTTATGCCCTGCACCCCTAAAAAAATTTTAATATGTTCTCGCACCCCTTACAATAATTATTTATTTGAGAATAAAGGTGGCGAAAACAAACGCTATCTCACACCCCTGGTTGAGAACCACGGCTATAAGGTGGAAACTGGAATTAATGGATTGTGTTAAAAAGTTCTTAATGCTTATATTATATAAAATTGTAATAAAATATTGAATATTTCCTTCAAATGTATTTGACATTAATCACAATATAACGTATGTACAATTTGTGATCTTTCATGTCACAGAAAACTGGCAGATTTTGAAGTTGTAATGACCTGTGTATTACACTGACAGAAGTACTTGACATAACGAGATGGTTACCCAGGTTCTAAAATAATACATCTCTGCACCTCTGTGATGCAAAAATGTTGAAATAATCTATATATAAGTACAAAAAATAACAGTTGAATAATGCCAAATCAATCTTCTGACACCTTAATGAAGACTACCAAACAAATATTACCATTTTTCGTGTTTTGTTACAGTTAACTAGATATATAACATTAACAAATATTGTCTATTTTTGGCTTTATGTGAAAGGTCCTCTCTTGGTTTTAGTACCACTTTTTGGATTCACAAGAGCTCAAGAATAAAAAGCTCTGAAGAACATTCTTATTTCATGCAAGGTACTACTGTGTTCACATCTAATATACTAATATAAACAAGTTAAAACAGTTCAGTAATGTATGATCGCACTTTGAAGTTCAAAGTGTATTATGGATTAATACACAGTTACTCGTTTTAACATAATGAAAAATGAAGTAGAACGTTTTGGATATTATACGGTTTAGCAATCAATTATCGAACCATTCAGGAATTAATCTTGGAAACTTCATTTTGATCTCACACTTTTTTTTCTGGATACTTTAAATGAGTGTAATGTATATTAAAATATCACTAACACAGATCACTAACTATTTTAAAGGTAAGCCTCTCACCTCACTTGATTCTGACGTTTCTAAGTTCTTTAGGAATACATACACAGCTGTTGGCACAGACTTCAAAGCTGATATGTTATTTCCTAAATAAAATATAATATATTACTAATCTGCAACAATACTCAGGTTGAAATTATAATGTATGAGAAGCATTCTAGGTTATTTAGTATACTTCTAGTGGGTCTTGAGGTCTTCAGTATAGTAAAATCATCAATAAATAAACACATGCATATATTTTTTAAGCAGGTGGGGTATATAAAAGTTTTCACAACAGTTGAGCACGATTTCCAAATGTACTACAAGCATCAGTTATTCCACTGAAGCTACTAAAACTGACCATCTATTCTTAACTACTTAAGTATGGTAATTCTGACAGTATTTACAAAATAATTCTCAAGAATAACCATGTATTTCTTATTCTTTGTATCTTTGATAGAAGTTAACGTTTTCATTAATTAGAAGATACCTCCATTCACATAAAGCTACTTGAAGTCACACTGGCATGCTACCAGCCTCATGAAACCTCGCATCTAACATCAAGCAAGTCATGTAAAATTGCTTTGTTGCATGCAGCAATAAGAGTGCAACACACTTCCTTGTGAAAGTGCACCCTCTGTATTCTCACACAAAATACTCATGAGGTCAAATGAAAAAATACAATGAGAGTGTGGGAAGGATGCATGCTGACATGTGCAGAGTGATAACACTCTGTAACAAAAGTTGTGTTTCTGGATAGTATGTGTTATTTCTTAATTGATTATGTTGTAAAAGTACATAAAATGGCTATTATTCCCTTCAAACTTTGTTTTTGTGACCTGGATAATGAAATTTAGAAATTAACCTATTTTATATGTAAAAACAGGCAAATTTGCACATTTTCATTTACATAAGGTCCGAATAAAACAACATATGAATCAAGATTTACATGTATTTACATAAAAGTTTTACTAAAATAAACAAAAATGTTAAGAAGTGAGTAGCTTTGAGATTTGCGACTGTAATTTAAATCACTTTCACGTATCAACTCCCAAATATAGTCTCCCATCATGTTTTCATTATACGCTCTTCGGTAGCAGCATTCAAAGTCCAGTATATCTTGGAGGCTTGCTCCTCTGAGTATGCTCCCATGTTCTCCTTGAATTTATCAAAATTAGTGTCAAGGATATGGACTTTCAGGACATCCTGCAGCCCATTTTTCCGTAGTTCCTCACCAGAGCCTTAACCAGTTCCACATAATTTTGACCCTTATGATTGCCCAAGAAGCCCTGAACCACTGTAACAAAGCTGCCCCAAGCTTTTTTTTCTTTCCTACTGAGCTTCTTTATTTGTGGTCCAACGAAGACATCAGCTTTGTCCTTTGCTTCACACAGCTCAGAGAAGAAGTCTTGAACATATTTGAAGGCTGCAGACTCCTTATCAAAAGCTGTGACAAATTGTTTCGTAAGACCCAATTTTATGTGCAATGGTGGGAACAACACCTTCTGGAGGTCCACTAGTGGCTCACACATGACATTGTGTCTCCACACAGAGAACTCAGTTTGGTGTGGCCAGTGCTTCCTGTTGTAGTGTGCTGCATTGTCCCTGCTGTCCCAAAGGCAAAGATCACAAGAAAACTTGGTAAAACCTCCTTGGAGCAATTGGAAAAATAACACTTTCTGTCCAGGAACAAGAAAAAGTAAAAATTTTAGTTCATTGTATTATCTGTTGGAAATACAACTACAATTAAAGAAAATATTAACTTCCAATGAGATCACTCACTTCTACATGCAGAATGTCATTAATCCCCATGATTTCAAAATGGAGGGACTGGTGCAGACGCTACCTGGATGAGCTCACTCAGAAAGGAAACCCGTGGTGTGTGATATCTCATGGCAGGTGCTCCATAGCATCAGAAAAATGGGAAATGTGTCTCAGAATAGCTGGTATCGGTATTAACACTTTTACTGATAAGCAAAGAATATCATTTCAACCTTCCTAGATCATCTTCAGGTTAACAGAGAGTTTCCAACTGACCATTGCCAGATACGTCTTAGGGACGGGAGTATAAATGGGAAAAGGAATGTAGGGAGCACTGCAGTTAGAAGTTAGGTTATTAATTAGTATGAGTATAAAGTTGTTACTTTATATTTGTTTAATTTTGCTTTTAGTTGTTGTATAAGTAGGACGTCTTTGATTTTGCATTTGTTCATATTTGTTTTCTCACTTAGTATCTAGGCATTTTCTATGGTTATGTTGCATTTATTTGAGTTGCTGTGTTAAACAGGTCTGAAGGTGTTTTTGTGTTCTTTGAATCTGATTTCCATTTTTCTACTTGTTTCTCCAATATAGAAATTGTAGCAGTTGTTCCATTGTAATTTATGAATTATGTTATTGTTGAGATTGTCAGTGTAGTTTTTCTAGGTATGGACTTTAATTTTGTACCTGGTTTTTGAATAAATTTGGTGTTTACTGGAAGGTTGTGTTTTAAGTTTTTTTCCAAATATTGGTTATATTTTCACTGATGTTGGGAACATATGGTATGCAGCAGTGTAAGATTTTGTAGTTTGTTGTATCTTGAGATTTATTGTTGTTGGTCTAGTTGTGTGCATATAATTTTTCCATGGTTTTTTGAGGAAATTTGTTGGTGTTGATGAAATGTTGTTTTATTGTGTTGATTCATTGTTAATTTTATCGGATGAGCATATTTTTGTGGGTGTGTTTGATTTCTTAATATGTTAAGTTTTTGTTTCGAATCATATGCCAAATCCCAGGGAATTTTTAATTCAGTATGGGTGATTTTTCCGTGGATTTCTGTTTTGAATTGTGTATCAGTTCTAGTGATCTTGAGGTTAAGAAATGCTATTTGGTCAGTTTTTACCTGTTCACAGATGAACTTAATGTTGAGGTGTATCGAGTTAACGCAATTGAAAAAAAATTAAAAGTGTGTGTTCAGTAGATATGAATCCAGCAATTGTATCGTCGGCATACCTGTACCAGTATAGTGGTGGGTGTAAGGCTTAATTAATCGCTTTAAACTAATATAAAAGAACACCTTTATTCCTATATTAATTAATAAGCTAATATCCAACTACAACACCCTCTACAATTCTGTACCTGTTTATACTCTCATCTCTGAGACATGTCCATCAATGGTCAATTGCAAACTCTCCTTGTTAACCTAAAGATGACCTTAGAAGGTCAAAACGTTGTTCTCTGCTTATCAATAAAAGTGTTTATACCCATACCAGATGTTCTGAGATACATTTTTATTTCAAGTGAGTTTCTTGTCATCAAGAAACCAATGGAAAATCTCATCTCATAATCTCTGCCTGTGAGTAAGATTAGAAGAGGTAAAACACCTCCATGTTGAAAACAGGATGGATGGAAGAGGTATGTGACTGTCCAAATACTCAAATATAAAGTGTCAGAAGGCCAATATGAGTAGCATGGTTGGGGTCATCCAGATTGTACTATGGATGTTTAACTCCTCAACCATCAATCTCGACAGACCAACACTAGCTGTGGTAGAATGGCACCTGTGATACGTATCCATGCACAGCTCCTCTATTGTTGGAAACTTCTAGTTCTAACACATGTAGACATACTAGTTTATTTATGCAATTATTGTGGATAATTATATAACCACAACTCAACCATCAGATACTCTGGGCCCCTTGCCTGCTGTAAGAGTAGGGATGCAAGTGATATATTGCACTTGAATATGAAATATCATCATCTACTTTGCCATCAGATACAGTAGGTTCAGGCCACTATGGGAGTAGGAAGTCTGAGAGATTTGTAAGTGTGATGTAGTGATCTCTCCACATTACACTTAGACATTCTGATGTACTTGTATGAAATCAGGCAACCCACACTACACTCAGGAAACACCCCTGCCCCACCACTCACTGCAGAGGAACCCTTGTTCCATCCCCAGTATTTACGTCCCAATCGGTGCAGATTTTCCACGGTCCACCATTACAGTGATTGAAAGCAACCAAGTAACAAGGATCTCCTGTTTTCTGCTCAAAGGAGGAAGGGGGAACTCGCATGGGGGAAACTCAAAGAATGTGTCCAGATAATTATCAGGTACCTGCTGGGTACAATGGGCAACTGTAAAACCCCATTTTTAAAAGCCAGCAAGTAGTCAAAGGAGTGGCAGAGATTGCCAGCAATCACCTTCTGCTCTACTCATGCAAGTCCATGAGTGTATAGTCCTAAGCAAATATAATTATGATGCAAAACACTGACGAAAAACCTACAAGTGATCATATGGAACACCCCTTCTCAATCGTGGGTGTTATTGACTTGTACACAGTGTGGGTCAAAGAATAAATATACCTAATCAGGAAAAGCTTGCCACCAAGCATATCCATATATGTAAGGTCCCTGTCAAGAAGAAAAGTAGAAAAAAATTCCTAACCACTCACAAAGAAACTGTGGAACTCAACCTGGTGACAGAAGGTAAAGAGTAAATAGCAAGATGATGAAAGTAATGTAAAATACGTGTATGGAGAGTAATCCACATGCCAACATGAACTGTATCCTCTAATAGATAATAGAATCAGGCAGCAAGGAATATGGTAAAGTTATAGACTTGAAATATTTAAAAATTATTGGGAGAAAAGGAAGAGTAGGCCAAACAAATAAGCTGGTGAATGCAAACCTTAATGGAAACAGGAGGAATATTATGGAAAAGGAATGGTTTAAAATAAATGAACAAATGGGAAAAATGAAAGGGAGAGGTGAAAGCCACATAACACCATACATCCCAAACAGAAGATAACAGGTGATCCAAACCAGAATGATGACAAAGGTGAAAAATCGAAAGGAGTGACAACAAAATTTTCCTCATGTACAGCTGATGTTTGGGGTAGAAAAGACAGACTCAGATTGAAGATAATATAGGTCCTATAGTATAATGTGCAAGAGGTACCAATAGAAAAATCTGAATGTCATCATTCATTTGTCAAAAGGAGGAGGAAAAAGGTCTCTAGGAAAAGATGTTACAAGAAACAGGAAGATGTGCTCAAAGGAAAGAAGAATTAGGGCATTGAGAACAATATTGAGGTTATCATCAGGGAAAACAGTAGGATCTGGGGGATGGTAACAGCAGGATAAGAACTGGAGAAAGGAAAACATGGTGAAATCTTGTGAAATGGATAGGGGTTGATAAGGCCATGCAAAAACAAGCAAAGTGGCCACCAAAAGCCTAGTAAGGAAGAATGTCATGTGCAGAAGAGAATAACAGGATGGAGAAAAACCATGATGTAAAGACTAGCACTGCTGAACTGACATGGAGAAAGGGTGAATAGAACAGGAAATCATGGAAGAAACATGCAAGGAACCATACAAAAGACATGTGTGAAGATGGAGTGCTGGAATTAAAGTATGTATCATACCTGGTTAAGGTTGTCTGATGAGGATGGGTGAGAAGGGAAGAGAAGGTTTCAATAAAAGCAGGTGGAAAAGTTAAAACTATGGCTGCAATGGCCACAGTGGTGTCATCAAGAGGACACAAGGAAGAAGACAGATGCGAGAGATAAGTATCTTCAATTCTGACCAAAACCACCAAAAGCTGCAAATCAACTTGTGTAATTGGAGATCAAAACCCACAAAGTTTGGAATTCAAGTACGTGGAAATAGTATCCAGTTTGGGAACACAGCTAGACAAACACCTAAGGGTTTAAGGACCACTTTGTGGGGAAAATCTTTTAAGGGGTAAATATATAATCTACAACCAGATTCAGAAAATCCAGTACATGACACACCAACAAACAAGTGTAATGGCTACTGCCCCATAATATGAGGTCCAAAATGTGGAAACAAAGAAACAGACTAATTTTCTTCTTACCAAATGATGAATGAGAACTGCTGTCAGAATGGATCACAACCTACCTGTTCCAAAAGGAGAAAAGTGCACCAATAATGAGCAGCTCCAAAAGACTGATATATTGAAATGATTTGTCAATAGACTAATGGCTCAAAGTCTCTTGCATCTGAACCCAAAACAGAAGTAATCATAAAGAAGTGCACCTCTGATATAAAGAGGAAAAACAGGAATATCCACTATGGATTTTGTCTCTCCTCAACCATCAGGCAGAGTCTGCATAAATAGAAGGAGGAAGATGGATAGGGATCACAAATGATGTCTCACTGATCTTGTAAAGCCCACTGAAGATGTCAATTGTAGGCTTAACCAAGGGGGAGCAAGGACCTCCAAAGAAGCTCATGTCTCCAAGGGAGATAGAACTTCTTGTACAGTTAGAAAAGGAGAGGAAGAAACACTCCAAACCAGAAGTTCCATAGATCTCAGGTGAAGGGTGAGCCTGGCTGAAACAACATATTAAGTGGGGGAGAGAAAGGACTTAACCATCTTGGCTAGCCAACATATCCATAAAACCTCTTGAAGAAGAAATTGAGAATGAAGGAAAAAGGTAGCATGCAATGCTGTCAATTAAAGAAATGATGGTTTACACAGGAAATGCACATAGCAGGTACTGGTTAAATGTAAGAAGAAATAGGACAAAACACAGGAACAGGTTCAGGAGAGGACTGAGACAAATGGAAGGTATACAAATGTGCAGAGTGTACTCTGGTCTTCAATGGGTCATGAAGCAATGCACAAGATGCATAAACAGATGGTAGTAAATGCACATGGGACAAATAATCATCACAACCCAAGTGATTTCAACAACAGAGAAGCAACATTTGTAAAGAAATGGCAAAAGTGATCAAACATACAAACACGAAGAAAGCACGGCACAATTTTCCACTGAAAACCCTTAAGTAGAACAATGAAGAGTCTCAGGCAGGAAGTGAAATGAGGTGGGAGGATAACAGCAGATAGATATGGGAAAATTGAGAGTGGAAAAAATTACAGAAGGATTGGGATCTAAAGAGGCAAAACAGCATCCAACTGCTGGAAGTCCATAAAAGGAAATGCAGACCCATAGTAAGCCATAGTATGGCCTTCCACATTGAGAGGGGATCAAACCATACTGACCCATGAAAGTAACTGATCTGCAAACCTAGTGGCATAAACTTCAATATCTAACAGAGGGGATGGAATAATATATTAGCCTGAAGATGTCTCACTTAAAATGGAAAGGGGAGCAAACGAAGTGGGAGATAAAGACTAACAGATTTGGTTTATCAACTCCAGAAAAGGAAGTGTAAACATTTTCACTGAAGCTCACACGATTGTGTATGAAATGGAATTAGGCTGTTGAAATAATTGTCGTTTTGTTCAAGAAACCCCCAAAGAAGGCATGATAAGTAACCCACTGGGTAAATCAATGGCCTACATTAAGGTAGTTAGCTCCAGTGAACCAGAGCCATAACATTATCCACCAACAACTGTGGACCCAAAGTCATTGTAGTCCAAGTAATAAACTGCAGTGAGAACAGGAGCAGTAATAGTGACAGTAGCAATGAAGTCCGAGTTTCACATAGAAAAGTCCAAACAGAAAGATCCAACAAATCATGTACTTGAATAAAAGACATGAATGCTAAAATGCACTAACTGAAGTCAAGAACACAAGAGTAGCAAACATAAAGAAAAACTAAATTTCCATTAAAAAACAAGAAACTAATTACAAATTCCTTTACATAAAATGTGAGAAAAATACATTTTAATACCACAAGTGCCAATCAAGAAGTGAAATTGGGATAGATGCAAAGAAGAAGTCAGCTATGTTTGAAGTTGTGTTTCACTCCTATTGGTGGAGGATTGCCATATGCTTATTTACAGTACATGCTATAATGCAACTACTTCAGATTAAAATATGTGAGGGTAAACTGGAAAATCAAAGCTAGTGGTGAGCAAAAACATGTACATACAGAGAGCATTACAAGTCAGAGAAAGCTATTCTGTGCAAGGAAGTAAGATATTGTTTCAAAATTTAGCTTTTTAAATAAATTCTGAATATTGGCCTCTGTTATGAAACATTTATTACAAAAGCTAGGAATAAATCAGGAACATGAAGAAAAAATCTAAAGTACAACCTTTTTCTTTAATATGGTGAAACTTTTTAAATGAAATCATATTTGTGAACATGTTACCTAGGAGTACTGCAACCTCCTCTGGTGTCATGTCTTTGTCTTCTGGACGAAGGATGTGTTTAATGACGTTCAAACTTTTGCAGTATGGCTTTTCATCTCTGTCAAAAAATGAGTTATATTTTACAGTGAATCACAGAAAATCAACTAATCTTATAATCCATCTTTTAATTTAAAAAATTATTTTCAGATATAAAAAAACATACTTTTTGTAAACAGATAAAAGATTAACAGCTTTCATACTAAATATGTTTAATAATTCAATTATATATTCACAAAGTCATCATGAATTTAGCTCATATATTCTACTAGTCATTACTCAAACCTTTCACAGGAGAGTTGTTTGATGGATGACGTACAAGATAAGAAAACTTTCGTAGTGTATAAACTGGACATGAAATTTGTTAATATTCATTTCAAAATTTAGAAATGGCTCCTAAAATGTTTTTTAACCTTTAAACAGCAGCCATCATTAGTTGATGATTTCGTGCTTTGTACTCGGATAATATCAAGTGATGAACAGGCTAAAATCATTAGTTGGTAAACCCCTCACACAGTCATGACCGTATCCAATCAAACTGTTGTGTCTGAGTCATTTTCTTAGTGTAAGACTGCAAGTCATGGAGCAGAAAAGGAAGGGTGTAACAGCTAAAGGAACAAAGTGAAAATATTTTTCATCAAAATACAAAACTGAAGTATTAGCACATAAGAATTACTCCAGTGAAGAAGAAAAATTTTCAAATTTTTCATCATCAAATTCAATTGTTTCAAGCTCTGAATGTGATTTAGATAGTGAATTAGAATACATTGGTTCCCAATGGGTAAGGTGTCACAATTTTGATCCATTTATTTATTCTTTTGTCAATGGAAAAACATTGGACTCGCAGATAAATTTAATCTCATGGATGAATCTAAAGAATATGAACTTTTTACTACTATATTTGATTAAAGTACAATAAATCATACTGTGTGAGAAACAAACACTGTGTTTTGTAAATCCTTGAATTCCAAAGAAAGTAAAAGTAACACTCCCTCTACTTCATGAAGTAAGAAATGGGAAGATACAACTGTTGAAATGCAGGGTTTTTGTTTTGTTTTCTCTTTGATTCTTTTCAAAGATTGCATTGTTTTCAAGCAATACATTTCAAGCAAGCACCAGAGATTTGGAATAAAGATCTTTGTATTATGTGACTGTAAGACAGAAATTATAATAGATATGATTATCTATTCTGCAAGTGTTGTAGATGTCCCCAAAGATCCTCAGTTAGGCTTCACAGGAAAAGGTCAAATATTATATACTAATAATTTTTATACAAGTTTAGAATTATGCAACTTTCTCTTTGAAAGTATGACTATTTTTGCTGAACAGTTAGAACTAATCGGAAGAATGTGCATAAATTTGTACCACTGAAGAAGAGAGATGTTGAGACCAAGAAACAAAGGAATTTTTTATCATTTCACTGGAAAGACAAACATCCTGATACTTTACTTTGTACAGTACATAAAGATGAAATACAGTGTAAAGGATGATTACAAAACTAAACAACCAATAACCAAACCTGACATGGTTTTATATTATACTGTTGAGAAAAGTCACTTGTAGATCAGACAAATTGATTACCTTTGTAAATGTATGAAGTGGTATAAGATGTTCTCTTTCTTCACCTAACTGATAACTCGTTTTTGAATTCTTATCGCACGTATCCAGTAAAAACTGGCAAGAAGCCATTATTAAGACAGTTTAGTTACAATGTAATTTACCAATTATTGGAAAGGTAGCAGTGTGCATTGGAAAACATTTGTGATTTTCATACCATAAAAAAAACATTTGAACTTGTAATAAATAAGTCTTTATTTTGCTTTTCTCTTCAGTTTCTTTCATATTTTGTTCAAACTTCGTTATAAAAATGCTAAAGATTGTGTTTACATCTGTTGTTAACTGTTACCTACAACATTTCTACTGTTTAAAAGTTAAGGTAAGAATTGCTTTCGTAAACAGTTTGTCTGTAAATGTTACAACTGCTCTCATTAATCATTATAAACCCCACAGTAATAACACTGGTGTAGATTACTATCCTTCTGACATGAAAACAGCATATACAGCACTGAGATTCATCAGAAACTGACAAAAATATTTAACAAACAAAATCTTTCATTCATGCAGCTAACAATGGTTGCTTCACAACATCCACTGAAGTTGAGACAAGTCAAGTAAACAATAAATTTTACTTCAGATGTAAACCTTCATTATCACTCATGTTAAACCACCACCTCTTGCAAGACGGGAAGTTAAGAACTGCTACCAGGAAATATGCACAAACAGGTTGTACATTCTAATTCATGGGAACTCTCACCTAGGTTTTTAAGAACTCATAAATAACTCACTGAATGGTGAAAGCTGCCAACCCAAATGGAACAAACTGCCATTCCAATACTTCAGGGTAGAGAAGTGTGTAGGTCTTTATGTGAGATAATGCTCTGCTTCACACTGCACGAGCTGCCAACACACCACTAAGATATACTTACAAGGACTAAGCTATCAGCAAATACCCACCACACAAAGCATTCCAATCTCACTTCTACTGATGCTTAAAAATAGACCTCTCAAACTGGGGTATTATTATATCCCTGCTTCCTTGAAAGAACTTAAACCTAGCATACAAGTGTATTTGTCCAAAGCCAGACAGTTCAACTGTGTATCATATTCTATCAGAATAAGAGCTATGGAAGACATGAATGGTAGTCACATCATACAATGATAGCAACCTAACTATGCAAGTTTCATAACCAGCATCTTGAAGCAATGTTTATTTTAGGAATTGTAATATCAAATATGTTAACTTTCTGGTGTTTAATCTTAGTTTTAATTGTAAGAACACCAGAACAGATGAAGAACTTTGTGACAACCCTATAAGAATGTGTCAGAGTACAATATTTTACATCCCTATTCTACCTTATAGCCCTGCACATATAATAATGTTACAGAAATTAACAGGGTTCAAGTCCTAGCCTAATCTAATCTTTGCAATATCACAACATACAAAATATCATTTAAATGTTAAAAAAGCCAACTTAAACACTTGCCAAAGTTGAAATATGGACTTTAAAAATACTAAACAACTGAAGCTATTTTGATTACATGGTTATTAAGACTAGCTCAAACCTGAGTGCTTAATACAACGACATTTCCATCTGTTACAGAAACCTTGCTGTGTAAATGTTTTGTCTACTGGTATCAGAAGTTCACAATAACAACACAATAATTGTGTAAAACATGCTTAACTTCTGAAAAGCACAAAGATTTATCATTAAAGTAACCTCAACATCAGAAAACCTTCAAACAGCTAATAATCAGATATTAGGATGTCATTCCCACTGTCTTAACTTCTGGTCAAGAGAAACTTCTTAATTACAAGTTTGATACTGTCTACTGAAATTAGCCGACTTCCATTTGACACCAATCGTCATGAATTGTAATCAAAAACTTTTTATTTATAATTACTTAAAATAAATAAGCACCAACGTAATTTCTGATCACTTAAAACTGAAACTTACCACTTCAACTGAAACCGAATTTAGATGCAAATTAGAAACATGAACTTGGTGTTAAAAGCTATGTGATCATTTCAGTCACTGATCACCAGTTTAAAAAATCTTTATTCATTTCAAAGGAATGTACGATTTCTCGTTTTAAATAAAAACCTTCAAGACACATGGAATTTCTTCAAACTATGATTAGCAGGCCTTTCTGTAGATGGTTTCCTGTTTTACGTTAGACACGTATTTCCAATCACGATGTTATCCAACCACACAAAAGAGTTAACCAGGCCTTACAATTTTAAGTAGCATTTTATAAACAGTATCAGCTTCCCAACTTGTAAGTCACTAAAAGATTTAAGGTCAAGAAATAATTTTGATACGAACTGTTTCATTACCTATACTAATAATGAACTATATTTTACAATTATATTACACTGTATTCATGTATGATAGAGAAGTTGATGTGTTCAAAACTTACAGATACTCACTCTCCTTCAGTAGCTCTCTCTACAGATTCCATATTAGTCAGCAGGCTATCAATGAAACTGAAAGGATCTATATTACTACAAGGATCAGCTTTAAGGGCTTCATGTATTGCCAGAGCCTGAAGGATAGCCCCGTTGTAGCCATTTGGATGTGCATGTGTAATCTGGGCACTTTGGCGAGCCATCTGCTGAACAAGGAAGGCTCATTAATGAACAAAATGATGCAGGTTAACTTAACTTTTAAATTTTATAGCCCATCAGACTATGTACTTGATTTAGTAAGTTGTGAGATAACACTTTTGGCAAGGCCTAAAAATATATGCCCTCTGTGATGCGACTCATTCTAAAGTTTTTGTTTTGTTAATCTTACAGTTATGTTCATGAGGACTTCTTTCAAGTAATACTTTTCCATAAAAATACAAAAGTAATTTTAACATAGACAACGAACAACTATTTTGCGTTATACAAAGATCTCAGTATTAAACAATTTTTTCATGTTCTTTAACAATAGTTATTTCTCAGTGAAACAAAAGAATTAAGAACACAATGTTTTTTACAATTACAAATCTATTTCACTTTTTCTATGACAGAAATTTTCACTGATATCATCTTAACTGACTAATTACAAATCAAAATATCCTAAATTTTACATGAGACAAACCAGAAATGTAATAATTTATTTTAAATACAAATGTTGTGCTGACAAGACCGAAAATTCTTCAGTGATGCCAATCAAAACACATTAACCTGATTTTTTCAGACAATCTAACTGTGTCTTGGATTATCTGATTAAAAGTTATTATCATTTATATTTTAAATACTTTACTATAAATACACAAACTAATAAATACCCACTTCCAATTCCCTAACTAGACAAAAAATGATTTCCAACTCTTCAACACAACTAAACTACAGTTAAACTAAAATCACTATTCATCTCGTTAAACCTCCTTTTCCGACATCTCAGAAAACTTTTTAACATCAAGGTATTTAATAATCAAACAACATACCTGACAACCTTACTTGGAATAAATACACACACAGAAACGTTTCTGGAAAGTAACAAATACTTAGCTTCTACTTTACTTGTGAAATAAATCATATGTAATGATGTAGTATTATGAAACATGACAGATCACATTAATGGTAATAACAGAGCCATCGTGCATTCAGAGGGTAAACTTGCATCCATCAGTAGCAAAGGAGCAATAAAATGAAACAGTGCATTGTTGAGTTTACTCAAGAACGTGAAAATATTAAACAAGAGACATCAAAACTACACATACAAACACACACACACACAATGAAGACTTTTTTCTGGTTTTTTTTAAGGTTCTGTACTTCAATGTAAGAATATCTCTAAAGCCCCTAAAGAGAGTTCCTGATCAAAATGTTTTAATAATCATTTAGTTATCCTAGCAGGCTGTATTCAGCCACCTAACTGAAAACCAATCAAATAAAAAAAGTAATACTTTATTGAAGGAATCTGAGAAAGACATCAACAATGTTGAAGCTTTGTAAAATGGACGGCAACTACCTGTTGTGGAGACACAAGTGTAAAGGACGACATTTCGAAAGGCAGAAGACTTTAGGACATCAATGTCTAAATTGTTTGTTTCCGAGTGTAATCAGCTTTTATGTGGTTATGGCTATCAAAGAAAGGATCATTAAATGTTTTTCTTAGAAAATAACAGCAAGTAAAAAAAAAATTGTGAAGGTTCAGTCCATCAGTGAAATGAGAAAAATGGAATAATTATGACATCTTGTATGCAAAAAAATCATTCTTAATTCTCCAGGCTTTATTCTCATTTTTACCTGTATTGCAACTTCCAGGTAGCTTCAAATGCACTGAAGAAAGCTTTATGTCAAATTTTCACTCATAGTTTGAAATGTAAAAATAGATAACATGTTACACACTGATTGTATCTAAAATGTGCATAAAAGTTCCAAGCTAGAATTATTGGCACTTTATCAGAAAATACAAATCAAGTGTAGTTTACACATTTGTTCATGACAGTCAAAACTGATCAATTTTCAGTTTTAATTTATTCAGCAAAAGTTTTAATTTTCCTGCACTGAAAATATATTTCTAATAGTTACCTTTCCTCACATAAAAATCTACTTTTGTCTAATGCTGCCCTCTATGTGCAAAATTTTTTCACATGCCACTACTCCCAAGTACCTCATGATTAACACGAGTCAACTTGAGTCTTGTATGAAAGTCATCAAGCAACAACACTGATGCATGTGACACCCTCTATTCAGTTCCATCACACTATCACTTCCAGTTTTGGAAATACTGGTTTTCACTGGGGTGGAAAGGTGAGAAATTTGAATAAAAAATACAGGGACTAAAGAGCAACCAAAAAGGAACAAACTGAATGTAATAACAGAGATGCCCCAAATGATGCTGAAGTCACAGGCAAAAACACCTCACTCACAAAAATAATGGACCAGCTTTGGGTAAAAACTAAAAAAATGTGAAGAACAATAAAAGGTAAGTTATCACTTATCTCTACTAGATATGAAATGTTAAAGAATGAGACATTCCAAATATAAACTTGACTTGCACAGCTATCAAAGCTAGCAAAACAGATATATAATTGTATTTCAGTCATAACAAAAATATACAAAACTAACCATATACTGCACATTTCTTATTACCTATAAACTGACTGCTCATATTAATGAAATTATCCACTGATCCAGAGCACATGGTGTTATTTTCACACGTGCTTTGAAACTGTCCATATGCAGTTAATCTGCACGAGAAGCGTTGAAATATTTGAATTAACCTGAGGTGTTTACTGATTCATCGCGTCAACAAAACTATATGCAGGTCTATGTAAGTTTTGTTCATTCACAGGATCACTATATTATATTTGCAAATAACTAACTTGTAAACTCCAATCATACATATGTGGAATCAGGTCTTCAAATAAAACACACATAGCTTTTAATGCTGAATTATAATCTTTTCATGACAACAAACATACTGCCTACACTAACCTCTATAACAATTAATATTTCAATCAAGAGCATATTTTGGTCTGAAAGCCCATAGTTTAAAATCAAAACTATGATTCTAATTCTGTCAGCATGGTCATGTGTATCTTTAATTTTAATTTCTTGATCCTAACACCCAGTAAATGTTTTATAATATATTACTCAGACATTCAGATACTGTTAATTATTATGAACCACGATACTGGTTCATTATAGAAATCACAAGAAATTGCACAAAACCCTTGTGGTATGTTTGAGCAAAAAACACCTTAAACAGTAAAAGTTCAAACAACACTTTAAAACCTGGTAATGTTGATTCATTACAATGTATTAAGTCAGGTACTATATCAAGAAATCTTTTACCAATTGTTGAGCATAGAAAAAAATAGCAAACAAGACAAATATAAAACTGGGAATTTAAAAACCTTCAAATAGTGGTCATAAAGAAAAATTTGAAAACAAAGCCCAAGATACTGTAAACATTATTTACTCAAATTACAAACTTCTATCTTGTATTCTCAAGATGGCTAGTATGGATATTAAAACTAGTTAGAATAAAATACAAAACAATGTTTCTACCTTCTTAGGTCATCTTTAGGTTAACCAAACTTCTATCATGACTACATTAAATACAATTCCAGGAAACATGAAGCCAAAATGTCTACAGTACCTTCAGCATTTGTTCCTTACCTATTTTACAATCTCTATTTGCAGGTTTTTAAATTACCAATTTTTTTTATTTATCTTGTAGGTGGACATAATATATTCTTATGAACAATTTCATAGTTATAATTTTCCTTCACTGAAAATGTATTTTTGACAACTATTTACTTCTGCTCACATACATAACTATTTTTGTTCACTACTGCCTTCTATTTGCAAAATTGTTTGCATGCAGCAAGCCTTCTACTCCCACACAACCCTTAATTCACATGGTTCAACTGATTCTCACATGCAAATTACCATGTAACAAATTCTCCACCAATAGAAGTTCCACATAAACACGTGACTCACATTACTCCATTTATGCTATTATATCTAATTACCATTTCAAGCATAGGCAGAAATGTAAGCACTAGTTGACAATGAGTTAGAATCCCACATAAATAGTGGTGTAACCTGTGTAAGGGAGAAAGTAGAGGCATCTGAAGGACATTCTCAAACAAGAAGATTACACACAGGAGACTGCATCACTTCTGAAACAAGTACTCTTTACCCAGATGAAGAACATGTGTGACAGATCAGGACATTCTGAGGAGCACATTGAAATGAAAGACAATCTTAACACAATACACCACAATTTCAATGTGCAACAGGGTGTAAAGTGGCTAAGGCAAAACAGACCCTACACATCTGGTCATTTGCATCTAAAGGTTGACCACTGGAAACTGACATCCCTATGGAGATAGAATGTGGATCATATCATTGGTAAATCAACTGCCAGAAACCAATATCCATGCAGAAGTAGGAAAGAGGATCATACTCTCTTTACCATAAGTTCAGCCAATTGAAGTGAGAAATCCTACCACCAATCTGTAAGCATAGCATATGTGAGAAGAATGAAATACACATGTCCCACTAAAATCAAACAGACAAGAACCACCTTAACACAATAATATCCTCAGCATAAAGACATTGAGAGGTAGTGCAATAGTAAGAAGCAGAATAACCAACAAGGGCAAGTGAAATAAGCTGCCATCATCAAATGTTTCAAATGAAACATGCTTAATCAAATCCAGACTGAAGGAAGAAAGTGAACTAAAATAATGTTGTACTGCCAGAAAAACCAGGGCATTAAGATGGTTAAGCCCTTAGTCCATAGACTTTTGTCCTAGAGCCTCCTGCTGAGTGATCCACACACCTCAACATTGAAGAAAAGCATCAGGGAAGAGAAACAAATCTGGATGAAGGGGAGGAAGTGGTAAACCCAACAATATATGGGGATATCTTAAACCAAACCCAAAAAGAAAAGTGATTTCACATAGAAACCACATCCCTTAATATATCAAACTTTGTTGACACAAAAATGTGTGACATCAGGAATGGAGACAGGTATGGTGAGTCTGCATTTTCTGCAATCTCACTTTTAAACAGTGTAATTTCTATGTTGCTGCATTAACAATTCAGCCAAAAATGGACCTCACCTTATCCCACGTTCAAGTCCATGTTTTATATTAAACTAGAGAGTAAACTGAAACTGGCTTCTACTGTGTACTATTTTAAGACTTATTTCATTCTAATATACGATGAAGGAGGTAATAAGACATAATTGACAGGGTGTGTTCTATAAAATAAGGATAGGCACCACAGAAAGCTACTGACTTTCAAAGTAAAACAATATACTTTTCTCATGAGATTGTTGTTTAACTTCTCTGCGTGAACTTAATATCCTTTCTTTCAATTCAAGATAGATAAAAATTTGTATTACAGCTGTACATACTTTTAGCTAACATTAAAAACTAAAGTATGTGAATAAAAATCTCATGTATTTTATGTACACATCTGAAAGAAGTAAATTTTATAATAATAAACTAGCTTTTTGAAACTTGGCACATACAATTATTCAGTTGTTGCTATCATAAAATGACTACGACTAGTCATCAATGTATGAACAAGTCTTACCTTTATAAGGGTTTCTTTATCCTGCTTATAACAAAACAATGCTACAGGTGCCACCCGCATGGCTGCTCCATTGCCATATGAACCGCTCCCTGAAAACAACTCCTTTGCTGGTTGAAATACGTTATCGTAATTTCTTGCTTTTAATGCTTTAAACACATCAACAACATTAAATCCATACCCTCGTTTAGGCTGCTTGAAATATTCCTCTGTAAACCTATAAAATTCCAATTAAACAATAACAAATACAATAACAACAAAAAATAAATCTCTGACTCCTTTACTTTAAATCCACTTACACGTTAAATTATCAAACATACAATACACTAGAAACAAAACTTGAAAAACAACATATTCAAAATGTAAAGGAAAGGTTAGTAAATCAATCAGAGTTTTGAATATGTTTGATCTAAAGACGAGATTACTCTAATCATACAGGTGTTTGGAACGTCACTGTGCACTTGTATATTTATTAAAAGATTTCAATAGGAGGTAAATATGAATGACAATTATAAACAATGTTGAAAGTGACCCCCGTTGACATCAATACAAGCCTGGACCCTTGTTATTTTGTCTCTAAACATCGTTATCAGTTGCTGGCTTGAAATATACCGAATAAAATATGATTACAAAACTGCCCAATGACTTTCCGAATGCCCTGAAGAATCATCAACCCTTTCAATTTTTTGAAGAATCGATATTGATGAAGATCTTGAACCAAAAATAAAATTAATCCCAATTCCTGACATTTCAAGTAAAATAATGTGTTGAAAAATCATAATGGAAACAGTTGCAACAGGACCATTTGAATTAAGCCCCCTAGTGAATCAGTTTCACTTTTATAAAAATATAAAACAGAATAAATGGTATTTTGCTCAAAATTTCAATTGTCAGGTCATACACTACCTAAATACATCTAATAATTATTCATTAAAACCTGTCCCTATACATTTCTCGTTACCATATTTATTTAGTTTAGTTATACCTTTGCATACGATATCCAAACTTTTCTTGAACTAAGGAACAAAAAGTATTATTCATTACATTATACCAGTAAGTAGACAGAAATTTGTGAGAAGTTTACTGACCAAGCAAAGTGACTTCTTAGACACTGTTACAACTGCAACACTATAATTCTTAAAACTACAAGGCACTGGATGCACTAATGATGATAACTCCTATAAAATTGCATTATTTTATGAGAATTGAAACTGAGAATCATGAAAACTGAAGTCTTCAAACAGGTTTTTAGAGGGGTCACTCTATTTCTAATTTAGTTATGTGGCTATTTTATACTTGGTGGTGATGGAAGAGGAGAATTAGAACAAACTTTAATTGTTAAAAACAAGGATACATTACCTTCTTAACCCTTTGGGAATGGGCTTGGTATAATATACACAAGTTTGTCAACATTTGCACAGGTTATGTATCTGAGCTACAAGTTTTGATACAGCATGTGCATCTTCAAGTAGTTTGTATGCAAGAACCAGATTTTTTACTGAAAATTTCTACTAAAGATTTGTTAATCAAAATCAAGTCTGTTTCATTACAAGACTGAGTGCAAAGCAATTTCATGTTTTGATTAAAAAACAAACTGTTCTTCATCTCAAAAATCTTAAATATTATTTGTGTTATTTATAAAACCTCCTAAATACATTTAAAATGTTTTCAGCAAGACTTAACATTTTGTAATTTTCTATACTCTAGCTACGTGGGATCTGTCACTTGATCAAACTCATAACCATCATAAAAAATTAGAAATATAAATTATGCTGTTCTCATGCTAGAATGAGTACATATTATAACAGAAAAATACAAATATTTAGATTAAATAACTTAAGTCTCATAACACTACATATTTACACATATATTCATTATCATTATTTTTTATTATACTGACTTTCCAGTCATACTTAGCTCACATTATATAACTTGCATTGACAAAGGTTTAAAATAGGAAGACAGGCACCATTTTAGAATAATTCATGACACTAACATTTTCTCCTTCTTATTCCTAAGAGGTAAGTAGAATATTTCAATTATTACACATATATATGTGTGTATAGGTTATTACTGGTTTAGTAACAAAATATTAAAAACTTGTAGTTTTTTAAATACAGACAATAAGTCAAGAAGTAAAGTAAACAATTATCTCTTCTCGTGATGACCTTTGTACTCAGCTACGACTTTTGAAATTTCACACATGGAGGATATCAAACAACACACACACATAGATGAATAATAAAAAATTATAAATAACTACAATCGTACCTCAGAATCGCACCAAATTTATTAAGCTCAGTAACTAAGAGATATTTAGATTTTAAAGAACATGAAAATTCAAGCAGACCAAAGACAGTCTACCTCACTGAAATCTTGGATCAAAAGAAAGCAGTACCGTTTTCAAAGATTAAAATGGTGGGGAAAACCATTCTGTGAGTATTCTAAGCTGTTGATTGGTTTTTCACATGTCATATATTGAAACAAGTGTATAAAATCAGTAATTGTAGTTCCTCATTTGTACAGAACTATAGACTTAGTATTCTGACATTTCAAACAGTGCTGCATTCAACACACCACCAATCATTGAAATCTACATTTAAGTTTTATTTTTATATTTAACTCGTACATAATATTAAAGTTTGAATGATAACCTACAATTCGATTCCAAACGTAAACATAAATTCAGAAGAATAGCAGTTTAATAAATTGTTGAAAGCAGGTCAACAAACAAGAAAATAGCCTTTGAACGGTGACCCATCATAAAAGGGTTAAGTGTGTAACATATCTTTAATGCATACACTTCATTTCTGAAAAAAATAATAAATCTTTAAAACCTGTTGTACGTGATGTAATGTATTGTACGTAAAGCAGATAATTCAACCAGTTTTCATCCTCATTCATCTTTTAAATTACATGAAAATTACCTGTAATTTAAATTCTAAAAATACATCAAAATTCAACTTGAATTTACAGTTACTATTATAACCATACAAATTTGTTAAAAACAATAATGGTTGGCTTCAGTATTCAAACTTTTCTAGATACCTCAATATCACATATTTAACACTGGCATGGCTCGAGAAAGTACAAGATTAGGCTTGGAATTACAATAAAACAGGTACTTTGAGAACCAAACAACTCATCAAAAGTAGTTCACATTTCTCATCACCCTCTCTAAAAGTTGTGTTACCAACTGTTTATAAACAAGTCAAACAGATGAGGGCAATTTTAAAACATTCAGCTTTAAGTCTTTTTATTAAGTTAAATGTAAAAAATACTTAAAATTGGATAAACAGTAAATTTTTTTAGTTGGTTAAAATAATTTTCTCATAAATTATTTATTATCTGTTATAAAGTGATAAACATGATTCAACTCATTTGTTCAGTTCATAACGAATAACTTCAGAGTGAAATTGATTCTATTAAAATATTGCTATAAAAATTATACCCCACAGATTTATACCTCACGTGATAGAACATGTTAAACTGTAATAAATATAATAACATAAAAATCTGATGCCATATCTCTCATTACTGTAAACAATTTGATGCCATGATACAATGGTAATTGGTATACCAGTGGTAACTCATTATCAAATTACTGAATATTCATTTAATATTATTCACAATTTCGAGTTTTAAGATTTCTAAACATTTGTCATTAATTAACATAACATCTTTCTACAACTGGCTGATAAACACTAACCTTGTGTTTGTGAACGTAATGCCTTTCATAGCTTGAACTTGTGATTATTAATGTTACGTACTAATGCTATGACATAGCTTACATGTAAGCCATATTTGTTTCTGTGAGAGAACATAAAACTGGTTGTTACAGAAGTTTATATACACATGTAAGGTAAATTTTAAAAATACAGTCATATCTAGATAATAATAAACAACTGACAAAAATGTTCTAAAATAATGTATCATAATAAGTCACTTCACTGTTTAGTCAAAGAATTAATCACAACTTCATATAGAGTTCTATAATGAATAAATTATTAGAAGTTTTACAATTATTGAAATATGCAAAAGTTAAGAAACAAAGCTAGTACAATAACAATGTTTAACTTATTATCAAATTTTTTAATAGTAGAATGAACAAAAATTCATAATGTATAATCAAACAATAGTCCATTCAAACGACCATGGACTACCACAGGAATAAAACGTGCCCTAGCATTCATACATTACAAATTTAAAATGTTGTCTTTTATATAAATGTAAAGATGTGGTTTTTCACCAAGGAGATGTTCTTTCAGAAATCAGCGACATACTTTTTCGCCATATCCTGACAATCCAACGTTCTTCTTTCAATCAGAGATTTAGCAACTGATCTGGTCATTGCTGTGTCATCTGTATACGACTTGACAGGTCCTATAGGGATGGGAAAACCACACATGTTTGTGTAAACACTTTTTGTGAAATTAGATCATAAATATGAAACTTAAAACTATAAATGCTTATTTCTGTATAAAAAAAATATGCACAAAATGGTGAAATCCTACATCTGAATGAAATTGTATGTTTCTCGAGACAAAAAGTGTACAACCTACAACAAACACAGTACCTTTTGTTACATTCTGCCACTTAACACAAAATTTTAAAATGTAGGCAGATAAGTCCAAACACGAACAACCCAACAAAATGTACTTATTACCTAAAGTGTTGCTGGGTTATTTAAGACAGGAACTACTTTTTAGTGCTCCTTAATATATGCTACTTTTATATGTTGTTCCTTACTATACAAGTTATAACTACACTTATTTCATTTAAATGTGCCATTAATAATGAAATGTGTATTGTAAAGATTTAATTGCATTGTTAACTTAGAACATATCTAAATTTCTTAAGCTTCAGCAAATTTCATATTTTATTGTGTTTGCGATTGGAAGTAACATTAACAACAAAGATACCAAACTGAGGAAAAATGTATTTTAATTTTTATAAGTAGATACATAAAACACTATATTTAATTATCTACACTCATGGCCAAATTCTCAGTACACAACTTTGACCATAGAAATACTACACATCTAATATCTGTACATTTTTCTACACTTCTAATTCAGAACATGGTAAGTCCAGCCAGCATCTTATCTCTTTGTGTTGCAGAATGTAGCCAAGGTTATTTACTATTTCATCAAATAATTGTATTGTATTACATACTGCCCATATTGGATAACTACAAAACAGCAGATGTTCCTTAGGACCCAAAGTTTGTGAATAACAGTAGGAATGGTAATAATATAAAAAATTTAAATAAAATAATTCACTGTACATCATATTACTACAACTTAACTGTATTATTAGAAGTATTATAATAAACGTTAATATCTACTGATCTTCAGTTAATGCTTTTACTACTAAAACAAGTGTTGTTACTGCCTCTATTTGACTGGTTTTGGTTTGAATTTGAACTACTGAGTTATTTGAAATTTTCATGTTGTATCTAAAGAGATACTGAGTGCAATTCTAAAGAGGTTATGTGTGTGTTTTCTTACAGCAAAGCCACATTGAGCTATCTGCTGAGCCCATCGAGGGGAATCAAACCCCTTATTTTAGCATTGTAAATAAACCAAAGAGGTTATAATTTCCATCATACAAGTCAATGGTTAGAACATATTTACTGATTAAGCATACTGTGTTCACTCTTGGACTTCTTACCTCAGGAAGGACATTGAATTATTGTAAATGGTTGATAGAATGATACCTGTAATGGGGGGAAAAAAAAGAGTATATGATTGAAGTGTTTAATACTGTAAAGAGAATTGATAATGTTGATGTATCACCTTTTCTTCATGATAAATTACTATTAAATAGTGAGAATGGAACGATTATGGACACAAGTACAAATTCTGGAAGGGCAGGAATCGTCTTCAGCTCATTCAGCAATTTCCTTTTAACATTAACACTAACATGGTGGTTGGCTTTTACCTCGGAATAGCTTATCTTTAAATGTGGTAAATGCTGTTAATTGGAGAAAAGGTTTGAAAATTTAAAAGTACTTAAAATACATGGGTTGGTTTTGAGTGCTGTTGTTGTTTTAATTTAGTTAGTTAAGCAAATGGAACAGTCTACACTGACCAATAATGTCCTTAAAGCATATTTACGTATTTATACACCTACGTTACATCGTTAACTAATAACTAATAGTAATATGAACATCAAAACGTACCCTTATTACTTTCGTTTGTCAGCACATTTGTGAAATATTTTGTGAGAACAGTTTTGGACTACAGGAAAATCCCCCTCAAAAGGTGCTCCAAGACAATCTCCCAAAAGGGAGCCCACCAAACAACCTCGAAATTTTCCAGTTATAAGTGTTGAAACAGCAGACATCTTGACTTTCGTTTTAGTTTTTATGACTTATCTGATGGCGGGGAGAGAAAATTATAAATTTCACTAAAATAATTGTGATATTAAATGGGAATAAAATTCTTCTGAAACTATTTTCAGCTTTTCACTTACATACACAAGCCATTCATATACCTAACAATGTCATCTGTTTTATCTTATACTGAACCTAGCGAACATCGCACACTGTTACTTCACTTTTTTAAAACCACGTATATCTTTTGATAAGTTACCAAAAGAAAGGGGATATTACCAAATAACTTGTCAAAAAGTACAAAGAAATAACTACCAAGTAGCTATACATTAACAAACTCTCTGCTTGAGAGAACGAATTCTAAACTAAAAAAAGTAAAATGCATCGCCTACCCGAACCCTCCTAAATTTATATCAGACCTACATGAAATAAACTATCAAAATGCCTCGACTTGTTTTCTACTAATTATTAATCAATTACAAGTGAAATATAATTTATAATAATGAGTAATTACACTTCAAGAACCTCAGAGAGTTGTTATTTAAGTAGTTGATAATATAAATTGTCTCAACAACTACTATATCTGATTTATTCCTGTCAAAATTTTGACCCTTGGTATTGAGCGAAAGGCTTCATTAATAGTGTATATAGGAAATACAGTGTTGTTGACCTGTATCATATTTTCTTTACCGCTCCAAAGATGCTTAGCAGTTCAGCTTAGAGATCTAATCACTAAAAATCTGATTTCGATGCTCGTGGTGGGCACAGCTCAAATAGTTCCTTTTGTCGTTTTGTGCTTAACAGCAGACAGTTATCACGCTTGTGATGTGATATTAGTATCGAGCCTATTACATTTTTAAACACCACACTCTTCATCTGGACTCTTAGTTTTTTCATTAATTAAAATAAAATATAAAAATAGTATTGTAATCACATCATATTTTTCATGTCCATTGCTGACTACGTGTTTCGCTTAATCTAGAGCTCTTCAAGCCAGCTGGAATACAACAAACACAGTATGATTGAAGCACTATTCATATAAGAGACAGAATAAAGCATTTATAAAATAAATTATTAATTGCAAGGATTGAATCAGTTACAACTCTTTCTGCATTGGCGTAATCAATCAGTGATGTCGAAAAACCCACTTGTTGAACCTGACGATGACCGAAGAAGGTCGAAACGTTGTTCGCTCTTCTATATAAAATATGTTCTCTACTCAAACGAGCCGTTTTTGCATATAAAATTGGCGTAAACGTTCCACACAAAAAACACCATCTACTACCAGATATGTAATAAAAGCACTAATTTGATCATCTACTACCACTACTACTGTGCTAACTCCTATTGGATGACCCTCTTAGACTAATCCACTCATGACAGTAACAAATTCAGTCCCAGCGCTTAGCTGAGCAAGTCAACATTTGCCAACAAACAAACCACTGAACTACGGTGGGAAGGTACAATGAAAACTTAGTTTATAAAATCATTTCCAGAGTGAAAGGTTGAAATAATAAACAACAATATTATAACTACTTTTATGGAAAGACATGTTTTATCACCTCATGATATAGGGGTAACCGGTTTGGTTTATTTTTAAATTTCGCGCACAGCTACACGAGGGATATCTGAACTAGCCATCCATTATCTAACAGTGTACGACCAGAGGGAAGGTAGCTAGTCATCACCATCCACCACCAACTCCAAAAGGTTGAAAGGGCAAGCATGTTTGGTGTAACCGGTATTCGAACCCGCGATCCTCGGATTACGAGTCGAGTGGGTAACTGACTTCAAGAAAGAGGGTATGTTCGGTACTGACTCTTCATGTGGAGTTATGGATTCGGAACGAAACTACATTCAAATAACTTCACAGTTCATATCAGGATTTGTTTAAAATAAATTACGTTTATTGACTGTTCTGTCACACAACAAATACTCCAGTGTGCCCCCATAGATTCATACCTGGTAAATCTCCAACTGAGATCATGGTTAAGGTTATTGAAGTAAAATATTTCACAAGATTGATACTGGAAATGCAGCACCAATACATCAGTTAGTCAGATGACTCTAATTTGCAAAACAAAAGACTCTCACAGAGATAAAAGCCATGAAGGAACAAAGAGTAGAACTGGTCCTCGGACATCAAAAAAGAACTTCATCATGTGCTATGAGAAGGTGAATGAAGTAATAAGGAGGGATGCCTATCCACTACCAAAAAGGTAAATGAAGTCATAAAGAGATATGCCCATCGACTGTCAAAAAGGTGAATGAAGTCATGAGGTGGGATGCCTATCCACTACCAAAGATCGATTCTACTTTCAATGCTATGTCTGAGTCAAAATGAGTTTAAACAATGGATCTGAAAAGTGTATATTAACAAAAGAATTCAGTGAAGCAGCAGAGAAAAATAGTCTTTACTGCAGAGAATATGTATTTTGTGTATTTTTCTTATAGCAAAGCCACAAAGAGCTATTTGCTGTGCCCACCGAGGGGGAATTGAGCCCTTGGTTTTAGCAATGTAAATCCTAAGACTTACTGCTCTACCAGCGAGGGACTGCAGAGAATGGAATGTGACAAACTGTTGTTATTTGGGCGACATAATGCGCCTGCTGTGTTTCATTGAAATATTTAGTGTCCTCTCGTCCTACTACCCTGAAACGTTGTTTACGTCTTCTTGTGTGACATTACTATCCATGGGAAAACTTTTGATAATGCTTATAACAGTCTAAAGAAAGTTTAGATTATTTGAAGAAAGAAAACCTTAAACTGAGTCCAGGAAAGTGTGAATTGTTTTATCATCATACTGGTTTCAATGAAAACAAAGTCAGAAGAAAGGGAATATCTGTATATCATAGTACAATTTACTATTTTGAACTAGCCAACACCAAAATACTTAGATTGTGCTCTAACTATCATGATTTGCTGAGATCGTTATTTAACATAACACATCCTCTACAAAATTACTCAAAAAGCCAAATAAGTTTAGAGGGGCTAATGACTGTGAATAAGCAACAATAGATAAATTGAATAAAGAATCAACTACTGCCTACTTCTGTATTAGTATACTCAATTCTTGAATATTCATTCAATTTAGAATAGATGTCAGTGATTTAGCACTAGGAGTAGTGCCATCAGAAATATAAAACAGGGAAACAATGGGATTACTAATTGTAGAAAGTCGGAGTTGTGGTGTGTAAGAAAGATTTACCTTTGGTTGATAAACAAATGAGCTTTCAAAAAGTTTTAAAGGGCCTGCCAATTCAGTGAAGATAAAAATAAGCAGGCAAAGAGAAATATATTATTCAAGAACAGTGTTTATTTTACTTTCTAGTATAGATAAGTGAACATTTTTATCTCGCCCAAGATTTTTCACAAATATTTTTTATGCATATTGTGTAATAACTCAGTTTATGAGTCGATGAGACCATATTTAGATAGACGATATTAGGTAAGCTAAAGAGGCGTCACGGTTTATAGTATTCAAGATAGAGCCAAAAAATTGTTCTGCAATAAATGACTCAATCTGTTAACCTAGAAAGAACACACTCTACTGCCAAAATAACTCATCTTTAAACAGTGTTTGACTATAAATATTCAGAGTTAGCAACCCTCTAGAAGAAGATAATGGAAGTGTTCGTATTCAGAAAGTTATTGCACTTAGCCAAACTACAGTAGCAATTAAGTTTCATTGACCATCTATGTCAATAGAACTAGTGATAACTGCAGAAATAAAATGACTTCATGAAGCTGAAAAAACAGAAGTTTTACCTTGCAACATGTATGTCTACTACCACGTTTTGGACGACCATTTAGGTTTTACTTCCTTACAATCTGAAAAATAGAATAAATTCTAGCACTCTAGTTGATAGCTCAGATTCTAGATACCAAAAGGAATTCAAATATCTTTTCTAAATTAAAAAAAAGAGAGAGTACCAAACAGTTTTGTTTGGGAATCAACGTACCAAACACGTTGGTATTGGTTTTAAGGACAATCGACCCTTTTGGTGACTAACAATTACATGGGTGATGTCTGCACACTTTGAAATATATGGAATTATATAATCTTGTATATAATGCCTTATCCTGGTGGTCCGACATGGCCAAGCGCGTTAAGGCGTGCGACTCGTAATCTGAGGGTCGTGGGTTTGCATCCCCGTCACGTCAAACATGCTCGCCCTTTTAGCCGTGGGGGCGTTATAAAGTACGGTCAATCCCACTATTCGTTGGTAAAAGAGTAGCCCAAGAGTTGACGGTGGGTGGTGATGTCTAGCTGCCTTCCCTCTAGTATTACACTGCTAAATTAAGGACGGCTAGAACAGATAGCCCTCGAGTAGCTTTGTGCAAAATTCAAAAAACAAACACACCTTATCCTGGAATAAATCAAGAGAATATTTACACATAAGACAAGTTAACAAATTAAGTTAGAAATTTCCAATTTTTTAAGTAAAAGCTTTGGAGATGTTTTTGAAAGCTTAGAAACTTTCATTATGAACGCTGTTTCTTGCTCTTTTTATCCATCCAGTCGAATTGTGTGTTGTGTCTTTTTGATTTCACTAGGTATTTGTTTTTGTCAAACTGTACCCGGTATTCGTATTTCTCTTTCAAATAATTCATTTAGAAAAGACAGTTTCTGTTTGTTTTGCCACAAAGTCGTACAGTAGGCTATCTACATTCTGTCATGTGAAGAGCGAACTTAGTTTTCAACTTAGCATAATATTTTTTGTCGAACATCTTGTTAATATAGTTATTATTTTCACTTCTAAGGTTATCGGTCAACCTGAGAATACCATAATGCAATGGCTTGAAGTATTTTCGTGATTAATTTCGCAAACATGCAATATTATTTTATTAATTTTATAATTTCATTTTTTTTTTACATTTCGCGCAAAGGTACTCGAGGGCTATCTGCGCTAGCCGTGTCTAAGTTAGTAGTGTAAGACCAAAGGAAAGAAACTAGTCATCACCACCCACCGTCAACTGTTGGGCTACTCTTTTACCAACGAGTAGTGGGATTGACGGCTGAATGTTCGAGCATGTTTGGTGTGACAGGGATTCGAACCTGCGACCCTCAGATTACTAGTTGAATGCCCTAACCCACTGGCCATTCCAGGCCAATTAGTTACGTAAGACTATACAGTTACCTCTGTCCGACAAGACGACTACAACATAACATGTCTTGCAATTCTTAACATGGTTTTACGAAATATCGATTTGACGGTCTTGTAACATGTTTTTCTTGATCTTTATTGTCTAAAAGAGCTCAATAGTAACGTTAATTTGTTTAAAAAATTCATTTTTTGTATTCGACTGTCAAGTTGTGCAGTTTTATACCAGACAGTACCCTGAAACTTTAATAGTTTGTCAAAAATGACTGAGGTGAAATTAATGTAACATATCATTTCACACATTATTAATTGGCATTTTGAAAGGGCGAATCGCACATTTTCTTTTTGTAGTCGATAGATATGTATAAGAGAAAATTGTAAGTTTTTTTTTTTTGCCAGAAATCACTATTTAAAAAAAAACATTTAATATTAATTTATAAGTAAAACAGTGACGTTGGAATAAATTATGACTGTATTTTAGTAAATTCCTGGCACGTGGGAAAAGGAAAATTTGAAGAAAAAACTCAACGTGTTTAATTTTATTCTACTTCGCATTCTAGGCCTAGTCGTGACAGTATAATATAAATGATAATGTTGTTTTTGTATTAATATTAATAAGCAGGTAGGAGACTCCTTTCTTGTCACAGTAAGCATATTTATTTGTTACTTGTTATTTTTAGCGTCAGGTTTCGTCAACCTTGATATAACGATTCGTTGGTTTTTGAGTTAAAAATGAAATCCTTCGTCCCGGTTAATTTTGTAACTTAGTAAGTGTAACACTTTAAAGAAATGAAATTTGGTTATTCGCTTGCATTTTTAATAAATTTTTATTAGTTTTATCTCTCTTGTATAAACGTAAGAAAATGAAGACATCTACAATATTGGGAGTGTTGCATATTTTGTTATGGAAAAGTTGTGTTTTTTTGCTGTGCTAATAAAGATCAGTCTCATTTTGTTGTTGTTTTTTCGTTGTTGTTATGAATGTAAGTTAGAGTACATTAACTTAAGTCCAGGACATAGATAAAAATATTGATGTGTATACTGCAAAAATTATCTTTCAGTGATGTCGAGAAACCCACTTGTTGAGAATTTTATATGCAAAAACGGCTCGTTTTTGCATATAAAAAAATATCTTTGTTCAGTTTCTCCTTAGATTTTAATAGGTTAAGAGCAAAAGTACTGAAAATATTTAAAAGATTTTTGTTAAAATGATTTTATGATCGCTGTAATGTGCTTTGTAATCAAATGTGTAAAGTTTTATGAATTATTACTTTTAGAGTCTGCTTTTATTACAGTGGTATTACAACTGTATTATGTACACCAGTAGACCATTTAATTTAGGTCATATCAATTTCTGAAAGACAGGCTCAAGTGCAAGTGTCACTTATTAACAGGTAAAATGGAGAGTGACAAGAAGAAAGAAAAAATTCTAGGTAAGTACCTTATGTGATATATGGATGACGTACATAATGTAACTGACCATCTAGGGGTAAACTTAATGACAAATAAACTGAAACCATTTTCTACTTGTATTCATAGAGCAAAAACTAGTCAAGCCACACATAGTGTTCAAAATCTCTGTATCTGAGTTAATGACATTTTATGGCAGATATGTTTCAAGTCACCAGGACTTTATACAGTTTGTATAACAGTAACAGAACGTACATTTTCACATGTATTTTGTCTTTTGAAAATTGAAGAATTACTATTGAGGTAAAACAAAAGTGAGCTCATTATGTGTATAATCCTTTGTTGTTAATTTTTCTCAAGTGGAAATTCTTGTCTGACTGAGAGTTAAGGTTTTAAAAAAACATCTCTTGTTGTGTTTTTTTTCTTTTTTGTTACAAAGTTTTTGTTGTTGTTTTTTTGCATGAAAAGCCTTGAGTATTAGTTGTTTGTACAGGTATAACTTAAAGTTGGAAGTAACGTGGGAGATCAGGTTAATCTAAGGACTTCCAGGCACACAATGTTTGTTATTGGTGAGGTGATTGCTGAATAAAGTACTTGAAGTGTGGATAACAACTTCATTAATTAGTTGTTTTCCTTGTTAAAGAACAACATGGTTAACTGTCTGCACCCATTATAGGGTCATAAATCAATACAATTCAATACTATTTATTAATCATAGTTTGAACAATACATAACAATGGGTAGATTCAAAGTACTAATTCTGTTGTTTATTTGTAAAGTAATGAAAACTTGTTTTTTGTTAAATCATGGAGTAAATAATTTTAGAAATACAAGGTGTTAAAACATGTTAACTGAAAATTATAAAATAAGTACATAGGAATAGAATAAATCCATTGTTGTCACACTAAGAGTGTTGCAAACATGTTTTTTAAATGTTTGCAATATTCAGGTTTTTGAATAGTTTTTATTATTATTCAGTTGTTTTTTGGAGGGCCTTTTAATCCATGAGCTCTCCCCCTACAAAATCTGGTTATGATTGTTAAACTGGTGAAGTGATAAGTCTGGATTTCTAATTTTAACATGATACTAGGTATAAATTCAAGTTGTTTTTGTAGAATCAAATTTTAGCTTGAATAACATTTGAACAGCAGAGGCACCTAAATTTGCTTTGCATATGAGTTAATATGTCTCGTTTGTGTTTTAGGAGGTTACAGTCACCATCTAGCTGTAGTTATTATCACATTTCAACATATTTGAAGTAACTTGCTTCATGGTTGAGTACACTTATGATAAAAAAATTAGTTTGAAGAATGGTTGGTTATATCATAATGGAAGGATTGTTTTATCTGACTATTCTATTGAAAACAAAATACAGTTTTATAATTTGATGACAATTCAACAAATCAGCGATTTTTCTGATATTTTATTGAAATCTTGTTAAGATTTTTTGATTAACTGTGTATATGATGGAGTTTTGTAAAAGTCCATGTACTCAACATTGTGACTATATACAATCACGATGTATCACATTTTTTATTTAGTTCATTCTTATTTTGAGTGTTTTATCATAAACAAGTATGAAAAGTATATGATGTAATAAACTGACTTTTTAATAGTAACTTTATTGTGTCAGTAGTGAAATATGTTTATCATACCAACTTCTGTTATTAATATTATTAATTCACATGATTTTACCATGTATATTCATACTTTTTCAAGTAACACTTTTTACAATTACATTCTATCTGATAAGTATGACATATCATGAGCATAACCATATTCTCTATATAATATATTGTCATAAAACAGAGTTAAAATTAAGACTTAATATTTATCCTAAATTTCACACTTACATGTGCAGTTATGTGTGATGCTAGTTATCAGTTTTTAGACTGTTGGGCCCAAGAGATAATTTCAGAGTGACTAAGCCTATTAAAGATATTCTGATAATATGGTAATATTGGTTATCCAGAGCATTTCCTCTGAAAATTTATTGTTAGAACAAAGAATGATTTAAAGTATTTGACTTCATGTTATTCCTTCACCATCTTTTGAAGTTATTCTGTTAGTTGTCACAAATTTGTGGTTTATTATAATATTAGCACTATCTTTCTAAGTTACTAGACTTACATTTTTGCAAGCTCTTGTCAAGAAGATTATTAGTGACGAAAAAGTCATGAAAATAGGTGGGATAAATATATCATTAAATTGTAAGTGTGGTAATAAAGTTAAAACACAAAAACCGTCGCAATTAATACTGTTGTAAAATTATGTTAGCACTTTTAAAAGATTCAACTTCAGAACTGTCACACAAAAGGTAGTTAAATGCTTATCTTAGTATTAACAGGCAAATTCCATAAGGAGCCGTAATAGTACTGCTAAATTGTAATTTAGACATTTAAAAAAACTGCTTAACAATACAATTAACACAATAAACATAGTTAAGTTGTGACCATGTTAACAATTGCAAAGCTTTGAAAATGCATGTGAAATTGACTAATAAACCTCAAGTTTGTCAAGTCTGTACAAAATATTTCTAGCTCGCTATATTTCAGTACAGTAATTTTGTTTTTAATATTAAAAAACAAAAGAAAATGCACGTTCCTGTAATATTATCATTGTAAATTCTGACTTAAACCCTATCTGAGTATATCCGTAAAATTGTGCTGTACAATATAAAATCAAACAACATTTCAGTCCTCTCCAGATTGGTAATAAATGTATTTTAATTCAAAACTGTGTTGGAATTGTAGAAATGTGTGTATGGAGTACAAAAAGGGGAGATAAGTAATGACAATAAACATGGTGAATTGAAATCTTAAAAACTCATCTAAATTTGTTATTCTATTCTTAAGTTTTTTAGAAATTTTAATTTTGTCAGTTGAACCATAATGGAGAGGAAATTTAAACAGTTGAAACTATAACTGATGGCATCTGTTAAGTTTAGATCTACTATAAATGTCTGTGAATTGTCCAATTCTCTCCACTTTCACTTTTGAGAAGATTTTCCACCAGGAGTATTTAAAAAAAAACATTTTCTTTTTTAATATTTGCATTTTTTACAAGTATAATTTTAGTTCTGCATCTGTTCTTGATGAATGGCTAACATTATTTATACTGTGAATATAAGTGTTTATCACTTACAACCCACAGCTACAAACATACACTCCACAATTTGATCAGACAAGAATAGCACAAGAATTGATAGTTTGTTTTGTTTACTATCTGCCTTCCCTCTTACGTGTAACTGTAAAATTAGCAATGGCTTTGGATAGCTTTGCACAAAATTCTGAAACAGAATGTGCATACACTGGTGGAACTCAAACTGGCCCTTCATAGGTCTGGCAGGACATCGATTGGAACTAGTAATATACACTGAGATGCTGTGCCATCTATCTCCTGCTATTCTTCTGATTGTTTTTAACCAGATCTGGCAGGAAAATGTTTTTCCTGATGCCTGGTGCCAGGCTATTGTCCTGCCTTTCTCCAAGCCTGGGAAGAATCCCATGATTCCTTCAAACTATCATCCAATTGCTTTGAGTTATCTCTAAGACCTTAGAGAGGATGGATAATGCTCATCTTGTTTTGTTCCTCAAATCAAACAACCTCCTCTTGTCCATCCAGTGTGGGTTCCCACTGACATTGCTCTACCATGGACCACCTAATTCACTTGAAATGTCAATCAGAGAAGCCTTTCTCAAATGCCATTTTGTATTAATATTCTTTGACATTGAGAAGGCTTATGACGCAACATGGAGGTACGGCAATTTGTGGGATCTCCATATATGTGGGTTACATGGCCATTTGCCCATGTTTATTAAAAACATTTTTAATGGACAGGAGATTCCGAGTTGGTGTAGGTTTGACACTTTCTCATTCTTTCCTACAGGAACTTGGAGTCTCTTTGGGCTGTGTTTTGAGTGTTGCACTTTTCAGTACAAAAATTAATTCCATCACTGAACAACTCCCTCTCACTGTTGCAAACTGGCTCTATGTCGATGACTTTCACATCTTGTGTCAGTTGTCAAATGGTAGGTACAATGAGTGGTAGCTACAGAGTGCCCTCGACTGTTTACTGAAATGGATCACAGGAACAGCTTTACCTTCTCTTTCTCTAAAACCGTTTGCATGCACTTTTGCTGCCAATAGGGTATTCACCCTGATCCTGAACTTTATATTGGTTGCACTGCCTGTGAACTCTGAGACTTAGTTCTTGTGGCTTATTTTTTACCATAAGCTAACCTTTATTCCACATATCAAGCAGCTATGGGTCAAATGTACAAGAGCACTGAACATTTTCCATGTTCTCTCTACCACCACATGAGGAGCAGATTAACGTTCTATGCTAAAGATATATTGTGCTCTTATTCAATCGAAACTACTATGGATCACTGGTTTATGGCTTTGCCAATCCATTGGCCTTAAGGATTCTAGACCCTGTTCATCATCAAGGACTTTGGCTCTACACTGGGGTTTTCTGCACTTCCCCAGTTCGGAGCTTATACATTGAGTCTCATAAACCTTTTTTTGCACCTCTGCCATTTGCAACTGTCTTTACTATATGCTTCAAAACTTCAGTTCTTGACCAAAGCATCCCACCTGGGGTTATGTTTTCCTTCCTCGATGGGCCATACTTTTTCAGTCCAGATAGTCTGCCATTGCTTCTTTTGGCCTTCGTATCCAGGTGCATTTAGATGAATTGGGTCTGTTCTTGGATACGTTGCTTTATCCACTGGTCAGCCCATCCCATCATGGCTTCTTACAGTCCCCAATTGTGACCTATCTTTAAGTCATCTGAGAAAAGTAGACACTCCTGATTGGAAATACTGTCTGCTATTTGCTGAAAATCTTTCTAACCATCCTTACATTCCTATTTATTCAGATGGTTTGAAATCAGGTGACTGTGTGGGGTCTGCTATGGTTTGTTGTGGTTTGGTGGCTGCGTACAGAATCCCCTCTGCAGTTTGTGTTCACTGCTGAACTGTGTACCTTTTCTCCTGACCTAGGTCACACAGAAGCTAAGCATTACTAAAACTGCACTATTTATGCTGACTCGTTGAGTTCTCTACTGGCCCTGGAATCTCTTCACGTTGTTTCACGCCCTGTTCTTGCCGATATTCAAAACCATCTGGCCCATTTCTCTTTAACGAGCTCACCGACACTGTAGCTAAATCTTTCTGCTGTGGCTGTCCCATACATGGACAATGGTCCTATATTACAACTTAGTATATGTGGCTCCCTTATAAAAGTCACAGTTCATCCAGTTCAATTTGAAATTATAAAGTGACCGTAACATTAAGTAACTTGAAACCAGGACTGGAAAGGCCAACTTCAGGTGACTAACGGTGGTTTTTGTACTTACTTGTTAGTCTTCCTGGCAAGTTATGATAATTACAGTTATGTTACAGAAAGTCCTTTATAACTTGTATTACTGTAGTTTTTCTCTTAACATTGTAGACTAGATGTAAACTTTGGTTTTATGCTATTTATGTTTTTAAAACTTTGTTTTGTTTTACATTAATTTCCTTTTATGAATTTCACTGAATTTACTTTTAATTTTTTACTGGATGTTTGGCACAGATAGCCAAGCTGCTTTGTGCTATAAAACACTAAATCAACCAACCAACCAACCAGAATGAGCAAACCAACATTAGATGTGCAAAGTCTTACACTTCATGTATTGTTCAAATATCTTTTATCATTTTGAAATTTATGTATCTGATGTGAAATATCTCATTTTGGAATAATTCTTATTGTAAATAAGTTGCACAAGATATATTTCCTGAACTTGCAGATAAACTAAAGTACATGCATAATTACAAGAAGGGTGAGAAACAAATGTAATTTTGTTTTTAAAATGTACTTCTTTCTGTCGCAGGACAGTTGGACATAATAGCTCTAAAATTTGCTCTCATAAATAGCAAACATTGTTAATTTTGGACTGAAATTTTAGTCTTGTGAAAACTGCTAATTTTCAACAGGTATTCTTGAAAAACGTTATGAAAAATGTTAATATTTTTATGATTTGAATCTTACATTTCTTATCTTCAAATAACTTTTAGGTGGAGCTTTTTTGGCAGGCGTGGCAGGTGCCTCCTTAGTGTTTGGATTTGGAATGACTTTGGCCATGGCTAAAAGAAAAGATCCATCATTTTTCACAAAAGTAAATTTTTACACAATTTACACAAACCTTTTTGTTATTGTTGTAATGTGTGAAATCATTGAGTCGTTTGAATAATTTCCCGAACTGTCCATTTCATGATAAATTATTTCTTCTATAGTGTTTGCCGAAAGCCATGTTCACTAATTGTAGACCGAAAGCCACGTTCACTAATTGTAGACCGAAAGCCACGTTCACTGTTTGTAGACCGAAAGCCACGTTCACTGTTTGTAGACCGAAGTTCACAAACATTTGAACATAAATTCTTAGTCTAATGGTATCCCTGACTTTCCAAATACAAAATTTAATCACAACAGCCAGTTGAGTGTAGCTGACTAATGATTTTATTAATTCATGGGACTTGTTGTGGCTTGATTAGTTAATTTGACTAGTAAAAATTCATTTTACTTCACAATATACATGTATGTTGTATTAACAATCGATGGCTGCTATAGATATCTTTTTACAAGTTATCTTTGTTGTTAGTGTTAATAAAACAAGTCTTTTAGAATTTCCCTTGTTCTGGTAAAACAGTTGTTAAATGTCCTTGAAGTGTGTTTTAACATGAGTGTACCTCAACATGTATCTTCATTAGATGCTAGCTGCTTGGCCAAAACTTACATGTAATTCTTCTAAGATCTTAGTTTTAACATTTTCCATGTATTTATTATGCCAACCAATACATTTGTTATATGAAAGTTTTAGATTTTTAAAATTACTTTTAAAATGTGCTTGATTACTTGTTACACCTTTTTTTAAAAAGGTCCAAAAGAAATTGCTTGATTTTGGTACCTGTCCATAATTATATGATTATTCATTTAGGGTTTTTCTTATTGGAATTTAAGCCCAACTTTTTACTATCTCACATTCTGTAACAAAATCACACGATTGTTGACATTTCAAAATTTTTGTTCTGTGTAAAACTACCAGAAGACCAAAACCTGATAAATATAAGAACTTTTTGTTTTTTTTGTATTATCAATTTCTTTTTATTTTTTTTACCTTTTGAGTCTTATGAATATTATTGACAAGGTTGTAGTCTCTATCTCTGCAGTTTATTCTTATTTTTAGGGTCTTGTTGGAACCAAGGAAGTGCCGGAGAGTGGAGGAGGCTTGGCTGTACGTGCGTTAGGCTGGGGTACCTTGTATGCTGTATGTGGCTTTGGACTTTTCTGTTTCGGTGTATGGAAGTCTTTAGGTGTACAGAATGTAAGCTGAACATGGATATAGATGTTATCTTTAATGTTAATGTTCAACAAAAACTGTAGTAAAACAACCACCATTTTGTAAATCATTAAATGTGCACTGACAACCATATCATTATTAGAATGTGGCCCAGTATGCAACATTTCTGTTCTTGGAAATTGAAACAGTTGGTCATTAAATATGTATGTGTATAATTAGCTGTTAACAAGTAGTATGCCATGGAACCTTGTAAAAACTGTAATGTTGTTTAGAGTAGTAATTCTAAGAACTTGCGTGAATATAATTAATAATATGATGGCACCTACACTGCTAGTGTCTATCAGGTTAGCTTAAATGCAGCACTTGGTGATTAAGATGTCATGTCATCTTTTATTTGAACACCAAGTGTGTTTCAGTGTGAATTACTTTAAGTTGGCTTGCTGTCATTATTGTTGGTTATATTTAAGCCTTGTATATGGGAATTAGCATTGTGATTTTTATCAACATAAAATTATTTTTTATTTTAAACACAAAATTGATTGTTTGATGTAGTTTTACTTTACCCATCATTCAGAAGAACTGGCAAACAAACAAGTTAGTCTAATTTATTTTCTGATATCTTAAAATGATTCAAGTGACCACAGCATCAACAGTAGAAAGCTATGTTGGTAATTATAAAAACTTGTGCATAGTGAAAAGTCTGTTGTGCTTAAATCAGGGTTGTCATGCTTCTCGTCACCATCAGAAAATGGTTGTGATTTACAAATATGCACAGTTCTAATAAATAGCTTATAATTTTATCTTAATGGCAAACATACCTGCCTGTTGTTCCAGGGACATCGTATTTTTTCTTTAATTTGAAATTTTATCTCTTGTAATTTTGCATTGAAGAAAGTTTGTTGCTAAAAGCAGTTCCTCCTAATGGATCTGTTTAACTACTATTAATATTTTGTTTTTAATATTAGTTGAAAGAGTTTCGTCAGAAGATGGGAGAAATGCTCCCTCGAATCCCGAAGAAAGAACCTCAAGGGAGGACAGAGTTTGAAAACCTTCGTGAACTTTTAAACTATGTCATTGAAGAGAGTGAAAAGGGTAAACGGTCCTAAAGTGAGACAGTAGAAACCAGAACAAGAACTACGTGCTATGGGTTAATTGTAAAACAGTTAGATCTCATTGTTTGAAATAGTCATGACTACATGGATGAATGTGTTTTGATACTTGAGAGAAGACTATGTAAGAAAGGTGTTATTAATGGATGATGTTTTGAACTGCTAGTCTGGTGATGATTTGTATTAAGAACTGAAGATGTTTGTAACTTCATGGAAAGATGCAGTCTGTTAGCATTGCCTTTTGAATAAGGTTTTCTAGTGGCTTAACAAGAAAAAGTGAAAATAAGTTTCTTCAGTGTTTTGAGAAGACAACTAGATAGTGACTTCCAGTAGCAGCATTGGGTTAGAAAAACTGCAAGATCCAGGTGGTTCTAAATGTGCATGTTCTCAGATATATTTTCCTTTCAATTTTACATGATCATGTTTTCTTAACATGTTATTTATGCTGAGATCTAAACCAGTTACTATCTAGATATAAACTTTTGAAATTTTTTTTTTTTTAAGTTTATAAAGCAGATTTGTTTTGGTGTGAATTGGATCTAAGCTTCAAATGCAATAAGTGTTTTATAACTCAAGCTTGATTTTATTTGTAAGATTGTATGATGATAATACAGTGTGGGCCAAAGTTTCCCTCTTATCTGGGTATCCTTTCCTGAGTATGTTGCAAGGTGTTTAGTGAGTTACATTCACAATTTAAACTATTTTCTTATCATGGTATAGGAAAACATCAAATGTATAATTGATAAGAAAAATCTTATCCAAGTGAATTTGAAAGATGGACCTTTCTTCTTGCATGGTACAGTTTGAATGGTATTGTAACTGAACAAATGTGAAATAAAGGGAGTTGAGTGATGTCATGCAAGTCACCTGGGCTTCCAGGATGTGCTTTTGAAATTTTTAATGTGCTGTTTTTAACATCTCATTATTGGTGCAACACAACTGCAAATTTTAAAGTAAACTAATGGTATTCATGGAGACTCATTGCTAAAGTAAACTAAGTGTGACACATGGGGACTGACTGAAAAAGAAATGTTAAGGAGATCAGTTTTTGGAGTTAACATTACATGGAATATTATCATAAATAGTAAGAATCAGATGGATTAGGTGTTAACATTGGGAGTTAATGCTGCACAAGACAAAAAATTACTTCTATGATGGCAAACAAACCAGTGATCAGAGATCAATGATTCTAGAATCTACAAGTATTCCACTAAATTGAATAGTATTGAGATTAGAGAGGTAAAGCAAGTTTTACTAGATTGCTATCAGCTTAATTTTTGAAGTCTGTTTTGGTTCAGATTACAGTAACATAACTAACAGAATGTTTGAAATGTTGAGCAACGAATGTTTCTAGTGCTGAGACTTTCAGTTTTTGAAACATTGTATAAGAGTTGTGTATCCCCTATATTGATGATTGCATTTTTTACAATGCATAAGGTAAATGGTGTTTTTTGTTACACAAGTGATTTCTTTGAATATTTTAAGTTTATTTTTGGTTATGCTCATCAGAAAATGAGTCTGTAGTTTCATGAACTTGCTGGTTTGACTATTATTACATGGATAATGATCATTCTTTGAAGGATTGTAATTCACTTTTGTATGAATAAGAACATCTTTCAGAGATTTGCTTTTCCAAAAGGAGACTTAAACAAAAGTTGCCACAGGTGGCACTAACTTGGATACACTTTATTTAAATTGTGAATGATATTACAGATGCTAATTTACATTTTGAAAAATTCAGGTTTCTGACACAAAAGGAAGTTTTAATTCCATGGTTTATCAGTGCATGACAGTCAGCTCAAGTTGGCAAATGGATCAACAGTACCAGAAGTGCTTGGAACATGTGACAAACATGGGGAGGTTATACCAAATTAGTGTACCAGTAACGGAAGGATGTGTTTGGGATAAGAAAGTGAGGGTTCTGCAAAACACTGCCTGCAATGAGAGCAGCAAATGGCAGGCAAAGTACACCTGTGTGTGCTTACTGATGGAACAGTGAGAAAGTCCACCATAGCAAAAATAAAGGTAGATACTCCTTATGAAGGAGACCTTGAGGCCACGTATATCAAGTCACCAATACATAATTTTGTGATATGAAACGTACCAGATAGTATAATTGGAAGGAAGTACAGAAGACCCTTCACCATAGAAACTTTGGGATGGAGAAGTTGAGAACAAGAAAAAGAGGCTGACAAAACAAAGGACTTAAAAGAAGTATTCAGCTAGACCTATCAAAACAGTTTTCACAGGGAAGTCACACCCAAATACAGCCAGAAACCCTTCTATAGTAAGAAGGCTAAGAGTCAATATTTCAAGGTTGGACAGAAGGTTTTAGTTTTGGGTAGCCAGAAAAGTACTTTTCACAGCAACTGAAGTGGTCAATAGAATAAACTTTTATAAAGTGAAAGTTGATGGAACAACCATGGTGTACCATACCAACTTATTGAAGAAGTACTTTGGAGAGGGGAAGACCTTGCATTTGCAGCTTTTGATGTACAGATGGACATTGCAGGTGGGGATGTGATAGAATTTGAAGACAATGAATTTGTTGAAGGTAAATACCTACTAGGCCTAAGAGTACTGAGTAAAGATGAAACATCCAAAGATATCAACATCAGTGAAAAACTGATGGGCAAGAATAAAAAAAAGAACAAGATACTGTGCTAGTATATAGATAAATTAGGAGATGCTGACCTCGAGCTATAGAAGGTCAAAATGAAGAAACCCTATGCAAGGTCCAATTGTAGATGTTGGTGTGAACTATATGAGAAGATTTAGTGTATGAGCTGAAAACAGTTTTTGTATATAGTTTAATAAAACATTATAAATATTTCTCTGAAAGAGGGGCTTATGTCTGATATAAAATAGTGTAGTATCACTGATTTATTTAGAGTTTGTAATTTATTTATGTTGAGGCTATCAAACAAGTACACTCATGTCAAAGCTACAGAGGTTTAAGAATATCGGAGTGAAAACAGCAAACAAACGAATAAAAAAACGAGAGAGTAAAATATAGTCACAGGCATTACTGACAAATACACTGAGTAACTAAAATATTAAATAATCCCAGGAACAAACAACTGGCGTTTAAAATAACAGCTCTTTTATAAGTACACTAATGAGCTTCCTACAGATAATAGATCAAAAACTAAACCTCACAGAGTCACAGCTGTCACAAATACCCTAATGAGCTTTATACACTATCAACCTACAGAAAGTATTAGTCCAAAAACTAAACCTCACAGAGTCGCAGCTGTCACAAATACCCTAATGAGCTTTATACACTATCAACCTACAGAAAGTATTAGTCCAAAAACTAAACCTCACAGAGTCGCAGCTGTCACAAATACCCTAATGAGCTTTATACACTATCAACCTACAGAAAGTATTAGTCCAAAAACTAAACCTCACAGAGTCACAAGTATACTGAGCTTCCTATTGTAGCTGAAAAGACTGGACATTCACAGTAATCTGACAGTACAAGTGGATCAGAGTGTTGTCTTCAACAGTTCATCAAATGTGTCAGCTTTATCAAGCCTAGAGTTGTTTTACCAACAGTTTCAGAACTTTAAAGAGTTTTAAACATGAAGATAGTTATGTTATCTTGTTTTATGTTGTACTTTCTATGGAAGCAGTTAACAAATGTTGAGAGTTTGTGGAGTGTAGTAGCAATGGTGTGGAGATCTGTAATAGTATAGGATTTGAACTCAAATGTATTTTACAGACAACAGTTCATAAAATTGCACACCATATACTCTAGTTTTTAATAAAATAATACATAACTTGTATCCATTTGTTGATTTTTGCATAATAAATGGTCCAAACAATTTATTTAAGTTGGAGATTTATCTTAAATGCTGGTACACATGTCCTTAAACCTTTTTCTCTGAAGTGAGTTTTGTACTGTATTTGTTCCCTGAATATATATAATTATTAGAAAGTGGCCATATCACAAGTGTGATGACTGTCATGATGTGGAGATGTGTAAAGACACAGAAGTGGCAAAGATTATATTTCATAATAAGTGTTTACAAACTGTCTAGGAATGATATTGAAGTTTACATTTAACAGTTAATAATGTTCAAGTTATTTTATATGTATATTTATCACCCTTCACATTGTATGTGACAAAGCAACTTCGTTTACTGTAACTGGCAGTAAGTTTAAATTCATCCTGCCACATATAGAATTGTATGTAAACTACAACATACAATTTTAAAACGTGTGACCAATTGATCCATCTCAGCTATTTCATACTCTAAGTTGAATTAACTTTAAACAAAAACAAAAACTGAAAGTCATCTCCTGTCATTCATATACTTAAAGGTTTTTTTATAAACTAATATAAATGTTCTACCTCTGCAATGTCTGAAGGCATCCCATTCAAAATACCAATCACCCGGTTAGAAAACCAATGACTCTTATCTCCCAAAATTTATATTTGTACCCTAGTCCAACTGTTCTCACTGTGAAGTACAAAAAATATTGATGCTTCAACATTAACATTGTTAAACATTTACAAACACTTTAATCAAGTCCCTTTAATGCGAGGTACCATTTAAGTAACCATTGTCTTCTGGTCCATTTCCAACTATTTGATCTTTCCTAAAATAAGGAACACAAGACTGAACACGGTGGCCTAAATAATGATCTATACAATGAAATTATACCCTCTTTAGACTTGTATTAAATATTTCAGAACACATAACCTGAAATCTTATTTGCCCTACTGCTATCTGCTTGAAATGGCTTAGAAGACTGATCAAACATTATGCCTAGGTCACTTTCTTTCATGACACTTAAGGTTATTCCCATCCAAATTATAATTCAAATTATGATGACCCACATGCATTACCTTGCATTAATTATAATTAAAATTAATTTGTCATTTATTTACTCGAACTCAATGGATGATTTAAATTCTTTTGTAAATCAGCAGCATCCTTTTCAACACCAACACCCAAACCTTAATTTTATCAGAAAATTTAAGTAATTATTGACCATTACTTCATATATATCACTGATTTAAATCAAAAATAGCAAAGGTCTTAAGACTTAGCTCTGAAGTATACCACTTGTAACATTAATCCAGTTTGAATGGATTTTATTTACTAAAACTTACTGCTTTCTTCCATCTAGCAACTCTTCTATCCAATTTGCAAACTTACCCTCCACACCGAAAAGAATTGTTTTACAAGCCTTTTATGTGACACTTTGTCAAATGCTTTCTCAAAATCCAGCTGCACCACAGATATCCTCTTATCCAAATCTGTGTAAGCAGTAACCTTTCAAAGAATAACAAAACATTTGTAAGGCAAGGTTTTCCCTTGATAAAACCATGCTGACTGTCCAGTAAAATTCTAAATTTTGTCAAGTGACCTTTACCCCAACTGATGAATGACATGTTAAAATTACTGGAACAATTTTTATCACTTCTCTTGAAAAGAGGAGTTGATTGATTGATTGATTTAGTGTTTTATGGCACAAAGCAATGAGGCTATCTGGACATCCGGTAAAAAAGTAAAAAAAAAATGTAGTAAAAGACATAAATGGAAATGAAGGTAAAACAAAAAAGTATAAAACCAATGTTGACACCTAGTCTACAACGTTAAGATAGAAGGCAGAGTATAAGAAGTTGTAAGGTATTTACTCTAGCAAAAAGGTAATGATCATAACCTGCCAGGAAGACTAACAGGTAAGTTCAAGAACTTCTGTCAAATACCTTAAGTTGGCTGTTGTTGTTGTTGTTTTGAAATAAGTTAAGCACAAAGCTGCACAATGGGCTATCTGTGCTCTGCCCACCACGGGTATCGAAACCCGGATTTTAGTGTGTAAGTCTGCAGACATACAGCTGAGCCACTGGGGAGCTCTGAAGTTAGCCTTTCCAGTCCTGGTTCCGGGTTATGTGTCATAGCAGCTATTATCAAAATGTAAAAAAATAAAAGTTTCAAAAGACACTCGGCAAAATCGTAATAATGAGTAGGCAAATGTTCAGTAAAAAGATAAAAGTCAAGTAAATGGAGTAAAATTTGTAAAAGTAATTGAAGATAAAAGCAAAACGGCAATTAAAATAGAAAATGGCGCAAAAATCAATGTTGACATCCAGTCAACAAAGATGTAAAAAACTACCTGTAGCAGAATGATAATGATCATAACCCGCCAGGAAAACTAACAGTTAAGAAAAAAAACCACCGTCAGTCACCTGAAGTTGGTCTTTCCAGTCCTGGTTCCAGGTTATGAGTCAAAGTGGCCAGTACTAAAGAGTAAAGTAGTAAAAGTGTGAAATAATATGCAGCAAAACTATAATAACAACTTGCTAGGACGACTAACGAGTAGTTCAAACAGTAGTGTTTGTCACCTGAACTTGGCCTTTCTATTCCTGGTGTTGAGTTATTTAATGTTTTGGCCATTGTCCAATGTCAAATTGAATGAGAGAGATTAGAACTGTAAAAAAGGAGCCACAATTAAAAAGGTGTAATGAATAAATATACCACACTTAAATGAGATTAAAAAGATTAATGGCCATTAAAAAATTAAAAACGTTATCAAGGTGGACAGAGTCACCATCACCAATAACTCTGACCAATGTTACAGACTGAACCTGGGAAAAAATATGTTTAAAATATTGCCGTCGTTGAAAATTGTAACAATGGCAAGAAAGTAAAACGTGGCTGATAGTGATTTGAGTGTTACATAAACTACACATTGGTGCATCAGTTCCAGATAAAAGAAAATGATGAGTTAAAAAACTGTGACCAATGTGTAGCCTAGTGAGAACAACTTCCTCCTTCCGAACTTTACGGAAGCTGGATGGCCAAACTCCAATTTTGGGTTTGATTTGAAAAAGTTTGTTGTTGCATTGATCATTCCAAATGGACTGCCAGCTGGCACGGAGCCGAGCCTTGAAGACAACATCATAATCCATGTACGGAATAGGCATAGGGGTGACAGTGCTGAAGCAGACATATTTATCTGCCATGTCTGCAAGCTCGTTCCCGCGAATACCAACATGGCCTGGCATCCAGAAAAACTGGATTGAAGTAGCTGCTAATGAGAAATGGGCCAGTCGGTTTCGAATATCAGCAAGAATAGGATGTGAGCTAACGTGTAGCAATTCCAAGGCAAGTATAGAACTAAGTGAATCAGTGTAAATAGTGCAGTTGGAGTACTGCTCAGCTGCAATATGAACCAGGGCAAGAGATATGGCATACAGTTCAGCAGTGAACACAGAAGCTGTAGAGGGGATTCTGCATGCAACTACTGACCCATAGCAAACCATAGCAGAGCTCACTGAATTACCTGATTTGGAACCATCTGTATAAATGGGAACTGAATGATTGTTTGAAAGATATTCATTGAATAAAAGACAGAACTTCCAATCTGGAGTATCTGCCTTTTTCAGGTGACTGAAAGAAAAGTCACATTTGGGGGCTGTAATAAGCCATGGTGGGATGGGCTGACCTGTGGAATCTGCAATGTTATCCAAGATCAGACCCAATTCATCCAATTGCGCCCAGGTGCGAAGGCCAAATGGAGCAATAACAGATCATCTGTTCTGAAAAAGTACTGCCCACAGAGGAAGGAAAACACATTCCCAGGTGGGATGTTTTGGTAAGGAACAATGTTTCAAAGTATATTGTAAAGATAGTTGCAAACAGCAAAGGTGTAGAGAAGGTTCAGGAGATTCAATTTATATGCTTTGAACTGTAGAGGTACGGAAAGCCCCAGTGCAAAGTCGAAGTCCTTGGTGATGAATGGGGTTCAGCATCTTTAAGGCCAAGGGTCTTAAAGCCACAGACCATTGATCCATAGTCGAGTTTCAATCAAATAAGAGCACGATATATCTTTAACACTGAACATAGACCTGCTCCCCAACTGGTAGAAGAGAAGACACAGAGGATGTTCAGTGCTCTTGTGCATTTGACCCAAAGCTGCTTTAAGTGTGGTATAAAAATCAGCTTACGATCAAAGATAAGCCCCAAGAACTTGGTCTCCAGGACCACTGGCAGCAAAACTTCACCGATATGAAGTTCAGAATCAGGGTGAATACCCCGTTGATGGCAAAAGTGCATGAATACAGTTTTAGAGAGATAGAAATTAAAGTCGTTCGCCAGAGTTATCTTCCGTACACGATTGAGGGCAGTTTGTAGTTGCCGCTCAATATATCTCATGTTTGATGACTGACATGAGATGTGAAAGTCGTCAACATATAGCCCATTCACAACAGTGAGAGGAAGTTGTTCAGTGATGGCATTTATCTTCATACTGAAGAGTGTGACACTGAATACACAGCCTTGAGGGACTCCAAGTTCCTGTACGAAAGAATGGGAAAGTGTTGAACCCACACGAACTTGGAATCTCCTGTCCATTAAAAATTTTTTCATAAACATGGGTAGATGGCCACGTAACCCATATGTATGGAAGTCTTGCAAAACGCCAAACCTCCATGTTGTGTTGTAAGCCTTTTCTATGTCAAAGTATATTGATACAAGATGTTGGAGTTTGAGAAAGGCTTCTCTGATAGATGTTTCAAGACGAATTAGGTAGTCTGTGGTAGAGTACTGTCATCGGAACCCAGACTGGGTGGGCAAAAGGAGGTTGTTTGAATCAAGGAACCAAACAAGACGAGCATTAACCATCCTTTCTTAGGTCTTATAGAAACAGCTCGTTAAAGCAGTTGGACGGTAGTTTGAAGGAATCTTGGGATCTTTCCCTGGGTGAGAGAAAGGTAGAATAATAGCCTGGTGCAAGGCATCATGAAAAACATTCTCCTGCCAGATCTGGTTGAAGACAATCAGAAGGACATCAAAAGAAGCAGGAGATAGATGGTGCAGCATGTCATAATGAATATCATTAGGTCCAACAGACGTACTGGCAGACCGATAAAGGGCCATTTTCAGTTCCACCAGGGTAAAAGGACAATTATAGTCAAAGAAACAGTCAGTTTGCAAGGAAAGTGGTGATTGCTCTGCCCTAGTCTTGATGGCCAAGGTGGAGAAACAAGCAGAAGTGCTAGATACCCAGCAAAAGCTTTCATCTAGAGTATCAGCGATGCTCTGGACATCAGTCACCTCCTGACAATCAGAGAGTAAGATTGAGAGGGGGACAGAATTGTAGGGCCCATTAACCTTTTGAATCCTGTCCCACATGATCTTGGAACTGGTGGTAGAAGATATCCTAGTTGTGAACTTAATCCAAGATTCCTTCTGGCTTTGACGTCTTACCCACCTAGAATGTGCACAGGCCTATTGGAAAACAACACGGTTTGAAAGTGTGGGATATCTACAAAAAGTATCCCAGGCCCGTTTTTGAGTCTTCCGTGCTAAGTGGCAAGCAGGATTCTATCACGGACAAGTATATCGTGGAAAATGTGTCGAGGTTTTTAGAAAACATTGAGCTGTATGTATAATACAGTCCTTTACCACTGCTACACAGTCGTCTATTGATGGCTGATTTACGATGCCAGGATCAAGTTCTGCAAGAGCAGTGAAAGTAGACCAGTCAGCCTGATCCAGCTTCCACCGGGGCATGCGGGTAGGGTGGAATCGACCACAGCCAGTCTCTCTCAAAAGGATCAGAAAATGATCACTGCCTAGTGGATTACTGTCAACCCTCCATGAAAAATGGGAGAATAATGAAGGGGAGCAAACTGAAAGATCAATAGCGGTAAAGGACTGACTAGGTGCATAAAAGTAAGTGGAAGAACCAGCATTGAAAAGAGAAAGATTGTGATCAGAGAGCATACACTCTACAGATCGACCCCTCCCAACAATAATAGCACTTCCCCAGAAGGGATGATGTCCATTAAAATCCCCCAGGATTAGAAATGGAGACGGCAACTGTTCAACAAGAGCATCAAGGTCTGATTGATCATATGTCTCTCCAGGGGACAGGTACAGAGAAAAAACAGTGATGGTATGACCCAAGGAAACACGGATGGCTATGGCCTCCAAGGGTGTGTTAAGTGACAAAGACAGGGTAGGCACATGCTGACCAACCAACAGTGCCACCCCTCCATGTACTTGACCATCACACAACCTGTCATTTCTGTACAGAGAAAACTGCCAAATGGAGACTATCAGCAGATTTGAGAAACGTTTCTTGTAAAGAAAGACAAACAGGAAGCAATCAGCATTTTGATATCATCCAGATTAGAACGTAAACCTTGACAGTTCCATCGTATCAAGGTGGCCATTTTTAAGAACGGGTAGGTGAAGTGGCTGGAGAACCCTTCGGTTTACGACAAGTCTTTTTTCTTTACTGTCTTTAGTCGGAGGAGGTCTATCAATCTCCATAGATCCTGTTCTGGGTCGAATGAACAGGTTTTTGTTATTGGAAGGGGAATCCTGTGATTCAGGATGCGAACAAATAATTGTTTTGTCTCTTGTGGTGGGATAAAAAGATGTATTAGAAGAAATGCCTGTATTTGAAACTGAAGGATATGGATCTTGAGGTTTGTTGGAAGGTATGGGAGTAAGAGAGATGGGTGTGAAAGTCGATTCCTCCACCTTTTTAACCACGGAGGTCAAAAGGCTTTTCATTTGTTTTGAAAACGATTCTCTTGGAGGCACAGAGAGATCTGTCTGCACTCCCACTGTAGTTGTGGAATGAAGTGCAGCAGCATATGTCCGAGATGGAGTTGTGGACAGCAATTTCGAAGCTTCAGGATAATTAATGTTATGTATCATTTTCAAATGCTGCACCTCTTTTTCCTCCAATCATTTTGGGCAAGAATGAAAGTAAGAGGGGTGAGAACCATTGCAGTTTACGCAATGTGGGTTCATGTCACAGTCATAGCCATCATGGTCCTTGCCTTCACAACGAGCACATGTCAGGGAACCATGACAAGATGTCCTTGAGTGGCCGAATCTCTGACATTGGAAACATCAAAGAGGGTTTGGAATGTATGGCTGAACCCTGCAAATGAGATAACCTGCCTTGATGGTGGCAGGTGCACGTGGTGAATTAAATGTTAAAACGAGGTTATTTGTTGGCAGTGTAACTCCATCTTTGCGAGTGGAGATGCACCTCACTGCAGAAACTCCTGGAGTGGAGAGACCAGCGAGAATCTCTGACTCGGGAATGTTCTTCAAATCCCTTTCAACAATAACTCCTCGTGAAGAATTCAAAGTAGCATGGGGTGTAACCTCAATTGCCTATGAATTCAATAGGAGTTCACTGTGTTGGGATGTGGATGTTTCAACCAATAAGTCACCAGATCAAAGCTTCTTTACTGACTTTGGAGAGCCAACAAGTCCCTGTAGTCCCTTCTGAATAAAAAAGGGGGACATTTGCCCTCAAGGTTTTTCCAAAAGAGAATGTCATGTAAGAAAATGAGGTACATGTGTTAATGATGTTGAAGATTGCTGTTAATAGTCTTCAAGACGTGGTCACTTACCCATTGACTGTTTTTTTACAATTTTATTTAAATTTTTTGGAGGATCCATAGGAAAAAGGAAAAATTTTGGTACCCACTGACCCCACCCACCATGGAGCCCTACAAAGTCATGCAAGGACAATGCAGCAACACCAGGGTTTCGTGAGCACTATACCCAAACACCAGCATCAAGCACAATGTCCACAACACCCGTTGAGAACTTCCAACCCTGGTACTTGGTTGACTCTTCCCCAAGTGGACCAGCCGATTGACCCAAGTGCTGCCTGTCTACAAGAATTTGAGTCCAAAGTGGTGTGTTAGGGTTGGACCCCTCAACCACCATGATCATCTCCTCCCCTTCACGGGTCGCCACGCACGGCAATCATGTGGGTAGATGTTTAGATCACAGAGAAGGTAACCAGACAGAACAGAACCTTCCCTGGGAGGTCCCCTCACCATGTACAGGAATCCACACCGAGGGGCACAAGATTATCAGGAAAACTGGTTAGCTGTGGAGGTACAGATAACAAATGACAATCAGATGGCTTATACGTGGTGGTCAAGCAAGGTCAGTTCATTGAGTTGTATCTTTAATACTGGAACTTGCACTCCAATCTCCGCCAATGATAGATGTAATGTCATCACTCCAATCTCAGCCAATGATAGATGTAATGTCATCACTGGGAATCCAAGATAGCATCCAAATTGAGCATTAAAGCAAGAAACAAACACACATTCACAAAAGCACTGTAAAACTGCCATAACCTTTTTCATGAATTTGACTATTAAATATTTACTCATAAAATAAATATAAGCAATTCTTACCTCAAAATCATAAGTCTACTGATGCATGTTCCTAATTTTGAGGTTCTGTTCTTTAACAATGTGTAAAAGGTTTAACACTGTTGCACCTTTTCTCTTCACCTTCTGTTTTTATGTGCATCTTTAAGTTTCTGTTGTGAAACACTCAGTCTGCTTACAATAGAGGCAAGGTTAGCACAGTAATCATGATTTGGTGACCTTTGCTTGGTCCACAAGCAACATGGGATTGTTTAGCTTTTGTTGAGCCACCACCATCTAAATTATTTTGTAGCAGTGCTCCATTTTTCTGTTTGTGTGGCAGGTACAAAGAAAACACAGTGGACACAGCAGACTGATGAAGAGCAAATTTACTGACATTGGTGTCATCTCTGGAATGAATGCCTGAAACATCACTTGCAATTAATTTGTAAATGAAATGTTACAATTTAGGCAACACATTCATAACTCTAAAATCATTAGCAAACAAACATGGTTATGTGCATGCAGCATATGATAAACTTACCTATGATATGATCCTTCTTTAGAAAGTGTTTATCACATACCCTGTGGTTTATAGTAGGCTTGGTATTGTCTCTGCTAATATTCACCAACCATTTTGTGAGAAGATCGTGATTGTCCAGAGATAACCCAATAAAAAAATGCCAGTTGTTAAAGTATATAATTTTATTTTTCAGTTGTGTTATCTTTTAAATGTAAATTTCATTACCTTACTGGCTTGATAGAGTTATGTCAATATTTACCAGGATAATTTAGTTAACACTCTGATGAAAATTGGGGCCTAACAGGCCCCAGAGCAACTTGAAAGGTTATTAATATTTGGCTAATAATTTTGTATTTAAATGAAATTGCCATTAACTGACCCTATCCCTTTATATTTTAAGGAGCAATAATATTTTGACTTTTGAGACATTTGCAAAATAATATTTAAATTTTTTTTCAAAACATCCACTAAGCGTATCACTTAAGTGGATGTAAATATTTTATTCGTAGGAGTGTTAATCAACACTGGAAAAAGGGAGCTGAAACGATTAAAGGTTTTTTTAGAGTATGGGATAGCTTACTTAAAGGTCTGTCTCTAACTATGGATATGTTAGGTGACTTTCACACTCAACTTTTACACTTTCATAACCCATTATAACTTTAAATATTAAACACAGAAAATAACTCTACAAGTTTTCCAAATTTTTCTCCAGGTTTCTGGACTACCTTTAGTTACAGCATTCTTCAACAAATATTAAAGTGCATGAACACAGGGTGTGTCTCATTATGTCAATAACATGCATGTGTATTTCTGCACACTTCTACATCACAACAGAGGATGAATGAAAATGGTGGTATCCACAATCCACCATTATGTGAAGGTAAACTACAAGCATTTTGGTAATGAATTTTTAAACATTATTAACTGAAGTTTTAGTATCCATTTACAGTTTTCATTTGTTTTTGTGCCAACTTTGAAGTTCCTCTTTAAACTAGAAAATGTTCTAAAAGTAGATGTGTGTCTTTATATATTTTGTACCATTTTATACTATCAATAAATTTAACATTGTAATGCCCATAAAGTTATTAAAACTGTTGAGAAAATAATGAAGACAAAATGTCTCAAATCTTCCAAGAAACCCCTCAGATACATCCACCTAATTCTAAAATATTCAGTTCTCATAATGCTTCATGAATTCTGTTTGGAAAGTAATTAACTATCTACCATCCAGAATTAGACAAAATTCCATGAATAAAGAGCCCATAGGACATTATCACTTAATTACAATATACCCATCAACACAACCTCTTACTGAATTTTGTCAAAGAAAAAGCTACTTTGTCCTCTGTTCAAATAACAGTATTATCCAGAAATTTTCAATTTACTTAAATATTTAAACTGTTAACCTTTTCATATCTGTTTTAAGTTTATTGTTTTTATATAGGCTAGATTTAGGCTGAAGTTAGGGCCAAATGTACCAACATATGGCAGAGTATGGCATCACAGGTAATCGCAACTATATTGCATGATACATTAACAGTTGCTAGTCAAAAGGGTAAGTATACCAAACAACAGTTCTTCTTGCACCAATCTTCCACCACTGCTGTACAAATCATGTTCCTATATAAAAATTAATAGTGCTAAACAATAGACTGGCCCATCAAACATGCCCTTACTACCACTGATGGTTAGACATTTTATGTACTGCTGTGTGTAGAATGAGCCTTTTGGGTTTACAAAACACAAGCTTGGTTTGTATGGTGTTCAGATGCAACTGTGAGCACTGATTTAGCCCTAAAGGTGGTGTTATACAATTGCAATAAGCTGGAACTGTGAGGAAGAATGGTGTTGCTGCACTGAATGATAGTCTACCTTGTCCTGGTGTCCAAGCAACTTGCAATGACCTGCTTATTTCTTAGTCTTATGCAAAGTGTGTAAATAGATGATAAATTGTAGAGAAGTTACCACTAGAAATGCTGAAATCTGCACCTAACCAGAGTTTAAAAAACGATTTAGTGAATTCGCAAATATGTTACAGACTAAACATGATTTTTACCTCTTTCATAGTGTATATGCATATCTTGATATTTACTGAACACCTAATACATGAACATTTCAGTAATTCTTGGAAAACTGGGATGCTTTACTAAATAACCTACCTTTATTCTTCCAATAAGTTCCACAATGCATTTAATTGAAACTTTTCAAGCATAATTATTATTATTACTGCACTTGTTATCATTGTAATTTATGGTGTGCATGAATTTTAGCAGTCAGAAAATTATTGAGCAATAAGTTTCATAAATATAAGCAATAAAACAATGATATAGGCATTTGTGTAAACCCAGTGATGTCAAGAAACCCACTTGTTGAGAATTTTCTATGCATATAAAATTTGTACGAACTGTAGAGAACAGGCTGTGGTTTTTTCCATGGTACGCTAGGGGAAATATTTATTAATAATAAAAATCAGTATTTCATATTTTATTTAAAAGCTAAAGATACAACGAATCATGCAATTTCAAAAATAAATTGTACTCATTATACATCTTGAACAAAAACGGTAAAGAAGCAACACGAAAAAAAAATGAGTTGTCAAAAACGTAGACCAACTGTTAAGCAGAATCCTATAAATTTTACTTGTCAATATTGCTATTGGTAGGAAACCAATTTATAAGTTTGAAAATTAAAAGCGCAACAAATACGATTAAAAATTATCAGGAAAAATATTCAACACGGTACATCACGATTAAACATTACCAAACTGAAATGTAAACGATAGTTTGCACATAATGTTGCAAACGTATACAATACGCTATTGTACGATATAACTAATTAGGCCTATAAAATGCCAAACATGGAAATTCAAATTCAAGAGAAATAATAAAATACTCTAACACAGCATATTGTTGCATTTCTAATAATTTATTTACACCTTTTTCTAATTCGTTTTAATGTTTTTAAACATAAAGCTATACAATAGATTATCCATGTATATTGAAACCCAGATGTTTGTATGTATTAACCATCCGACTTTCCGTCGAAACACTGGTGGGCTAAAACTAAACTAACGTTGCAGGGGTTCAGTGTAGAGAGAGAGAAATCAGAAGAGTTCTCGCCCCCAACTGGGATGTTCAGGAGCTTTGTAGTTCCTCTTCGTCCCCTTTCGTGAGAAATTTCTGAAATGTTCGTGGAATTTTTATTTTATTTTTAATATTTAGAAACTGGAGTGGGGTATTTGTGAGTGAGAGGAAAGACAGGAAAACTGGACGAGAGCAGCGAAAGTGAGGTGGGCCAGACTTTGGCTCTAGGACGGAGTACGCTAGCGAATTGATCTTTAAAATTTACAGTGATTATTCCAGGTGTCGTGGTAAACGGCCCTTTTTAGATATGGCTGGGACCTACAGGTCCGATGCCAGAGATTTTGCTGTGGGGGGAAACGGAAGTTCTGGTGGGCTTATTTATACCATGGTTACTTAAGAAATGAATATAACATTATTTCCTACGATATTACTATATGGTATGCATATATCTCTCGTTCTAAAATTAAAAATATAAAACAATTTTACCTGTCACCTAGAGGGAAGACAGCTAGTCATCACCCCCCACCGACAACTCGTGAGCTACTATTTTACCAACGAATAGTGGGATTGACAGTCACATTATAACGCCCCTGGCTGAAAGGGCAAGCATGTTTGGTGTGACGAGGATTTGAACCCGACACCATTGGATTACGAGTCTAGTGCTTAACTATCTGGCCGATACTAAAAAAAACAGTAAATAGATTGTGTTTGTATAACATGTGCATATTTATATAAATATAATATTACTGGCTATTATTATATGCCCGTGTAACTACTTTTCAGGGTGAAGATGTGGTGAGGAGGTTTCTTATGCCTGTACGGGAGTACAAAGAAATTTTCAATTTCTATGGGTGTTTATATGCTTTTTACCACTACTTCACTCCCTGTTGATACATCTTCACTGAATTTATTATAGAATTTCATTGATAAATGCAAGCTTGCGATTTCCCTTTTTTTGTTTTTTATAGCAAATAGCCCAATGTGGTTTTGCTGTTTGGAGACACACCCATCCACACAGTTCATTTTTAAATTGTAGCCTAGTTTTTGTTACTGATTCTTTTCTTTAATTTTAACCTGTAAACATTTTATGAGCCAACCTTTTTTTTTACTTACAGACACCCTTTCCTTTATATAAGGAATACGTTTATTTTGAAAATTAAAAAAAAACTTATCTTTAAAATATTTACATCTTTGATCAGTCTCTCGAATTAACTCAGTTACACAATGCACAATTTTTGTTGCGTCCATTCGAAATTTGCTTTTCTAAAAATTGTTTCCAAAGTATTATTATTCCTAGTTTCAATAACTAGCAAAATATCAAACCTAATAGAGCAATAATAGCTTGCATTCGGACGTTTCTTATTCTCAGTCCTCTTAAACATTTGTATATCAGAAGTTAATTAATTTAAAATGACATTTTTTTCTTGTAAATTTCTTGACCATCTGGTGACAAAAAACCCCATCTTAAAACAGTTTCAAAAATCTTTCTCCGTCATGATTTGCTTTAATATTTCTTAGTCTAAAGGTCTGAAATTAAAATTACACATAATTATAACCTTATTAACAACTGAAACTTTAGTGTCAATATAAAGGTTCTTACTAGTTTTTTTAGTATCATCTGATGGCCTGTAACACATTTTACTTATCTAATACTTAAATGGAAATCAAGTCATCTAAAAATACTACATACGTTCTACTTCATGCTGCAACTGTGATGACACTTTTCCAATTCCACTTTTGCTAGCATCAGTGTCTAGCAAAAATTCTAATTCCTGTCACGGTTACATTAACACTGGAGTTTCTACTAAATACATATCACACATTAAAATGCTTGCTAAAATTCCTCACTCCGTCTAGGGTGCATCTTCACCTTAGTAAAAGTAGATAAAGGAGAGGAAAAGGTGGAGAAATTGGCGATGGAATTAGGGATTTATTGTTTAGTCATTTGTTGACACCAATATCGAACAAATTTTATGTTTGCGTGATCCACGAAGTTTCCTTCTTTACATTCAATATGACCGAGAAATTCCACTTTCATACATATAAGCATACACTTTAGAGGTTTGATTTTAAATACTGTCTAAAATACTATTTTCAGTCTCATAGCATTGCTGTGGACATCCTTACATAATGTTGCATTGAGGAATATTCTCCAGTAGTGGTACCAGGTATCATCAGTTTTGAGAACAATAAAGAAAGAAAGTTAGCTATTTAAAAACAAGATTAAATTAACAGTTTTCTGGACCACAAGTTATGCGAAATCTGCACACATTTGAAATAAATAATAAATTCAAATTGGTAGCTAGAGTGAAATGAAGTAAAATAAAGTTTAAATATAAACATTTCACAAATTGGTATACGTGTACATGTTTTTTATTTAGTAGTTGAGGCTGTAATTTTCAAAGCTGTCCTATTGAGAAAAATATTTTATCAAAGTTAATAATAATGCCTATAAAATGTGGTGTAGTACTTCAAGTGTGAAACGGAGGGTGGCGGTACAGCTTAAACCAACAGAGATAATATGTTTATACTATTGGTGAATTAAATAGTGGTTACATAGTCAATTTAACAGATGTGTTAAGATGGATTGGTCTGGAGTTATTGTTATTTAAACCGATTTAGTAAATTTAATATGAATAGTATAGATAGAGAAACGACTTCAAACTTGTTAACACTGTCAAATGAGTTAATAAATAAATTACTCTTGTTTTGTTCGGTTAATGATATTTCTTCATTGAGTCAAACTTGTAAAAGATTACAGGAGTGCACTCGTTCAGAATACTTGTGGTAAGATAGCTTAGTATTTTAGTGTTTGGTTTATAATAATATTAACAAAATAAAAAAAGGTAAGAAAATAAATATGAACGAACATTAACACAATAAATTTTAATAATTTAAGTGATGGGGAGGAAACTGTTTTGTCCAACATTAATGGTATTGGTAGTGTGTACAGACTAGAAATTAAATGTAATCCTGAAGTGTGGCTTTAGACCTTACGGTTTTTAACATTTCAGTACTTCTCAGATGACTTAGAATAGTAGTAATTGATACACGATAATTTTTATATGAAATATACTCATAAGTTATTTTGGTTTAAAAGTCGCTCTTGTTTGAAGGTAAAAACTAGCAAGGTAAAGGAAATGGACAACTTCATAAGAATTTCAAGCCATATGCTGCATATACTTCACTAATATTACAGTGAAATGTCAAATCCACAAATATTTAAATTTTTTATTTTTTTGTTTAAATATTATATTATGTAGTGAACCAGGCATCGTATATTTACTGTGCCATTTGAAAACGTTTGGTGACAAGTTGTGTTTCAGTACATAGTATTTTGAAGGAAAACATAATTGCTCAGTGACTGTTTTTTTTAAGTAATTATTTTTCATTATTAAATTTTATGATGCAGTGTTTTGCTGATGCACATACATTTGTATAAAAAATAAGTATGTGAGATTTATTTTTATAATAAAATTAAACTCCTATGTATCTACTTTATGCATATATATTCTAAATATAAATACTTAAAAGTAATAATTATTAAAACTTTTAATACTACCTTCTGATAAAACACCGAGACTAGAAAATGCTTTTCATGTGGTATCAAAGGAGGTGAAAGGTTAGAAATGTACCTCTAATTTATACTAGATCAACAGCTGGTGAGGAGTTACCTGAAGATAAAGGAATTACTGATGTTACCCCTGCTTTTAAAAGGGTTTAGTAAGACTGCTCTGGAGGTTACAGGTCAATTAGTCATACATGCATAGTGATAAAAAGTGTAGACCAGTAAAAGAAGCTTTGAAAAAGTATCAATTGAAATATAATATTGAAAAAGAAAATAAATAAAGGTTTACTAAAAGGAAATTTTCTGTAACTAACATGTTAAGCATTTTTAAGGATGTGACTTGTGTTTTGAGTGATAGGAAGGGTGTTTATTTATTGCTCTTGGCATTTCCAAAGTTAAGTAAATCACATTTCTGAATAGTTGGAAGAAAAATAAAATGTTATTCATGGAATTTTGTCATTTTGAATCCTTGTTAATTATGGACTGTTTTAGAGGTGAATGCTTCAAATTTTGCTTTTTATTATTATGAATTTAGTTATTTATTTAGTACAGTTTGTTGGTTACATAAAATATCACGATATATTTTAGCTATACTGTAGATATTAAAGAACTACAGAATGACTGGTTAGTTGTTAACTTTAATGGATGTTTGGCAAATGTTCTCTATCTTTATGTAATAAGTGCAAGGTGTTGCATTCAGGTAAGTCTAATTCGAATTCCATGTTTAAAAGGTTACTGATGAAGATGATTTTGAAAATCAGCTGAAGAATCATCACCCCAGACAGGATTTTAATTCTTCAGGTGCACAACCTGGGGTGACGATTCTTTAGGTGATTACAATAAATTTTGTGAATTTTGAAATATTGTTGATATTATTTTTGTATCTTGTGTTTATTATGTGAAATCAATGATTATGTATATTAATCTTGTATTTTCTGTAAACCCATTAATAAAAGTGTATGAAACACAAGGTTTAATTTTTTTTATTTCTGGTACCCTAATTATAGAGCTTATATTAAATTACGGGTTGGGGTGACGATTCTTCGGGTGAAGTAGACTGGGATAATGATTTTGTCCGTTGGAAAATCTGAGATGATGATTATTCAGGTGATCCAATCTACAGGGTGGCCTGTAAGTCCCTAACCACCCACATGTTGTGTCTGAACAATGTTATAATACTAATGATGAGAAGAAGGCAGCTGTTACTGTGGCATTTGGAACAATAACCCCTGCTATGTTGAGGAAAATGTCTCACAGAAGATGGTGTTGCATAATATTATGCAGCGAGAGTGAGGGACAGCACACAGATACACTGGATGTAAAAGATATATGGATGGGTAGAGACTTACGGGCCACCCTGTAGTTATAGTTGTTGCTAAGTTGGTCATGCTATTGAGGAAATACTTTGTACTTGGTAATTAAGCTGCTGGAATTGTATAGACATTGTCATTTAAATACTTTTAAGAAAATTTATATCAAAGTTTGGAAATGATGTATGGTTTTTACATTCAGCTTGTTGATATAATGTTGTACATTACGATAAAGACATGGAAAACCAAAGTTTTAATTAAACAAAAATTAAAGAATTAGTATTAAAATTGTCAAAATATACTTGATTATGAAGTTTTTTGAAAAGAACCCAATCTCACATTTGGTTTGTTTGGGGTATCTACTCTGTGTATAAGGTGATTGTGAATATAATCATTAACACTCCTACGAAAAAAATATTTACATCCACTAAAGTGATACCCTTAGTGGATGTTTTAAAAAAATATTATTTTGCAAATGTCTGAAAAGTCAAAATATTATTGCTCCTTAAAATATAAAGGGATAGGGTCAGTTAATGGCAATTTCATTTAAATACAAAATTATTCGCCTAATATTAATAACCTTTCAAGTTGCTCTGGGGCCTATTAGGCCCCAATTTCGTAGGAGTGTTAACAATTCCTTTTGTTAACACTACAACAAATTTATGTTAGGCCTAAAGTTAATTTTAGAAAAATATATTAGCACTGACTGTTTATATATGTATGTAAGATTGAAGACTTGTACTGTTATTCTAATTAGAAAGGAATAATCCATCAAACTGAAAATGTTAACCAATGGTGGTCCTCTTTATTTTATAAAAGTTTCTGGTATTCTTGCATTTTCAATGTCTAACTGATATGGTTTATTTTGATTCATTTATGTTTATTTTTCTTTATCCAGTTTATCATTAGTTCATTCAAAGTCCTTATTCATATTAATCATTTTTAGGTAATTTTCAAATTTAAATTGGTTTGAAAATGAGGGTTTTCTATAGTACGTATGTGTGTGTTCATGCACCCACACACTACAGTGGTTTGCAGCTTATCTTAATTAGTAAGTCGTACTAGATAGAAACAGACATTTTGTACGTGTGCAACTTTTTGAGAAACTTGCTTGTTGTTACTGGACTTTCCTTTACAATCCATAACTTTTAATATTTAACCCAATGTACACGTGATAGTTGTATGAAAACCTAGTAAAATATTGGATTTACTAAATAATTTATTTACATGCAGTGCATTTATTAGTTATATAGTTGGATATGGTCTTCACTTTTATTTTTTGACACTTAAACAGCAGGAATGTTTGTAGCATCAACTGATGATGGCTGCTATTTTAGGGCTTAAACTTTTCATGGTAAAGTTATATGAAATTATCTTTAATTTCTTGGCAGAAAGAATGAAATACTGAAATTTTAAATGGTCTTACAGATGTATTAATTTTTGTGTGTGTTCTAGCAATATGATTTCAAGTAGTTTGAAGTTGAATGTGTGGCTTGTATATCTGTAAAAACGTTTATGAAAGCTGTACACTTCATAAATCTTTTCATTGTACCGTAGGTATCACAAATGGATAAAGCTGTTGGATTCATGTGGATTAAAGATTTTAGCAGAAGAAATACCTGTATGTGAAACTTTAGAATTTTATGATGATAAACAAAACAGAAGGGGTACCGTAACATTTAGCTATTTTAAACAGTGTCAACGCCTGTGGAAAGTGTGCTACAGACATGGTAAAGGTTTACAAAGTTTGCCAACGTGTTCACATTGTGGTAAAAAAACTTGTTCAACAGAGTGCTTGAGTCTGCAAGAACATAAGATGTCTCTGGACATAGGCAGCAAAATAACGTGGCTTTTAACTACAAAGTTTTCAATAGAAAGACATCCATCTGTGTTAATGAGCTCAAGAGAGAAATCTTATTTTTCCCACTATAGAAATGTAGATGCAGATAGACATTGTGTGAATAATCAAATTAGATCAGACTTCAGCTGCTATATTTGTGACCGGGCTGATAAGGGTAAGAGATATGGTCACGGTAGTTCACAAATAGGCTGTGGTAACACAGTGGACTCCAGCGTGTGTGAGTGCTTTATGTCAGAGATGAGCAATCTGAACTATCGAGAGAAATATTCCTGTGAGAACCTGTCGGTTGGTTCAAAGAAAACCCAGAGTCTTGACTTAGCAGCTGCTCGCAAAGCAGTGGTACAAACATCATTATGGAGTGATCTTCCTTCTGTTCTGAAAGACACTTATCCTGACTGTGATATTCAATCTCCTCTTCAGTGTTTTTTAAATGGTGAGAATTTTTGTTATCTAGAACACTACCTTCAACATATATTACAAAGATATGTGATGTTGGATGAAGTAAAGAAACCTAGTGTTTCATTTGTATTTTGTGAACCTTACAACACAACTTCTGATATACGAAGGAAAATTGCAAGGTTCTTGTTTGAAGAACTCCAAGTTGCAAGGTATGTTAGTTACTGTTATAATTCACTCAAATATTTGTGCAACTTACATTAATGTTGATCTGGCGTGGCCTGCTGCACTCGATTCACATTGTGCGAGTTGCACGATCAAATCCCATTGTCAAACAACCTCACTCTTTGAACTGCACAGTTTTTATAATGTGATAGTCAATTCCACTCTTTGTTGGTAAATAATAACCCAGTAATTAGTGGTCGGTGGTGTTGACTAGCCACCTTTCTTCTCGTGTGTCACTTCACTAGTTCAGATAGCCCTTGAGTAGTTTTTCCATGAAATTCAGATTTATTAATATTTGGAATAAAATGATACACATATAAGAAATATGTATTACTGAATGTATGCTTATAGTATTTTTTGAAATTCAATATTTTCAATAATTTTACAATTTTTATTGATGTATTAAAAAATACATATTTATGAAAACATAGTAAAAGGTCATTACGTTCAAAACCAGTACAGTGAATAGAAGTTACTTAAAACTAATGCATATTAATTTTCAGTCAGTGAAATAAAAGTTTTTTTGTAAGTTTTACCAAATAAAAATTATTAATTTGACTATTCTGAAGTTTAAAACAAATATCATGTTTCATACAGTGAGAAGAAGTAAGGCATGATTTTTTTTTTATGAAATGTCACTTGAAACTGAGAAAATACATAAAAATGAATTATATTTCCAGAGTAAAGCATTATTTCAATTAAATCATCAGGTTGTTAATAAATATAGATTGCTTGAAATGCTGTCTGTGTTTTATCTTCTCTGTTGCTGTTTTAAGAAAATTTGTGCTTTGAAATGGTATCATGATACCTCTGTATTTCTATGTAAAGACCTGATGATTGCTGTATTGAAAATTCTGTAATGTACATTATTTTAATGTACATTATTTTTGAACATTGATAAGAAGTGCATGTTGGTAAATTAATCATGAATGTATCTTTTCTTCAAATTATATATTTTTGTAATTTTCCAAATCTTTCTTCTACTTATTGTTTCAAAACTTTATTTTTGGACAAAACTTGGATGAGTTAAATCTGTTGAATATGGAAGTTGAGTTTGTTGTCTTAAAATTATTTTGGTGTGTCACACTCTTTGTGATGGTCATGCATTTTGACTATAACTGTACACTTTTGTTTTCATTGAAAATGGCTCTGTCTTAATACAGTTATATTCAAAAGCAAAGGAATATGAATCATCTTGAGACACTAGGATTATTCAGGATTATACTCTGATAGTACTGCATAATCCATTTCATTTGTTAGTGGTTGTTTTAACAGCTTAAACACAAAGAATTTCATATGTGCTATATTTAGTGACTCAAAAGATATGTCTATATATGGAACAGCAAGAATAGCTATTTCATTATCTTGTTGATTAAGATGTATTATGCTTAAACAAGTATTTCTTTCAAGCAACTTATGTATATGACTTGTGTTGCTTTTCTGGGTTACGTTATTTCTTGAGTATGCTGTGTATTGTTTAGGACATGTGAACAGCTTTTGCTACTGTTGTGTTTATGGTTCTCATTTGTTACAAAATTGTAAATGTTGCTTTTCAGGGCTAGGACATAACTTGTTGGTAGTCTCTCTCTGAATAATTCTGGTGTCTCAAGATGATTCATATTCCTTTGCTTTCTAATACTGTTGTGTATAAGGTATATCTCTCTCTCTCTAGAAAATTCTAAATCCACTTTATTAGCTCATCATTTTGCACCTGAAAGTACTATTACATATCCTTTCCTGATGTTTTGGTGAAATAGCATTACCTGTGAAATGCCAATGTTACAATGTAGCTCTAAAGTTACTATTCCACTGCAACTTCACATCAACTGTGGTTGTCATGTCATCTTTTGATATGCTTATTAAAAGCAATTTTGCTGTGATTAGCTGGGGTACTTGTACCCTGAATGGAAGTTATGTAAATTCATGATGAATGAAAGGTTATCTTGGGACATGAAAAGTTGTTTCATTTATGTATGGTTAAAAAAAGAACAAACCAAAATGCCCATAAAAACAGCAAAACACAAAATGTGAAACAATAAATTTATTTGTATCATATTGTGGACCCAACAAACTTTCATGTGAAATATTGTGAAGATCAATCAACAGGGGCAAAGTAGTGGTAAAAAAACCCTGTAAAACACTCATAAAAATCACAAAATGCAGAATTGAAAACTTGTATCTCCCCATGGACCTCATGAACTTCCATACCAATTTTGGTGGAGATCCATTCACACCCTGTGAAGTATTTACATGGATATACAACAGACAGTACTGTTATATTTGTATAGATGGTGCCAGTGCATTAAGTCCATTTGTGACATATTTGTGACATCATATCTGCACTCTGAGAATGGAAAAATAAAGTTCCCTATGATAGGAAACGGAGGTGACGCAGGAAAATCGTGACCTTTATTGGAAATCTACATGCACACAGGATAAAATTTTGCCAAGTTGGAAGTTGCACATCACATAATACAAATGTTTTTCCAGTATCATATAAGCAAGAGTTTCATTATAGCATGATGTACTGAACTTGCTTTTTATGGGCTATTGTTATTTTAATGCAGTTCCTTTTGATTATATGTAAATATTATTTTTCCATATATGTATATTATTGCCTTTTCCTTAAGCATTCTTAAAAATTATGTAGAAATATTTGGGGGAGGAGCAAAAAATGAAAAAAAAATTCTAGTTCTTTATCCTTGTTTTTGTGCAGTTTTTTATTTGTAACAAGAAGCTGAATTTTAAATTAAAGTATGCCTATTTTCCATTTTCAGGATAAGTTTGTTTTTTCTCGAAATACAGTATGTACATTGAGTAAGGATTTTTTCTTGTTTAAAATTTACATCATCTTTGTCATAATTAAATGAACTTGGTTATAGAATTTGTATGTATTTTATATGGAGATAAACTGATATGTATGTTTACTTTTCTATTTCATTTTCTATCCAGGATATGTTTCCTTAACAAGGCTCTTTCTGCAGCATACTTAGTTGACCTTGACACTTGTTTAGTGATAGACAGCGGGGCGTCCAACACAGTAGTGACATTAGTTATTCAAGGAAAAGTTCAGGTTGAGCGAACTAGGTCTTCTCCTGTTGGGGGCTTAGCTATTGCACATTTCTGTGCTGAAGCTATAAAGATAAAGGGTTTGATGGACAATGTAAGACAATTTTCTACTAAGTAGTTTTAGTTACAGAAGTCAACTGGTGTGAATTTAACAGCAATTTGTCTGAATATATTTTGTTGTATTTTCATTGTTGAATTACACTTTATAAAAATCTGAATAAAATGCACGTGCAACTGGTTGACTTTTGTATGGTTATGAGACCAGAACGAATTCATTGTATTTTTTGTGTAAGAACTTCAAGATAAGTTCACCTTCTCGTGCACTATTGCAAACTATATAATATAACCCTTTGCGTGTGTGTGTGTGTGTGTGTGTGTGTGTGTGTGTGTATACATACATACAGACACACACAAAAGTTTTTAAAGTATAACATTACTTTCTGTGTGCATGTATATAATGTTATCAGTTGTACAAGAGGCATGATAAGAAACTGCAACAAATTATATTTATGATGGTGATATACACTACATGGCCAATAGTATGTGGACACTTGACCATCACACCAATATGTGCTTGTTGAACATCTCATTCCAAAACCATGGGTACTAATATGGAGGTGGTTGCCTCTTTCCTGCTGTAACAGCCTCCACTGTTCTGGGAAGGCTTTTCAGTAGATTTTGGAACATGGCTGCAGGGATTTGCTCATATTCAGTCACAAGAGCATCAGTGAGGTCAGGCATTGATGTTTTGCAAGAAGGCCTGGTTCACCGTCAGCATTCCAGTTCATCCCAAAGGTGTTTGATGGGGTTGAGGTCAGGGCTCTATGCAAGTCAATCAAGTTCTTTCACACAACCTTGGAAAACCATGTTTTTATGGACCTCACTTTGTGCATGGGGGCATTATGCCAAAACAAAAAGGGTCTTCCTTAAACTTTTGCCACAAAGTTTAAATTACACAATTCTCTAGAATGTCATTGTAAGCTGTAGCATTAAAATTTCCCTTCACTGGAACTAAAGAGCCTAGCACAAACCATGAAAAACAGCCCTAGACCATTATTTCTCTTCCACAAAACTTTGTAGTTTGTTCCATGCATTCAGGCAGGTAGCATTCTCCTGGCATCTGCCAATTCCAGATTTATCCGTTAGACTGCCAGATAATGAAGCATGATCCATCACTCCAGAGTCCAATGGAGGTATGCTTTACAGCTGATGCTTGGCATTGCACAGGTGACATTAGGCTTATGTGTGGCTGCTTGACCATGGAAACCTATTTCATGAAGCTTCTGATGAACAGTTCTTGTGCTGACATTGCTTCCAGAAGCAGTTTGGAACCTGGAAGTGAGTGTTGTAACTGTGGACAGACATTGCCACGTTGAAAGCCACTGAGCTCTTTAGTATGACCCATTTTACTGCCAGTGTTTGACTATGGAGATCACATATCTGTATATTTGACTTGTTAACAATGGGTGTGGCTGAAATAACCAAATCCACTAATTAGAAGGGATGTCCACATACTTTTGGCCATGTAGTGTATGTTGTAAGTACAAAAATAAGATAGTCTGGCTTATTGTTGATTTCTGGTATTAGGTCAGTGTCCCTAGTTTGGACAACAGCCGAGTGAAGTCTTCTTGTTATTTGTCCTACAACATTGCTGTTGAAGAAAGGAAGAAAACACCCAGGAGAAGTGGTATTTTTGTTCGACCTAAGAGGTAGAGGTTAAACTTCTATTGTAACAGTACACTAAATACTGATACTTTTAACATGCGATTATGAATTAATATGACACTGATAAGTACACTAAATACTGATACTTTTAACATGCGATTATGAATTAATATGACACTGATAAGCACCAAATTACACCATTAAATGCAGAAGTATTGTTGGAATTCTTTAGTATTGAACTATTATTGTATAATAAATTATCTCACATTAAATAAGTTTTATTGTGAAAATAAGTGAGCTTGAAATAATAAACACACCTCAGTATAGTGCGAGTGATTACTGTTAATTATTTATTGGTTCATTGATGCTCTTAGTAACTGATTATATTTTATTAATTGATTAGTAAAGTGTTCCTCAAATCTTGGTATTTGCAAGCAAACAAAATTGGCAACAAGTGTTCTCAGTCAGTTGCCATTTCATTGGTAGTTAAAAAAAAAAAAAGAAAAGAAATTCATTTACAGTGGATGCTGCCTTCCATCTAGTCAGCAACTCAAAAAAAGGAAAACAAAAATGTTGACACCAGATGCTTTCAGCCAGTTTCCTTTCCTCTAGCTAGAAGAATAAAATCAATAGTAGGATGGCCCAAGTAGCTCTACCATAACAAACACAGGGTACTCAAGTTTAGTGGCATTGAGGATTGAATATGAGAGCCATGAATCGGGAGGAACCAACACCTTCCATACTTTACCAAAGCAGTCCCTAAAATCACCAAAGCTAATAAACAACTGAAACTACTTAAAGCTGAAACTAGGCTGAGCAACAAAGAAACATAACAATATTTGTGCTTTTCAATAACTGAAATTAAGACTGTTGGATCTTACAACAAAGAAATATGGTTGTAATTAGAAACACTGATTTTGATTAGTTGATTATTTTTGTGGCAGTTTATATAATAAGGACTAAGGTTAACTCCATATGCTCAGTATTAGTGCTTTGCACACATCCTCATTTCTGTGAGTATAATTCTGTACTTACAAAGTGTATCTTCATGAAATTTCTTAAGAAATAGTAAATACCAAAGGTATATTAAACACAAAGAATATAAATCTTTAATTATATTTCTATTAATGATTTGCATGTGAATTTACAGATTCAGTCAAACTCTGACTTCTCTGAGTGTAAGGTGATTCTAATACTTAGAATAAAATGTATCTTTTCAATTTAAATTTTGTCTTTCATGTGCATATCATCTAGAATATTCTAAATGAATCTCAAAAGTTTGTTATTTTTCTCTGTAAAAGATTTGATTGTAATTTCTGTTTGTCATTTGCTATACCGTAACTCTAACTGTAATTAAATCAGGGGTGTAGAACCTGGATGGGGACAGGAGGTATACATCCCCCCTTCATTTTAGGTAGGGGTTATGGTGCATACAATCTTCCTCCCCTACAGTTTGGTCTGTTGAATTGTTTTATTGCATTACAGGCCTACAAATTGTGTGTTTGTTCTTGTGATTCTCGTGTTCTTACCAATCAAATTACATAATTAGGCCTAGATGTAGGCTTTTTCAGTAGCTGAAATGTACGTCTTTAAAATAGGTGTGCTTCTAAGCTTTTCGATCTAAGCGATAGTTCATAAGTATCAGTCAGTAGGCCTAAGTATACATGCAAGTATTGTGGCAACAAAATTACTCTGTGACTGCATGTTTACAGCTTTCTGGTTCACATAATTAGAGATTAGCAATTTGTAAATTGAACAGTCCACGTAAGTAGTTGCAAAAATCATCCCCACCCATCAGGTGTAAAAAATCTATGCCCCTGAATTGAATCATCAATATACATTAAAATAAAATTAGGAAATGAATAGTACTTTTTTCTTCTTCATTGAAGATTTCATGTTTCTGGAAAGTAACGCATCACGTTAGTGGATTCTTGTAAACTGACATACTGGACATATGTAATTCTACACTTTTGAGCACTTTTCTTCTCTTACTCTACTTTTTTACTGTAAATTCATTATCAAAATAAAAAAATTCACGTAGCTTTGAAGTAATATATTTTAAATCATAAGTGATACATAAATCACTAGTTAGAATGTTCAAAAACAACATGAAGATGACCTAAGAAGGTTGAAATGTTGTTTTCTGCTTTATTTTGATAAAAGTGTTAATACTCGTACCAGCCGTCCTGAGATGCATTAAGATTTAATCACATACGTCAAGTGTTGTTCATGGGCATATCGTGGTTTCCCAAATAAAACCGTGTGCTCCAGTATTCTCTAATATTCTGGAAAAAGAAAGCTTTTTCAGGAACTTTTTTATATATTTAAAAATTAAATAGTTATATCTTAAAAATAATAGATAAGCATTATCTAATGCTAAAAATACTAGTTATATAATATTCATTTTTCAGTAAATTGTTTTAATAAATAGAGATTCATATTTTATAATTAAATTTTGAAAGCAGAGTTCTGAATGTATCCTCAGAGTGGCTTAAAACTTTGGTGTAAAAAGAAAAGCTGAACAGAAAAGAGATTAAGTTTAATTAAGTTTTTCTTATGACCACCCCTATGATTTCTGGTGATTCTTTAACTGTGTAATAAAGCTAAATCCTGTCTTTATCTTAATTTAAATCAAATGAGATTTTTATAATTGTATGGAAAAGCATACTATCATCTGTTTATATCATGATCCCTTGACAATATTTTAAAATTAAACTGCAAATTTTGTAAACAAATTTAAATTTTGGTATATGTATGTTATAAACTACAAACAAACCACACACAGTTAAGTGTAAGTGATGAAACAATATATAGTTGCTTTGTTTGATAAGTAATGAATGTTTGTGTAAAATAGTCATGAATACAAAGATAAGTAATAAATTATACACACATACAGATTTTGTATATTTAGCCTTTGTACAAAAAACAATTTCATTTTAAGGCAGCTATTTTTATTGATAAGGAGAGAACAATGTTCATGGGTCATTATCAGATGGCCAAGGAAGGTCAAAATGTTCTCTCATTATCAATAAAAGTATTAATACCTATACCAGCCGTTCTGAGATACATTTTTATTTCAAGTGGGTTTCTCTTTATCAAGAAAGCAGCTACTTGTATAGGAATATTATTATTTTTAATATTCCAATTAATTAATTTATTAATAATGTACTGATTTTTAAGCAAGAATGTTAATTAGCATTTTTATTTTTCTCTCAGCCAAGCAGGCTGTGATATAGCAAAACTGGAGAAAGTGGAGCTTGGAGCAGAGTTATACCTTGCACCAGAAGTCATGTATTCTGCCATGAGAGTTCCAGAGTTAGTGCAGGAAGTTTTGGAAGGTTTGGAACCATCTCTCATACAAGAAATCATGTCACGGATACTTCTCACCGGATGTAATACAGAACTGAATGGATTTACTACAAGGTCAGACATTTGATTTAGGGTGCAACACAGAACTATATGGATTTACTGCAAGGTCAAACATGTACTTTAGGTTATTCTTTTCATAGGGTGCAACACAGAACTATATGGATTTACTGCAAGGTCAAACAGGTTAGTTAGGTTATTCTCATTGTAGGGTGTAATACAAAATTAAATGAATTTATTACACGCTCAAACACTTCAGTCTATTATTATCGTATGGTGAAATACAGAATTTAATCAGTTTATTACAGGCTTAATTTCTTCAGGTTGTAATGCAGAACTAAATGAATTTACTTCAAGCTACTTTTATTAAAGAGTGTAGCACAGAACTAAACAGATTTATCACAGTTTTAGCTTTAACCTTGGGCTATTTTTGCAGAGTTTAATACAGAACTAAATGGATGTACAACAAGGCTAGTTTTTAACCTTAGGTTATTTCTTTTATAGGGTGTAACACAAAATAATTAGCTTTACCAAGATTTTAGTCTCAGACTAATCTTGCAAATTTAAACAAGTTTACTGCAAAGCTAGTTTATAACAGTATGGCAAGTGGCTCAGAGATTATCAGACTGTTGTTTACAGTTTAGCTGAAAATGATATGTCAGAGGCAAACCAGAATGTTCAAGAAGACCAGTATTTGTTACTTTAAAATCTTTATATGCTAGGTTTAAAAACAAATTTTAGTGTAAACATATCTGAAATCTGTTGACCTTCTTTGTTGGACATAGAAAGGTAAATCTAACTGACCACTTCTAACTTTACATTCTACCACAGTGGAAACTTGTATGAAACTTGCTGATGTTGTTTGTAGAACATGAGGTGAATCTAATTAAATATATCCGATTTTGCTTTCTTCCACAATGTGGACCTATTTGAAGCTTGCTCAGTTTATTTCCAGTAATAAAAGAATTGCACGGCCGAACAAATTACAAAATGTGAACAAAAAAATAGTAATTGGGAAAAACTTGCCAGTTTGAAATTACTTTTATTAGTGAACTCGAAAACAATGTTTCAGACAGCAGTTCTTCATCCGGTTTCCAGTGGAAATGAAGCCTTCAATGGAAGAGTTAGAGTGAAAGAAGAAAGAAACAAATATCATGTGGATGGAATGCTTGAGGTCAAATTTGTAAGCTACAAATCAGTTCAGAGAAGTGACCTTCAAATATACAAATAATAATGCAGTCAATAAATTATTTGGTAAATAATGAAAATTTTAGTAAATAAAAAGTAGAATGTGAATAGAAACAATAATGTTAAAAAAATGAACTCAATGAAGTTATGAATTCATGCTTCGAATAGCGTTATTCAAAAAGATACAACAATAAAACGTATGGGAATTTAATAGAAAAAAAAAGCATAGAGAAGGGCAGTGAATAGAAACCAATGAAATAAATAGATATAAATGTTGCAGGTACAAAAGTGAAAAGGCTAATAAAGAAAACAAAATGGAAAGGATGAAGTCATCGGAAAGAAAAGTCTTTGTTTCAAAAGGATTAATAGTGTTTAATTTCTGAGAGAGAGAGAGAGAGTTGTTTCCATGTTCTCAATTCCTAAGCTGTGTAGTGAACAAATAGATTAATTACAAGTTATGATCTGAAGGTATAAAAGATTTCTTTATCAATTTCTTGTATCTTAAGTATTTGATAGAAAGCACACACTCCATTATATAGCCTGCAAGCTCTTAAATATCACTTACCTTTACTTACCATTCTAATTCCTGAAGCTACCATGGTCACCAGACAAAACTTCAGTACCTCACTGATGAAAATATAATTTCCAGAATTTCCGAAGAGCATCCACTTGTCGTTTATAGATCTAATAAAAATACCAAAAATACTTTAGTCCACAGTGTCATCCAACAGTTTGCTCCTAGTATAGACCCTGATGTAGATAATGTAGCTTTGTGACAACGATATGCATCAGGGTCTGTACTAGGAGCAGATTGTTGGATGGACTAAAATATTTTTGGTATTTTTATTACATCTATGTAAACACAACCAAATATGGCCCTAACAGAAAATTGTGATTACAGCAGTCATTGATGTGTATTTCAACAAAGTTGATTACTCTGTGATCTGCGAGTTAAAAAGAGACATTCTGTACCTTGATCAGACAGATCAACAGACCAAGGAAGAATCTGGACAGTTTTAGTTTGGTAGTTAATATGAAATGAAAGCACATAAAATTTTTATAGTCCACTGTGTAGCATTGATACATACTTCATAGTGTGTAGCCTGTTTGTATGTGTATTAACAATCATTTTGAGATCTGTGAAATTTCAATAATAGTTAACTAACTTAGAAGTTCTTTATAACAAAGCATCAACATTTCATTAATTTTTGAAGTTACAAAAAACACCCTTTTGGAAAAGTGTTTACGAAGTAATATTTACGTTTTGTGTATATAGCTTTGAAAAACGTTTTTTTTACCTCTTATTTAAAAAAAACTTCTTTTTAGAGGTGTAAATTATTCTATCGTTCCTCCTCAAGATATACAGAAAATACAAATCTATCTTGCATGAAAGACTAATGTGATTTTCCCTATTTTTTGAAAACAAATATTACATCTTAACTGTGTGCACAGATGTATATCTATATATGCCTGTCTATTTAAAAGCACTGATTCTTGTATTGGACAGGTTGATCAGAGACTTGCAAATGGTATTACCAGAGTACAGTCATGCAATCAACATTCACTCCAGTTCTGGTTGCCAGAGTTGGGATGCTGTTATGGGATCATGTCGGATTAGTGTACCTCTACCACCTTCAAGAACGTCACCAGATCAAGTTCCTGGTTCCCTGGTGTGGGTTACTCGAGAACAGTATATTTTATTTGGCGATAATTCTCTCTGCTGATAATTATTTCTTATTAGCTCTAAATTTATTTCATCAGTTATTATAAAAGATGGCATGATTAAAAAAAAGTGAATTATATCATGTTGTCACTGACGAACTGAAATTCTGTCATTTTGTTTACTTTAATGGGGAAATTATAACATTTGTTTCTGAGAAGAAAGACTTTGAAAGAGTGGATGTTAATTGTTTCCATTCATATTTATCTGTAATCCTGAGATGAAGTAAAGCAGATGATGTTATCAGGTCCTATTTAAACAGTGACTTTATTTCAGGTTAATACTGTTCTGATGTAATTTAATCATACTTTTAAGTATCATAAAGATTTAACTGTGAAATTTGCCTGTAAGAAAATACATTTAACGCACAATGAACATAGTTAAGAGTATAAAGATTTATGTAAAATCTGATTGTTTTATTAGCATTGATGGACAACTAATAACCTAACATACTGTGGTTCATATAATGGGACATTTAATGTCTCCAAATTAGGGTTACGTTGAATCAATGATTGTAATTTTGCTTTGACTAGAATTGTATAGAATTATTGTCTGTAGTTTTGACTCGTGTAAGTGCTAAATGTTGTATTTCATAAAAAATAACTGCTATATGTCATTACTTATTAACTTCATGTATTCTCACCTATATTTTAGCCTTTATAAAAGGAGCTCATTCTTTGAACAACATTAGATTTTGTGAAAGAAATAGTTGTGCCTAATTTCTTACCTTGAAGATTCTTGTATGATACTTCCCTCACAAGATCAGTTATTCTCATTCAGTGCTGCCCTCTATATGTGAAATTTTCTATGCACAAGACATAATTCTTCCACTCCAACTGTTGCTCATGCAATTCAGCATATATCACCTTTCAACCAACAGGAGTATGACATGTTCATGTAATGCATGTGGCTCCCCCCTATGCTCTTCTACTCAATATTCACTTTTTTGCAGCATTCAAGTTTGAACATGCTCTTTTGTTTTGAAATTCCTGCATATTCGACTTTAGTTTCTTCCAGAAGTGGTTAGTTTTCAACTTGATCAATTCAACTCAGTTATTATATTCGTTTTTATCAATTAATTCAAGTTTATTTCTTTTTGCACTCAAATTTGGCAAACTTTCAGTGCTATGAATTCCAAAATTCATGTTACTGCTTCAGAGGCTAGAGGCTTTAGGTGGAGGTGACCAATGATGAATTCCTTTGCTTTATGTAAAAGGTCAATCATTTAGTCCCACCCTTTTACACAGCTTTTACTAATATTTCTGAGCCCCCCTCGGTGTGGATTCCTGTACATGGTGAGGGGATCTCCGAAGGAAGGTTCTGTTTTGTCTGATGACCTTCTCTGGGATCTAAACATCCACCCACATGTTTGCCGTGCGTGATGACCCGAGGAGGGGAGGAGAGAATCCTGGTGGCTGAGGGGTCCAAACCTAACACACCACTTTGACTTTAAATTCCTGTAGACGAGCCGCCTTTGGGTGGCCCCCCTTGGGTCAGTCGGCTGGTCCACTTGGGCAAGAGTCAACCAAGTACCAGTGTTGGAAGTTCTCAACGGGTGTTGTGGACATTGTGCCTGATGCTGGTGTTTGGGTATAGTGCTCACGAAACCCTGGTGTTGCTGCATTGTCCTTGCATGACTTTGTAGGGCTCCATGGTGGGTGGGGTCAGTGGGTACCAAAATTTTTCATTTTTCCTATGGATCCTCCAAAAAATTTAAATAAAATTGTAAAAAAACAGTCAATGGGTAAGTGACCACGTCTTGAAAACTATTAACAGCAATCTTCAACATCATTAACACATGTACCTCATTTTCTTACATGACATTTTTTTTTGTAAAAACCTTTAGGGCAAATGTCCCCCTTTTTTATTCAGAAGGGACTAGAGGGACTTGTTGGCTCTCCAAAGTCAGTAAAGAAGCTTCGATCTGGTGACTTATTGGTTGAAAGATCCACATCCCAACACAGTGAACTCCTCTTGAATTCAAAGGCAGTTGGGGATATACCTATTGAGGTTACCTTGTGCTACTTTGAATTCTTCACGAGGAGTTATTGTTGAGAGGGATTTGAAGAACGTTCCCGAGTCAGAGATTCTCGCTGGTTTCTCCACTCCAGGAGTTTCTGCAGTGAGGTGCATCTCCACTCGCAAAGATGGAGTTACACTGCCAATAAATACCCTTGTTTTAACATTTACTTCACACGTACACCTGCCACCATCAAGGCAGGTTATCTCATTTGCAGGGTTCGGCCATACATTCCAAACCCTCTTCGATGTTTCCAATATCAGAGATTTGGCCACTCAAAGACATCATGTCGTGGTTCCCTGACATGTGCTCATTGTGGAGGCAAGGACCACGATGCCTATGAATGTGACATAGACCCACATTACATCAACTGCAATGGTTCTCACCCCTCTTACTTTCATTCTTGCACAAAACCGTTGGAGGAAAAAAATGTGCAGCATTTGAAAACAATACATAACATCAATTATCCTGAGGCTCGGAAAGTGCTGCCCACCACTCCATCTCGGACATATGCTGCTGCACTTCATTCCACAACTACAGTGGGAGTGCAGACAGATCTCTCTGTTTTCCTCCAAGAGAATCGTTTTCAAAACAAATGAAAAGCCTTTTGACCTCTGTGGTTAAAAAGGTTGATGAATCGACTTCCACACCTATCTCTGTTCCTCCCATACCTTCCAACAAACCTCAAGATCCACATTCTTTAGTTTCAAATACAGGCATTTCTTCTGATACATCTTTTTCTCTCACCCCCAAGAGGCAAAACAATTATTCGTTCGCATCCTGAATCACAGGATTCCCCTTCCAATAACAAAAACCTGCCCATTCGACCCAGAACAGGATCCATGGAGGTTGATAGACCTCCTCCGACTAAAGACAGTAAAGAAAAAAGACGTGGTCATAAACAGAAGGGTTTTTCAGCCACTTCACCTACCCGTTCTTAAAAATGGCCACCTTGATACAATGGAACTGTCAAGGTTTACGTTCTAATCTGGATGATATCAAAACACTGATTGCTTCCTACCATCCTGTTTGTTTTTCTTTACAAGAAACATTTCTCAAACCTGCTGATACAGTCTCCATTCGGCAGTTTTCTCTGTACAGAAAAGACAGGTTGTGTGATGGTCGAGTACATGGAGGGGTGGCACTGTTGGTTGATCAACATGTGTCCACTTGTCTTTGTCACTCAACACAATCTTAGAGGTCATAGCCATCTGTGCTTCCTTGAGTCATAACATCACTGTTTGTTCTCTCTACCTGTCCCCTGGAGAGACATGATCAATCAGACCTTGATGCTCTCGTTGAACAGTTGTAGTCTCCATTTCTAATCCTGGGGGATTTTAATGGACATCATTCCCTCTGGGGAAGTGATGTTATTGATGGGAGGAGTCGATCTATAGAGCATATGCTCTCTGATCACAATCTTTCTGTTTTCAATACTGGTTCTTCCACTTACTTTTATGCACCTAGTCAGTCCTTTATCACTATTGATCTCTCAGTTTGCTCCCTTTCATTATTCTCCCATTTTTCATGGAGGGTTGACAGTAATCCATTAGGCAGTGATCATTTTCCGATCCTTTTGAGATAGACTGGCTGTGGTCGATTCCACCCTACCCGCGTGCCCCGGTGGAAGCTAGATCAGGTAGACTGGTCCACTTTAACTGCTCTCACAGAACTTGATCATGCCATCGTAGATCAGCCATCAATTGACGACTGTGTAGCAGTGGTAACTGGCTGTATTATACAAGCAGCTGCTCAATGTATTCCAAAAACCTCGACACATTTTCCACGATATACTTGTCCGTGATAGAATCCTGCTTGCCACTTAGCACGGAAGACTCAAAAACGGGCCTGGGATACTTTTCGTAGATATCCCACACTTTCAAACCGTGTTGTTTTCCAATGGGCCCGTGCACATTCTAGGTGGATAAGACGTCAAAGCCAGAAGGAATCTTGGATTAAGTTCACAACTAGGATATCTTCTACCACCAGTTCCAAGATCATGTGGGACATGATTCAAAAGGTTAATGGGCACTACAATTCTGTCCCCCTCTCGATCTTACTCTCTGATTGTTAGGAGGTGACTGATGTCCAGAGCATAGCTGATACTCTAGATGAAAGCTTTTGCTGGGTATCTAGCACTTCTGCTTGTTCCTCCAGCTTGGCCATCAAGACTAGGGCAGAGCAATCACTACTTTCCTTGCAAACTGACTGTTTCTTTGACTATAATTGTCCTTTTACCTTGGTGGAACTGAAAATGGCCCTTTATCGGTCTGCCAGTACGTCTGTTGGACCTAATGATATTCATTATGACATGCTGCACCATCTATCTCCTGCTTCTTTTGATGTCCTTCTGATTGTCTTTAACCAGATCTGGCAGGAGAATGTTTTTCATGATGCCTTGCACCAGGCTATTATTCTACCTTTCTCTCACCCAGGGAAAGATCCCAAGATTCCTTCAAACTACCGTCCAACTGCTTTGATGAGCTGTCTCTATAAGACCTTAGAAAGGATGATTAATGCTCGTCTTGTTTGGTTCCTCAATTCAAACAACCTCCTTTTGCCCACCCAATGTGGGTTTCGATGACAGTACTCTACCAGAGACTACCTAATTCATCTTGAAACATCTATCAGAGAAGCCTTTCTCAAACTCCAACATCTTGTATCAATATTCTTTGACATAGAGAAGGCTTGCGACACAACATGGAGGTTTGGCGTTTTGCGAGACTTCCATACATATGGGTTACGTGGCCATCTACCCATGTTTATTAAAAAATTTTTAATGGACAGGAGATTCCAAGTTCGTGTGGGTTCAACACTTTCCCATTCTTTCGTATATAGGAACTTGGAGTCCCTCAAGGCTGTGTATTGAATGTCACACATTTCAGTATGAAGGAAAATACCATCACTGAATAACTCCCTCTCACTGTTGCGAATGGGCTGTATGTCGACGACTTTCACAACTCATGTCAGTCATCAAACATGAGATATATTGACCGGCAACTACAAACTGCCTTCGATCGTGTACGTAAGTGGACTCTGGCGAACGGCTTTAATTTCTCTCTCTTTAAAACCGAAAGCATACACTTTTTCCATCAACGGGGTATTCACCCTAATTCTGAACTTCATAGCAGTGAAGTTTTGCTGCCAGTGGTCCTGGAGACCAAGTTCTTGGGGCTTATCTTTGATTGTAAGCTGATTTTTATACCACATTTAAAGCAGCTTCAGGTGAAATGCACAAGAGCACTGAACATTATCCGTGTCCTCTGTTCTACCAGTTGGGGAGCAGGTGGATGTTCAGTGTTAAAGATATATCGTGCTCTTATTTGATTGAAACTCGACTATGGGTCAATGGTCTGTGGCTCTGCCAGACCCTCGGCCTTAAAGATGCTGGACTCCATTCATCATCAAGGACTTCGACTCTGCACTGGGGCTTTCTGTACCTCTCCAGTTCAAAGCTTATATGTTGAATCTCATGAACCTTTTCTACACCTTCGCCATTTGCAACTATCTTTACAATATACTTCGAAACTTCGTTCCTTACCAAAGCATCCCACCTGGGAATGTGTTTTCCTTCCTTGGTGGGCAGTACTTTTTCAGAACAGACGATCTGCCATTGCTCCGTTTGGCCTTCACATCTGGGCACAATTGGATGAATTGGGTCTGTCCTTGAATAACATTGCAGATTCCACAGGTCAGCTCATCCCACCATGGCTTATTACAGCCCCCAAATGTAACCTTTCTTTCAGTCACCTAAAAAAGGCAGATACTCCAGATTGGAAGTACCGTCTTTTATTCAATGAATATATTTTGAACAATCATTCAGTTCCCATTTATACAGATGGTTCCAAATCAGGTAATTCAGTGGGCTCTGCTATGGGTCAGTAGTTGTGAACAGAATCCCCTCTACAGCTTCTGTGTTCACTGCTGAACTGTATGCCATATCTCTTGCCCTGGATCATATTGCAGCTGAGCAGTACTCCAACTGCACTATTTATACTGATTCGCTTAGTTCTATTCTTGCCTTGGAATCACTTCATGTTAGCTCACATCCTATTCTCGCTGATATTCAAAACCGACTGGCCCATTTCTCATTAACAGCTACTTGAATCCAGTTTTTCTGGATACCAGGCCATGTTGGTATTCGTGGGAACGAGCTTGCAGACATGGCAGCTAAATCTATCTGCTCCACCACCATATCCCCTATGCCTATTCCGTACATGGACTATGGTCTTGTCTTCAAAACTTGGCTCCATGCCAGCTGGCAGTCCACTTAGAGAAGCAACACGACAACAAGCTTTTTCAAATCAAACCCTGTATGGGACTTTGGCCATCCAGCTTCTGTAAAGTTCGGAAGGAGGAAGTTGTTCTCACTAGGCTATGCATTGGTCACAGTTTTTTAACTCATCATTTTCTTTTATCTGGAACTGATGCACCAATGTGTAGTTTGTGTTACACTCAAATCACTATCAGCCACGTTTTACTTTCTTGCCATTGTTACAATTCTCAACGACGGCAATATTTTAAACATATTTTTTCCTAGGGTAAATCTGTAACATTGGACGGAGTTATTGGTGATGGTGACTCTGTCCACCTTGATAACGTTTTTAATTTTTTAATGGCCATTAATCTTTTTAATCTCATTTAAGTGTTGCATATTTATTCATTACACCTTTTTAATTGTGGCTCCTTTTTTACAGTTCTAATCTCTCTCATTCAATTTGACATTGGACAATGGCCAGAACATTAAATAACTCGACACCAGGAATAGAAAGGCCAACTTCAGGTGACTAACGGTACTGTTTGAACTACTCGTTAGTTGTCCTGGCGAGTTGTTATTATACTTTTGCTGCATATTATTTCACACTTTTACTACTTTACTTTTTAGTACTGGCTATATTGACTCATAACCCAGAACCAGGACTGGAAAGACCAGCTTCAGGTGACTGACAGTGGTTTTTATACTTACCTGTTGGTCTTCCTGGCTGGTTATGGTCATCCTCATTTTGCTAGAGTAAATACTTTACAACTTTCTAGACTGGATGTCACCATTGGTTTTTATGCCATTTGCTATTTTTACCTTCATTTACTTTTACAAATTTTACTCCATTTACTTGACTTTTATCTTTTTACTGGACATTTGGCTACTCATTATTACGATTTTGCTGTGTGTCTTTTAAAACTTCTATTCTTTTACATTTTGATAATAGTTGCTATGACACATAACCTGGAACTAGGACTGGAAAGACCAACTTCAGGTGACTGACTGTGGTTCTTGTACTTACCTGTTAGTCTTCCTGACGGGTTATGTTCTTTACCATTTTGCTAGAGTAAATACCTTACAACTTCTTATACTCTGCCTTCTATCTTAACGTTGTAGACTAGGTGTCAACATTGGTTTTATACTTTTTTTTGTTTTACCTTCATTTCCTCTAATGTCTTTTGCTACATTTACTTTATTTTTCCCCTCGGAGTGGATTCCTGTACGTGGTGAGGGGACCTCCCAGGGAAGGTTCTGTTCTGTCTGGTTACCTTCTCTGGGATCTAAACATCCACCCACGTGTTTGCCGTGCGTGGCGACCTGTGAAGGGGAGGAGAGGATCCTGGTGGTTGAGGGGTCCAACTCTAACACACCACTTTGGCCTTGAATTCCTGTAGACGGGCGGCCCTTGGGTGGCCCCCCTTGGGTCAATCGGCTGGTCCACCTGGGCTAGAGCCAACTAAGTACCAGGGTTGGAAGTTCTCAACTGGTGTTGTGGACATTGTGCCTGATGCTGGTGTTTGGGTATAGTGCTCACGAAATCCTGGCTTTGCTGCATTGTCCTTGCATGACTTTGTAGTGCATCCCCTTGTAGGGCTCCATGGTGGGTGGGGTCAGTGGGTACCAAAATTTTTCCTTTTTCCTATGGATCCTCCAAAAAATTTAAATAAAATTGTGAGAAAACAGTCAATGGGTAAGCGATCACGTCTTGAAGACTCTGAACAGCAATCTTCAACATCATTAACACATGTACCTCTCTTTCTTACATGACATTCTCTTTCGGAAAAATCTTTAGGGCAAATGTCCCCTTTTTTTATTCAAAAGGGACTAGAGGGACTTGCTGGCTCTCCAAAGTCAGTAAAGAAGCTTCGATCTGGTGACATACTGGTTGAAACATCCACATCCCAACACACTGAACTCCTCTTGAAATCAAAGGTAATTGGCGATATACCTATTGAGGTTACACCCCATGCTACTTTGAATACTTCACGAGGAGTTTTTGTTGAAAGGGATTTGAAGAATGTTCCTGAATCGGAGATTCTCGCCGGTCTTTCCACTCAAGGAGTTTCTGCAGTGAGGCGCATCTCCACTCGCAAATATGGAGTTACACTGCCAACAATACCCTTGTTTTAACGTTCACTTCACCACGAGCACCCGCCACCATCAAAGCAGGTTATCTCATTTGCAGGGTTCGGCCATACATTCCAAACCCTCTTCGATGTTTTCAATGTCAGAGATTTGGCCACTCAAAGACATCTTGTCGTGGTTCCCTGACATGTGCTCGTTGTGGAGGCAAGGATCACGATGCCTATGATTGTGACATAAACCCACATTGCGTCAACTGCAATGGTTCTCACCCCTCTTACTTTCATTCTTGTCCAAAATGGTTGGAGGAAAAAGAGGTGCAGCGTTTGAAAACGCCACATAACATTAGTTATCCTGAGGCTCGGAAATTGATGTCCACAATCCCATCTCGGACATATGCTGCTGCACTCCATTCCACAACTACAGTGGAAGTGCAGACAGATCTCTCTGTGCCTCCAAAAGAATCGTTTTCAAAACAAATGAAAAGCCTTTTGACCTCCGTGGTTAAAACAGTAGATGAATCGACTTCCACACCCATCTCTGTTCCTCCCACAACTTCCAACAAACCTCAAGATCCATGTCCTTCAGTTTCAAATACAGGCATTTCTTCTGATACATCATTTTCTCCCACCACAATTACCAAAACAATTATTCGTCCGCGTCCTCAGTCACTTGATTCCTCTTCCAATAACAAAAACCTGCCCACTCGACCCAGAGCAGGATCCATGGAGGTTGATAGACCTCCTCCGAAGAAAGACAGTAAAGACAAAAGACGAGGTCGTAAACCGAAGGGTTCTCCAACCACTTCACCTGCTCGTCCTTAAAAATGGCCACCTTGATACAATGGAACTGTCGAGGTTTACGTTCTAATCTGGATGATATCAAAACGCTGATTGCTTCCTACCATCCTGTTTGTCTTTCTTTACAAGAAACATTTCTCAAATCTGCTGATACAGTCTCCATTTGGTAGTTTTCTCTGTACAGAGGTGACAAGTTGTGTGGTGGTCGAGTGCATGGAGGGGTGGCCCTTTTGGTTGATCAACATGTGCCCGCCCTGTATTTGTCACTCGATACACCCTTGGAGGCCGTAGCCATCCGTATTTCCTTGGGTCGTACCATCACTGTTTGTTCTCTGTACCTGTCCCCTGGAGAGACATATGATCAGTCGGACCTGGATGCTCTCGTTGAACAGTTGCCGTCTCCATTTCTAATCCTGGGGGATTTTAATGGACACCATCCCCTCTGGGGAAGTGCTGTTACTGATGGGAGGGGTCGATCTGTAGAGCATATGCTCTCTGATCACGATCTTTCTCTTTTCAATACTGGTTCTTCCACTTACTTTCATGCACTAAGTCAGTCATTCACTGCCATTGATCTCTCAGTTTGCTCCCCTTCATTGTTCTCTCATTTTTCATGGAGGGTTGACAGTGATCCACTGGGCAGTGATCATTTTCCGATCATTTTGAGAGAGACTGTCCGTGGTCGATGCCACCCTGCCCGTGTGCCCCGGTGGAAGCTGGATCGGGCAGACTGGTCCACTTTCACTGCTCTCGCAGAGCTTGATCCTGTCATCGTGGCTCGGCCATCAATAGACGACTGTGTTGCAGCGGTAACTGATTGTATTATACATGCAGCTGCTCAGTGTATTCCTAAAACCTCAACACGTTTCCCACGATATCCTCGTCCATGGTGGAATTCTGCTTGCAACTTGGCACGGAGGGCTCAAAAGCCGGCCTGGGACGCTTTACGCGGATGTCCCACACTTTGAAATCGGGTTGCTTTCCAGCGGGCCCGAACACATGCTAGGTGGGTGGGACGTCGGAGCCAGAGGGAGTCTTGGATTAAGTTCGCAACCAGCATGTCTTCTGCCACCGGTTCCAGGATCGTGTGGGACAGGATTCGAAAGGTTGATGGGCACTGCACTTCTGTTCCCCTCTCGATCTTGCTCTCTGATGGTCAGGAGGTGACTGATGTCCGAAACATCGCTGGCACTCTGGGTGAAGGCTTTTGCCGGGTATCTAGAACTTCTGCTTGTTCCTCCACCTTCCTGGCCATCAAGACTCGGGCAGAGCGATCACCTCTGTCTTTTCAAACTGACTGTTTCTTTGACTATAATGGTCCCTTTGCCCTGGTGGAACTGGAAATGGCCCTTTATCAGTCTGCCAGTGCATCTGTTGGACCTGATGATATTCATTATGACATGCTGCACCATCTCTCTTTTGATTCTCTTGATGTCCTTCTGACTATCTTCAACCAAATTTGGCAGGAGAGTGTTTTTCCTGATGCCTGGCGCCAGGCTATTGTTTTACCTTTCTCTAAGCCAGGGAGGGATCCGAAGATTCCTTCAAACTATCGTCCAATTGCTCTGACGAGCTGTCTCTGTAGGACCTTGGAAGGGATGGTTTATGCTCGTCTTGTTTGGTTCCTTGAATCAAACAACCTCCTCTCACCCACCCAGTGTGGGTTCCGTCGACAGCGCTCCACCATAGACCACCTAGTTCGTCTTGAAACATCTGTCAGAGAGGCCTTTCTCAACCGCCAACACCTTGTATCGATATTCTTTGATATAGAGAAGGCTTGCGACACAACATGGAGGTATGGCGTTTTGCGAGGCCTCCATACATATGGGTTGCGTGGCCATCTACCCATGTTTATTAAAACTTTTTTGATGGACAGGAGATTCCAAGTTCGTGTGGGTTCGGCACTTTCACGTTCTTTTGTGCAGGAACTTGGAGTCCCTCAAGGCTGTATGTTGAGTGTCACACTTTTCAGTATGAAGATAAATGCCATCACTGAATAACTCCCTCTCACCATTATGAATGGGCTATATGTTGACGACTTTCACATTTCATGTCAGTCATCAAACATGAGATATATTGAGCGGCAGCTACAAGCTGCCCTCAATCATGTGCAGAAGTGGACTCTTGCGAATGGCTTTAATTTCTCTCTTTCCGAAGCTGTATGCATGCACTTTTGCCGCCGACGAGGTGTTCACCCTGATCCTGAGCTTCATATCGGTGAGGTTTTGCTGCCAGTGGTCCCGGAGACAGAGTTCTTGGGGCTTATCTTTGATCGTAAATTGACCTTTATACCACACTTAAAGCAGCTTCGGGTCAAATGCACGGGAACACTGAACATCCTTCGTGTCCTCTCTTCTACCAGTTGGGGGGCAGATCGCTGTTCAATGTTAAAGATGTATCGTGCTCTTATTGGATCGAAACTTGACTATGGATCAATGGTCTATGTCTCTGCCAGACCTTCGGCCTTAAAGATACTGGACCCCATTCATCACCAAGGTCTTCGACTCTGCACCGGAGCTTTCCGTGCCTCTCCAGTTCAAAGCATATACATTGAATCTCATGAACCTCCTCTGCACCTTCGCCGTTTGCAGCTGTCTTTACAATATACTTCGAAACTTCGTTCCTTACCAAAGCATCCCACCTGGGAATGTGTTTTCCTTCCTCGGTGGGCAGTACTTTTTCAGAACGGACGATCTGTCATTGCTCCGTTTGGCCTTCGCATCCAGGCGCAGTTGGATGAATTGGGTCTGTCCTTGGATGATATTGCTGATTCCACATGTCGACGCATCCCACCATGGCTTATTACAGCCCCCAAGTGTGACCTTTCTTTCAATCACCTAAAAAAGGCGGATACTCCAGACTAGAAGTACCGTCTTTTTTTCAATGAATATCTTTCAAACAATCATTCAGTTCCCATTTATACAGATGGTTCCAAATCAGGAAATTCAGTGGGCTCTGCTATGGTTTGCTGTGGGTCAGTAGTTGCACACAGAATCCCCTCTACAGCTTCTGTGTTCACTGCTGAACTGTATGCAATATCTCTTGCCCTTGATCATATTGCAGCTGAGCAGTACTCCAACTGCACTATTTATACTGACTCGCTTAGTTCTATTCTTGCCTTGGAATCACTTCACATTAGCTCACATCCTATTCTAGCAGATATTCGAAACCGACTGGCCCATTTCTCATTAGCAGCTACTTCAATTCAGTTTTTCTGGATACCAGGCCATGTTGGTATTCATGGGAACGAGCTTGCAGACATGGCAGCTAAATATGTATGCCTCAGCTCCATCACCCCTATGCCTATTCCGTACATGGACTATGGTGTTGTCTTCAAAGCTCGGCTCCGTGCCAGTTGGCAGTCCACTTGGAGTGAACAACGCGACAATAAACTTTTTCAAATTAAACCCAAAATTGGAGTTTGGCCATCTAGCTTCCGTACAGTTTCGGAGGGAAGAAGTTGTTCTCACTAGGCTACGCATTGGTCACAGTTTTTTAACTCATCATTTTCTTTTATCTGGAACTGATGCACCAATGTGTAGTTTGTGTAACACTCAAATCACTATCAGCCATGTGTTACTTTCTTGCCATCGTTACAATCCTCAACGACGGCACTACTTTAAACATATTTTTTCCCAGCGTCAGTCTGTAACATTGGACAGAGTTATTGGTGATGGTGACTATGTCCACCTTAATAACGTTTTTAATTGTGGTGTTATCTCTGTCAATTAATTATTTTTCACCTAATTCTTACCTACTACTTTTTGTTTTTCTTCCCTCCTTGATAATTTAGCTTTGCTGTTCCCTCCATACCTCAAAGACTGATGCTTCTAATGTTTCTTGTTATCTATTTCAGGGATAATTTCTAAATTATGTATTTCTCTTGGTTTTAATCACATGGCTCCTTTTAGTTGTGGCATTAGAGGTTATGATATTGTATTGACTTCAATCTCATTTACCCTCGATATACCTGAGATTTTCAGTGTGGCTTCCCTTTCATTGACTTTGCCTTCAATACAATCTTGGAAATTATTGGGCCTTGAGTGTCATTTGTACACTTACATTTCACTCTTAAATGTTGTAGCCGTTTGTCTCTTTCGGAGCTCTTCATTTGCTTTTTCGTTTTTCAGAAGCAGTTCAGTAATTCCTCTGACATTGAGCTATTGAAACGTGTTCCCTTTCCTTCCTGGGGTTTTGTTTCCCACCTTTTAATTATCCCCAAGACAACATTAGATTGGCAGCCTATAATCAATTGTTCTTTTTTCAACCTCTCCATTTCAATATCAAAGTTCACCTGAGAGTTCTTCTTTCCCAGAGATAGGTGTTTTCTTCTGAGTTGTGGATGCCATATGTGGATGCTTATCATGTTTACCTCATGTGATAATTTCACCATATTCCCTTCGTTGTCTTCAATTTGTTCCTCTCAGATTGGTTAATTCAGGCTTTCCCTTTGTAGTTTCTTTGACACCTTGCATATTTCAGTTGGATTGTTTGCACATCATTTTCATGCTCAGGCACTGCAATTTCATTAGTATATGACCAGCTGGCTTCCTCTGTCTTCTTCTGAACTGGAATCAATGACGTTTACTCAACATCTACTTTCTGTGGTAGCTCAGATAGGCTGGTTGGTCAACATGCAGAATCCTTTCCTCTAACCCACTGACTGTATTGTCCAATTGGGGATATTTTTGAACTCAAATGTCTGTTGAGATTTGCCTTCTCCTCATGACTTGGTTTTATGGAAGTTTAGTTCACTATGTTTTCTTGACTCGGTCACTTACTTTATGATCCCAACAGAGGCTGTTTCTGGAACAATGGAATCTTAATCAGGATTATTTTTTTTATTCTCACTTCCCGTCCATTCTGAATAGACAGTGATGTACTTGTCTGATGTTCTCACTCCTATGCAAATCCATCTGAGTAATATTCCTTTACTTAAAGAGACAGTGATGTTGAGAAAATTAATTTGTGAAGCAGATTAATCATAGGTAAACTTGATTGTTCTGAAAAGTGTTGACATCAGAAATAAACTTGGTGATTTAGAACCAGCTGCCCAAATGAAAAATGTCATCTGTATAATGTTTTAACCTGTGCGGTTTTACAAGAAACTTCATTATAAAAGTTGATTTTAAATATGGCCCAGAAATATACTGGCATAATTTCGAACGATCTTGGGATCCATTGCAGTTCTGTTAACTTGAAGATAAAGTTTGTTATTGAATTTGTTTACAAATAAGAGCATACTGGCAAGGCCAGTCGCTGCTTGAGATTTTGATGGGTTAGAAAGGGTTAGGACATATTTCAGAACTTAAAGTCCATCATATAGAATATTAGTGTAAAAGGAAGAATTGTCCATTGTGCACAGAAGTCTACAAACACCCGTCACCACAAATTTCCTCTTCAATGTTAAGAAAGTGAGTCATGTTTTTTTATGTTAGAAAGGAGAGTGTGATGAATATTTTTTATCTGGTGGTTGACAAAAGAAAACAGCTTTTCAGTATTCATGTTTGTGTCAGGAATTATGGGCTTGTCAGAATCATAAAGTTTTTTTTGATAAGAGATAAAATCTACCTTGACAAGTCTCTCTCTGTTAAGTTGATTTATTGAATCTACGGGTTTTTTCTAATACCACGAATGTTTTTACTTTTGTAATTCTAAGAAACCATAAATGAAAGCAAGTACCTGTCGGACACACGCCTGGAACTTAGATATTCTTGGATCACTAAACATATCAAAACCTGTTTGTTATTGTTCATTCCACGAATTATGTGATAGCACAGATATCATCACTTTCACTGTATTACAAGTATGCTTTCTGAAGAACAAATTATTTGTTGACAAAGTGCGAGAGGTAAACAAGGAGACCGATTTGCAGTCTGATTAATCACTTGTAACGAAGTGTTACTGGTTTCGACGAATTAATCCCATAATCAGTACTTCTGATGGAAGAAAACTGTCGAGTTAACAAACAAAATTTAAATTAGATTATTTAAGATTTACTTGTCACAAATGTGGTTAACTTTGACTCGACAAGACTTGATAAATAGTTTTATTGATAAAGATCGTGAACATAATATATTTGAAGAACCAAATACAAGTATAACAACCTTTTTCTTTCGACTCAATTTTTGTTGATGATCTGAGTAAGAGGACTGATTTATTTTAAATTCTCGCAAAGCTACACGAGGGCTATCTGCTTGGCTTCCCTAATTTTACAATGAAAGATTAGATGGAAGCAGTTAGTCACCACTGCCAACTCTTAGGCTACTCTTTTACCATGAATGATGAGATTGACCGTCACATTATAACGCTTTCGTGGCCGAAGAGGAGCGAACACCTTTAGTGGGATGAAGATTCGAGCCCACGATCATCAGATTGTGAGTCAAGCATCCTAATCAACTGGTCACAAAGAAGAAGACAAACGAATAGCCAGGCGATTTTGACACAACTTTACCAGATGAACCTTGTCAGTTCTGACCGAGAAATAGATTTAGACTTATTGTAATCTTTAACATCAGCTTGACCTTTCATGATGCTGTGTCATCAGGTGAGCTCCAACAGGAGAGAAAGGGAAATTAACGTTATTCTTTATCTGAACACGTAATAAACACCTTACGAAACTCAATGTGACAAGGTTAACTGTCAGATTTACAAATAAAAAAATTGGCGCCATATTTATTTTTTAAATATTCAGTAAAGAACATGCATATTTTCATATTATGTTTATAAAGTTTGAAACTAGTAAACTCTGAGAATGCCCTTTCTTAGCACTGGCACCAAAGTTATAATTGTCTTGGTATTGATCAAGAGAAGTAATCTATTTGTGCACGTGACTATGAAAAAAAAATTAAAGTATACATCAGGAACGAGAAACGGTTATATTTATTGCCTATGACGAATTCTGGTTCTTCATTATGGCACGGCATGGCCATAATCTGAGGGTCTCGGGTTCGAATGCCAGTCACACCAAACATGCTCATCCTTTCAGTCGTAGGGTCATTATCATGTAACAACCGATCCCACTATTCGTTGGTAATATTGTAGTTCAAGAGTTGATGGTTGGTGGTTGTTGTTTTGAATTAAGCACAAAGCTACACAATGGGCTATCTGTGCTCTGCCCACCACGGGTATCGAAACCCGGATTTTAGCGTGTAAGTCCGCAGACATACTGCTGAGCCACTGGGGGGCATGGTTGGTGGTGATGACTAGCTGCCTTCCCTCTAGTCCAGTGGTTCGTAAACTTGTTGGAAGTACTGAACCCCGGAAAGTTTCGTATTTGCATTCACTGAACCCTTCGTAATTGGAAGAATAAAATAAGATTTTTTTTCAAATTCAAAACATAAGTAGATATTTTATTAGTGCAAAAAAATGAACCATGCATCAGTTGCACACAATATCAGTGTGATCAAAGAACAAAACCAACACATGAATTTCACACAAAAACATAATAAATATTCACTGCAAATCAATGTGACATTTACTATTGCCTTTCAGAGACAAGTTTAGAAATGCGCTGCTTCACGTTGCCAAGTGCCACTCTCATATTTTTGCAACAAAGTCTGTTCCTTTTCTTTGTGTTTGTCTACCATTTTCGGAAAGGATTGCTTACAAAGATATGTTGTAACAAACGGTATGAGTATCTCGGGGGCTTTCTTAGCAATTAGAGGGTACGTTACGATTTGGTGACACCAAAACGTTGAGAACGTTGTTGTTCTGAAAAGTTGCTGTTGAACCTGGCTCTGCTGAAGCTCAGTTATTTCGGCGAGGTATTCATCATTGACATCTGCTGTCGCAACACTAAACGTGAACAGCTGTCTCATCCATGCTGGATATGACTCTCTGGTGGGGAAGTATCCGTCAAGAGACTTTGCGAGCTCATCTAAGTGCATGGCAATTGCTTGCTTCAGTTCCCCGGGTACAGAAATGTCTCCGATTTTAGACACATCTTCGATCTTACTTACACAGTCGTCCAGTAGGGGAAAGTTTGCGAAATTATCATTCTTTGTTCGTCGTTTCCATAACGGTAGCCTTCAGATTTTCTTCTGCTTCGATGATGTTGACTCCACTGCCCTGCATCTTTTGATTGAGAGCATTGAAGATATCGGCCATGTACGTCAAAATGAGAATGAACTCAAATTTTCCAAAGCAATCTACATGACAATGTTGGTGCTATTGCAAGAACAGGGCTAATTCCACACACGATTCAGCACTTTTCCCTGGGATAACCACCGAACGTTAGAATGGTACAGAAGTACCTCGAATTCAGAGCCCATTTCATTACTCAGCTCATTGAAGATGCGGTGCTTCAGGGCACTATTTCTCATTCTGCTACAATTTTTAATACTTCTGCCAGTTTGAAGGCAAGGTTTTTGTTGCCAACGCCCCTGTTCAGAACACAGTGCGTTACAATGATGTGTGGTGCATCAGCTTTCACCAGCGCACCAAAACCAGAGTTTCATCCCAACGTGACTGGAGCTCTATCCGAACAAACTGTCGAAACCATAACTCACAAAAGATCGTTGTCCCTGAAGAAGTCATCTACAAGTTTCTTCACGTCGGCTGCCTTAGTTGTTGTTGTAAGAGGCTTACAAAATCAAAAAATCTTTAATCTCGTCGTTCTTCACATAGCATACGAATACAAGTTGGCTTAGATTGGAAACGTCGGTTGTCTCGTCGAGTTGAAGGCTGAATTTTGCTGGGCTTGAAATCAGATCTGCAACTACTTGAGCCAAGATGTCATTGCTTATGTCATCTATTCTGCTGCTGATGGTGTCATTTGAAAGAGGAATTTGGGATAACTTATTTTCAACAGCTTTTCCCAGCATGATATTCACCATCTTCAACGTAGCTGGTTTTACAAGTGCTTCACCAATAGTTTGTGGTTTGTCCTGCTTTGCGATCTAGTACACAACTTTGTACGATGCTGTAAGGATCGATGGGCACAAGGCAGAGTACAGGCAAAGTAGCATTTTCATTGAACCTGTCTCTCTTTACCTTGAATTCAGTAAGTTTTGTGTTCTTGTATTTCCCATCTCCATGCAGCTTTAGGGAGTGTTCTCTCAGTTTTGCTGGTGCTAGACTATAACGACCGACGAAGAAATTGTCGATTCACCTTCCACAGAAGAGGAAGTGGTGTCCCCCGAAAAGACACCACCTGCTGAAGATGTGTAATTTTTAATGTTAAGGCTTAATATCTTAATAATTGTTTTTATTATTTCAGCAATAATGAACAGTATTGTAATGGGAGGGTTTTAAAAGTCCAAATGCACATAAATATATACGTAAAAATCGGCGATCCCACTTCGCGGAAAATCTCCTTTCGCGGGGGGTTTTGGAACGCATCTACCGCGATACACGAGGGAACATTGTATTCAGGTTATAATTCTACTTGTCGATCGATCAGGTAGGTGAAAACTTGTTTTCCGACGCAGGTACCGCCATATAGAGGGCGTTTCATAAGAGAAATCTTAAGATAATGCTACAAAATTTTAATATTTCCGGCCCAGGTTTTACTGTATGGGTATTTCCTCACAGAGTTTTCGAAGGTTTAGCCGATGCGGGCGCTGTATTACGATGACGTCAGGGATAACGCGACGCGCGATAGTTGAAGTGGCGTTACAATGACAATTACATTACGGTTGGAGGAAGAGGTCAAAGAGAACCTGACCCTCCAGGGCAAAATACCCAGATACATTACGGTTATCTGTGCGGTTGCCAGATGATCGCAGAATCCGTTTGATAAATCAACGAAGTCATTAAAATAAACCTATCATGCTCTATACCGAAGTTGATGTTTTCTGTAAATGTATTATGTTGACTACGTGAGCATAGGCTGCACTCCTGAGATATATTAAGGTTCGATTAATGGTTTGTTTGTTTGTTTGTTTTGGAATTTCGCACAAAGCTGCTCGAGGGCTATCTGTGCTAGCCGTCCCTAATTTAGCAGTGTAAGACTAGAGGGAAGGCAGCTAGTCATCACCACCCACTGCCGTGTATTGTAGGCTTGGCAAGGCCGAGCGCGTTAAGGCGTGCACTCGTAATCCGAGGGTCGCGGGTTCGCGCTTGCGTCGCGCTAAACATGCTCGCCCTCCCAGCCGTGTGGGTGTATAACGTGACGGTCAATCCCACTATTCGTTGGTAAAAGAGTAGCCCAAGAGTTGGCGGTGGGTGGCGATAACTAGCTGCCTTCCCTCTAGTCTTACACTGCAAAATTAGGGACGGCTAGCACAGATAGCCCTCGAGTAGCTTTGTGCGAAATTCCAAAACAAACAAACAAAAAATAGCCATGTATTGGGTTACTTTTCTACCAAAGCATAATGGGATTGACCGTCGAATTATAATATGTGATGGGGATTCGAACCCGCGACCATCGGATTTCGGGTCCAGTGTTTTAACCACCTGGCCATGCCACGTACATCATTTAAATGACACCCGTTATTACAATAATGGACTAATGTTGTAACAAACATTTTACTAAGAATGCTATTCATTAACCGATAATGTTATTGCATTTCAAATAACCAGTGTTTGTGTATTTTGTCCTTTAACAACTATAAGAAATACCAACAGCTGAAACATCTATAACAACTATTGAGAACTTGATGACGTATATTTAGGTAATAAATTGGTTTGTGTTGTTTGTTATTAAACACAAAGGGCTATCTATGCTCTGCCCACCAGAGGTATCGAAACCAGGTTTGTAGCGGCATAAGTTCGCAGACGTGCCACTGGGAAAAAGGTATAAGTGAGTGCACATACTTTTCAGGAGGAGGGATAAGAGAACCCCAGTTTTCGGCGTGAGAGGCGGAGATTCTCACTACTGAGGGCATATGTAATAAGAATTCTATTCATATCGGCGGTTACCAGCCCAACTGACTCGAATTTGAGTCATTTTTTTATATGACACGCTTGTTCTGAATAAAAACAACACATAACTTTTAATTAGTTATGTTTCGTAAAACAACACGTACCTTTGAATATTATAAGCGATAAAAATTCTTTATAAAATTACAGACGAACGCCTTATTGAGTGTACCTCATTCGTCTTAGAAAGCAGTTGGATACCGTGTCGATTTGAAATGTACTAATCTATAATGCAATGTACAAAGTACAACGAATTTCCTGATGCTATAACCATTATGCAACTGAACAAAATATAACACAGTGAATTACAACGTTCTACGTCTAATACCGTCAGTCTAGGTTTGTGAAACGTTTGATTATTGACAAATTTACTGAAAATTACATGGCCGTCTGCTGCCATCTTCAATAGTTGAAGTGAGCCATATAAAGTTAATAGAGAACAAAGACATGGGAGGAAACACACTTGTGTCGTTATAAAGTCTTTATTTGCAATGATGTGAAGGGTTTCTGGGGACAGTTATATTTATTAACAAGTTGACTAAATTAATAAAAATAAATATTACAAGACATGGACACGGTGTTTTTCTTTTGAATACGTGACCAGAATGAATAATGTATAAAATTCTAAAATGGTCCAATTATATACGATTACTTTGTTCTTTGTTTTTTTCGTTTCAATTGCGTTCTGTTGACTCTGTTGTTTAATGTTTGGCGATCCTTTGAAATTATTCAATGCTCCCAGGTGACACAGCGGTATGTCTGCGAACTCACACTGCTAGAAAGCGTGTTTCGATACCTGTAATAGGTAGAGCACAAACCATTGTGTGTTACTAAGCGCAAAGCTACACAAAGGCATCCATGTTACTTACGAAAGTTTTTAACCATACAGTTAACAATTGTTTATGAACTAAATTATATCTTTGTACATTGTATTATAGATCAGAACGTTTCAAATCGACACATCATGCAACTGTCCAGCAAGATGCATGAGAACTGTCGTGAGTTCTTCCTTAGTGTCTGCTTGGCATGGCCAGATGGTTATGGCGCTCGACTCGCAATCCGAGGGTCGCTGGTTCGAATCCCCGTCATATTAAACATGCTCGCCCTTTCAGACGTGGAGGCATTATAATGTGACGGTCAATTCACTATTTGTTGGTAAAAGAGTAGCCCAAGAGTTGGCGGTGGGTGGTGATGACTAGCTGCCTTCCCCGTAGTCTTGCACTGCTAAATTCGGGACGGCTTGTGCAGATAGCCCCCATGTAGCTTTGCGCAAAATTAAAAAAAACAAAACAAAAACTCTCCATTTAGCGATGATAGTCATAAAGACGAAGCTGGGTGCAGCAAAGGAAGGGATAAACACTGTTGACAGTGGGAAACATTTGTCCCAGTTGCAGTGTGTGGGGTTGGGAGCACTGAGAAATATATATCCCAGCCACAATTAAACTGGGAACAAAAAATTTTAAGGACCAGAGTAAACGAGTTGGCGGTGGGTTGTGATGACTAGTTGCCTTCCCTCTAGACTTACACTGCAAAATTAGAGAGGGCTAGCGCAGATAGCCCTCGTGTAGCTTTTCGAGAAATTAAAAAGAAATAAATCAGATCTTCCTTTTTCAGTTGGATGAATATGTGTCATCAGAATCCTTCTAGAGAATATCTCGTGAAACTCGTGCTTTACTTCCTACAGGTCAGGAGAGACATAATGAATCTTAAGTTGGTGTTTCTTTGGGGCCAGGAGCTCTTTATTAGATTAACAGTCAAATCCAAATATTCGATCACAGCTTTTTCCTTGAACATAAGGTATGTATTTTTCGTGAGAATGTCCAAAACGAACAATAGTCCATGCCATTCTACGGCGTGGCAAGGTCAGATAGTTAGGATGTATGACTAGCAACCTGAGGATTGTGCGTTCGAATCGCCGTCCTACAAAATATGTTCGTCCTTTCAACTATGGGGGCATTATAATGTGACAATCAATGCGACTATTCGTTGATAAAAGAGTATCCCACGAGTTGGTTAGTAGTCTTACACTACTGAGCTGGAGACAGCTAACAAAGATAGCCGCCGTGTGGCTTTGCGCGAACTTCAAAAAAGAAACAAACAAACCAGACAATTTACAGGTTTACCCAAACCCACTGTCTTACTGGATATACATAACTTTACAATAAAAATCTGAATATTCATTATTATTTAAGTGAAGTAAGTATAGGTCTTAGAATAAGAGGCGCATTTCTTATAACTATAGATTTTACAATCATTGTAGTGTGGCTATTTGTAACCTTTCTTTAGTTGAACTATGAAGCTAAGAATAGTATTGGATTACAGGTAAATTTGTAGTACAGGTTGACCCTTTTTCCTGATATGTTAAAACAGTAAATGAAGCAATGTGAAAGAGCCTCACAAAAAGAAGAAACAATGTATACTCGTGATTGACACAGCAAAGATATCCTATTGTGTAGCCTTGTGCTTAATTACAGACAAACAAAGAGTTGTTACAGTTCTTTTTATCTACAGTGTGCTCCTTCATGCACAGTTTTGCACGAAACACGTAAAGAAATGAAATTCCAGTCTTTAAGCGCATTAGGTATATAAAACTTTTGTGCGTACGTGCATATTGTAGGGAGAAGAAAGAGCTATTTTTTTACTATTAATAATAAGAAATCCAACAAGAACTCCCCGAAACTCCAGCTACTACACAAAGTAGCACTGTCATTGTTGAATAGACATCGGTTTCGTGGTTGCCGAAGGAGTCATTAGGATGAATAAGGCCTAAGGGCTTCCAGTACAAATCGATGGTCGAGTTTATTTGGCTTGTGAATGAGACAGGAAGGCGGTTTAATGAGCCGTAAAATACGTTTAAAAGTAGCTAGGCCTGATCTGAAATGCGTGTCGAACGACTAGGCTTCTGTGGCCGGTAGCTGTAATATCTGGCGTGGCGCCAAACGAACAAACGACATTTTAAAGTTTGAACAGCAATAACTGGGAAACGACATGTGGCTGCCGACAAAAATGGTAACACGCAAATACACAAATTGATTTTCAAATTAAAATGTTCACTAGTCTATAATAATTAGATTAATTTCTTATAAAAAGTAACACATTTTTAACAGATGTTGTCATGCTATAAATAACTATATTAAGAAAATTGTAAATCGAAAATTCCGTGTTCATAATATTAAATTTAAGAACTTCCATAGAAATTTTATTTTAATGTTACAGAGTTGAACTTTAAGAAATTTTTATTCGTTTACCATTCATATCAGTTTTTATCCCTGAAACTAACGAAGCTCAGACACGTCCTAAAATTTCACTAGCGTAAGCGCTACTAAAATTCATACATTTTTTGACCTTATGAACATAAAACTTAAATCAAAATACATTAGTTCGATTACAAATCGTATTTTCCATATCTTGACTTCCTTTTTTTTTTTTTTTTTTTAAGAGAATACTAAACATAACTGAAAAAACAAATAAACCTGAGAAGTCACATGAGCTCAGATTTTATTTATCCCCTGGAAACTATTGTTGGTTTGTTTGTTTGTTTGTTTGTTTTTGGAATTTCGCACAAAGCTACTCGAGGGCTATCTGTGCTAGCCGTCCCTAATTTAGCAGTGTAAGACTAGAGGGAAGGCAGCTAGTCATCACCACCCACCGCCAACTCTTGGGCTACTCTTTTACAAACGAATAGTGGGATTGACCGTGACATTATACACCCCCACGGCTGGGAGGGCGAGCATGTTTAGCGCGACTCGGGCGCGAACCCGCGACCCTCGGATTACGAGTGCACGCCTTAACGCGCTAGGCCATGCCAGGCCAAACTATTGTTGGTTTATTCTTCTATGCACATTACAAATAAGCATAGCGTTTTCTTGCCATACGAAACGAATTTATCGAAGCTTATGATGATTATGGCAAAGAATAAGAAAAAACAAGTGTTTCTCTAGTTTGTTTGTTTGTTTTGAATTTTGCACAAAGCTACGCGAAGATAAACGTTTCTAATTTAGCAGGGTAAAATTAGTGGAAAGGCAGCTAGTCATTACCACCCACCGCCAATTCTTAAGCTATTATTTTACCAACGAACAGTGCGATTGATCGTTACATAATTTCGCCCCCACGGCTGAAAGGGCGAGCATGTTTGGTGTGACGGTGATTCGACTCTCGAGCCACGGATTACGAGTCGAGTGCCTTAACCACCTGGCAATGCTGTCCTGTGTTCCTTTAGTTAGGCCTATAGATATATTCGTATAATTAGTACAACTAAGAAACTCGATCTTCGTAATTGTCTGAAGTTTTAATCATGGTGTCAAGCAGAAACAAACTACAGAACGTTAGATCCTCCCTCAGTGACCCAGCGGTAAGTCTGAAGGCTTACAAGACTAAAAACCGGTTTAGGTACCCGTTGTGAGCAAACATTTCCCATTGTGATATCTTCTCTGACTTTTCCTTTTTAGGTTATCAATGCTGTTGGTGTTGACGGCCTTACTACGCGCCCTATTAGCGGGTCATGTTGATACTCATATCATACTCAGAAAACTAAAAACTAAAAAAAAACAAACCAAATGAAGACAATATAAACATAATTTTAAAGAAATAAACACCTCTATTTCTCCCTTATCGTTTGTTCTTTTGCATTCTTTATCTCATTGGAAAGTTGGGGTAAATCAGCTGACCCTTCCTGAAGTTACAATTTAACGAGCTTGTTCAATCGTATCAAACTTTACAAAAAAAAGTTCCCTGTATTTTTTAGAAGAAAACAACATGGTCACTAGTTTCAGTTAAATATGTTTTTAGAAGTGCATGTAACTTATCTGTTAAATGTTTTTGGCGAAATTTTAGCCTATTTCCTAAATTTCTAAAAGATTTTCGAGTGTAAGAATATACAGTGTACTATATGTGTATGCAAAATACTAGTTATTGTCAGTATTGTTATCAACTGAACTTTCGAGAACCTAGCCTAAAGTTTATAAATTGGCGTGCCGAGAGACAGTTATATATTGTTGGTTTGCTACAGCAATATATTATAAGCCTGGGAAGCTAAACTTATGATAAATGCTTAACCATCGAGAAAATACAGACATTTTCAGGAACATTTATAGATTTAGAACATTGAAAACAGTTTAACTTCAATAAATTAATTTCGAATGTTAGTATTTCTACGAACATATTGTGTAACTTCGGCGCACGTGAAATCATCCAAGAACAGAGAGGTAGCTAGTTACCCGTTAAGTGAATTGTATTGATATTAGCTCGAGTGTGTGTGTGTTTTTATAGTAAAGCCATATCTGCTAAATTCACCAAGGGGAATCAAACCCCTGATTTTAGTATTGTAAATTCGTAGACTTTCTGCTGTACCAGCAGGGGACAATTTAAATTCGAAATTAATTTGCTCATCTTGAACCGTCGCTAAGATATCCAGTTCCATACCAAATAGAAGACTCTATTTTGTAAGTTTATGAAACATTTGTAAATCACTATTTGTAGTAACTATTATTGAAAACTCTGTTATTGTTTGTATATCAAAATACATTTGTGTTAAAAAAGAAAATTCTTAATATCATCTTGGCGGTCAATATCATAAACTTAATATATATCAACATTAAATGAACTTCTTAACACAGATTAAAGTTTAACTGAGTTTTAGGCTATTCCATATTGTAATATGTAGCACAATAAGTTGGAAACTCAGCCTGAATAAATTATAATACGTAACACTGATTATTCAATTTGATTCTTATCACTAAAAGTTATAAAACAAAGTTGTGTTTGAATTTCATGCAAAGTTACATGAGGGCTATCGGTCCGTAATTTATCAATGATAGACCAGAGGGAAAGCACCACCCACCGCTAACTCTTGGGCTACTTTTCTACCAATGAATAATGGGATTGATTGTCATATTATAATGATCCAAAGGCTGAAAGGGCGAGCATGTTTGATGATGGAGACTCGAACAGGCGACCCATAGATTGCAAGTACAGCGCCCTAACTATCATGACATGCAAGGCCATAAAATTAAGCACATCATAGTTTCTTTCTTGATTGAGTCTGACATCATGAGCTATGTTTCAGATTTCCATATCATGAAACTATTCTCAGTTTAAACTCTTAGCTTTCTGAGTTCTTTCAAAACAGAGCTTCCAGAATTGAAATAAACAATTACAAATAAACATTCTCGCTACCCTAAGTTATTATTCGCCATGTCAAATAATTATATTTAAATAGTCTAGAAGCTAGGACACTTGAGTTTAATTCCGGACAAACGAATATGTTACATATGTTGCATAGGAATATGAAAAAAAAGAACAAACTGATGGGTTTGTATATGATGACGAACCTTAATCATATGTTAATTTAAAATATTTTTTTCACCTTCAGCTCAGGAGTTGTAAATGTTAGCAACGAGGCTGCTGATGATACTTTCATTTAATATCAGTTTTTACTCCAGATTTGTTATTTATTGGAATTATTAACTTTTTTCGTGATGACGAGAAATCCACTTGAAGTAAGAATGTATTCTCAAGGTCAAGACGGCTCGTATGGGTATTAAAACTTTAATTAAAATAAAGTACAGAACAACGTTTCGACTTTCTTAGGTCATCTTCAGATAAATAAAGAGAGAGATTGCAAATGACCGTTGCCGGACACATGTTTTAGGGATGAGAGTATAAATAAGTACGGGATTGTAGGGGGCGTTACAGTTGGATGTTAGGTTATTAATTAGTATAGGTATAAAGGTGTTTCCTTATATTGGTTTACATTTGGTTTTAGTTATTGTATAAGTAGGACTTCTTTTAGTTTGCGTTTATTTATATTTGTTTTCTCACTTAGTATGTGAGTGTTTTCTATCGTTATGTTGTTTTTATTTTATGTGCAGCGTTCAGAAACGTATGAAGGTATATTTTTTTGTTGTTCTTTGAATCTGGTTTCCATTTTTTGCTTGTTACTCCATTATAGAAGTCATGGCAGTTATTGCATTGTATTTTATAAATGATGTTGGTTTGCATTTGTCAGTGTAGTTTTAAAATAGTATGTATATATTCATATAAAACTAAAGTGCTTACTATGTAGACTGCAGCGCCCCCAACCATTCCGTACCTGTTTATACTTTTATCTTTAAGACAATTTACCTGGCAAAGGTCAGTTGCAGTCTCTCCCTTTGTTAACCTGAAGATGACCTAAGAAGGTTAAAACGTTGTTCTGTACTTTATTTTAATTAAAGTGCTAATAACAAAACAAACCGTCTTGAGAATACAATTGATTTTCTTATCCTTAATACGCAGTTCAACTGAACTTTTTCTTTCGAATTTATAAAGAAACGCCAAGCATGGCCAGGTGATTAAGGCACCAACTCGTGATCTAAGGATCGCGGGTTCGAATCTCCATCGTTCCAAACATGTTCGCTCTTTCAGCCGTGGGGGGGGGGTTATAATGTGATGATCAATCCCGCTATTCATTGGTAAAATTGTAGTCCAAGAGTTGGCGGTGGGTTATGATGACTAGCTGTCTTTCCTCTATCCTTGGACTGCTAAATTAGGGACGTCTATTACAAACAGCTCTCTTATAACTTTGAGCGATATTCAAAATATAGTTTAACGTTTTCTGACTGTCTTTTAGCCGTTATTTTGATTTTTCTCTCGTATTATTTACATTTATTCATTGCAAGCTACAATATTTCATGTTGTTTAGTATTCCTCATTGTGTTACTGGTGCAGAATAATAACTTAGTGCTTTTATGTTCGTCTGTCCGTCAGATATAGTTTCGTAAACATGAAGTGTTAAATTTACCTTGTTTGATTCCTATTCTTGTACAAAACACCACAAGGTACTTTGTTTTTAACCTTCGTACAAAAGACTTCTTTACTATGCAATGAAATGCGTCGAAAATTCAATAGCATCAACAATTTCTTGTTTATTTCAATAAATACAAGTGTACACAAACTGCTATCCTTTTGAAAACTGTCTATACCTTGTCTAGAGCTCGTGTTATTATTGTATTTAGGTAAAGATGGATCACGTAAACTACACCATTGTAACACTGATGATGTTCGATGTCTAGTTCCGAAAACGGTATATACTCTTAGACTGTGAAACACCTGAAAGAAGAACATGTGTATTAGATTATAGCACATATCGCATTGTCAAATGGAGCAATTTTCTGAAATGCAGAATAAATCATCAATAAAGAGAAATGTAAGTAAACGTCAGATAGCAGAACAATTTAAGTGAGTTTCGTTAAGTTTGTTTTCTCTAGTGAAATCTACACAATATGCTCTTTCTATCGTGGCGAATCGAATGGTGTATTTTAGCGTCATAAGTCCATATATTTGCTATTGACTCACCAGAGGAGAATTCACTCAGTGACTTATTATTATAAAACAATAAAAAATAAAACAGCTGAAAGGGTATCTGTTTGTTTGTTGCTAAACGCAAAGCTAGACAAAGGGTAATCTGTCCGGTGCTCAGCACGAGTATCTAAACCCGGTTTTTAACAATATGAGACTTTAGAGATACAGCTAGGCTGTTGGAGGGGCCAGGCACAACTGCAGAAAAAATACATTTCTCCTATAAAATAATTAACAATTTACAAAGACATAATTAGAGAATCAGTTAACTTTGATGGCTGGCACAATATTTGTAACAAATTAATATGTACACACACACACACACATATGTCGCTTCTTCTTTGTGGGTATGTTGGATTTTAAATACCCAAAAGGGTCAGGTGCAAAATACCTCTTCTTCTATCACTAACTTTCATGTCAGCCACTACTATGTTGTTGTTGTTGTAGTGCTTTAGAACCAGAGTAACCCACAGTACTCCTGTTGTTGTAGAACCAGAGTAACCCACAGTACTCCGGCCCTTTTCAGCCGAAATAGCAGTCTGTAGTAGTGATCCGTTCATGTGTAACTTTGGTGGATATTTTTTCAGTTTATTTAATCTGGTGAATAGAATTACTTGGTTTTTCAGAATATTTATTTTTATTCCTTATTTCTCACAGTATTCTTCTAAATTATTCGGAACTGGTTGGAGGTTTGTCGTCAGCAAATTGTGATACAAAACCTAAGTCTAGGTCCGACAGTGGCATATTACTCACATACATGATAAATAAGATAGGGCTGACTCTACCCCTTCCTGCGGGACTCCTGTCTCAGGTAAAAAGGGCCCAATTCATATCTACTTTACACGTTCTATTGCCCAGGAAGTTAGATAGCCAGCGAATAATTTCCTGGGGTAAATCAATTTCGGTTAACCAATGGCGTAATCCGTTATGCCTCACCGTGTCAAATGCTTTCTCAATGTCAAGAAAGCAAACTACAGTGCATTCGTTTCTCTTAAAGCTGTCTGATTGTTTTTGTTAATCTGAGGAGGTGGTCTGTAGTTTCGAAAAGCCGTTTTGAATTTCAGGAAATTTTGAATTTACTTTCAAGTACATAGATAGTTGGTTACTAATTATTCATTCTAATATTTTTCCTGTACAACTGGTTAGACTAATTGGGCGGTAATTGTTTGGTTTATTCGCTGGCTTTCCTTTTTCCTGGAACATTAATATTACTGCTTCCTTCTAAGAAACTTGGATATATCCAGCTAATAATAATAATAATGAGTTAAATAAAGCTTTTAGGTGTTCATATAGTTTCTGAGTACCATGTTTTAGCTTGTATACCATTTTCTTCAGGAGTTTTGTTTTTTGTGTTTATGATAGCTGTTAGTATTTCCGTAACTATTAATTTTATAGGTGGCACAGCATTCGTACACATGAATGCATATATATAAATATCTTTTACACGATTTGGTATGGTTTGAGTTTCGCACAAAGCTACACGAGGGCTATCTGCACTAACCGTCCCTAATTTAGTAGTGCAAGACTAGAGAAAAGGCAGCTAGTCATCACCACCCATTGTCAATTCTTGGGCTAATCTTTTACCAACGAATAGTGGGATAGACCGTCACATTAAAACACCCCCCCCCGCGATCTTTGGATTATGAGTCGAGTGCCTTAACCTCCTGGCCATGCCGAGCCCTTTTCCTTAGGGAAAATACAACCTTACATTTTGTTACAGTCGTATCCTCTCTTACTGTGTATACAATAACAATATGTTTATGCTGTACGGTTCTCTAGTTGTGTGTACAGTAATTTATACGATCTTGTATAACAACGTTTAAGTCGCGTTCCTATCTAGCAGGGTGTACAGTAACGATTTGTCTGGTATAATAATTTTTAAAGATCCATTTCTTTTTCTCTTTCTGGCATAATATTCTGTTGATTTCTATCTAGGTGCAGAACAATCTATATGGGACGCTATTCCTGGTTTGTTTGTTTGAAATCAAGCACAAAGCTAAACAATGGGCTCTCTCTACTGTGCCCATCATTGGTATCGAAACATGTTTACTAGCATTGTAAATCCGCAGACACTCCGCTGTGCCACTGGGAGGGGGGAATTTTACGTGGAATAACAATATTGTGTAAGTTACATTACTCTCTGTGATGGATGTGTTGTATTATATATCTTGTATAACAGTATAGATAACACATCAATAGCTAGTTATTTCGATGTTATCTATTATCCAAGCTCGTAACACAACATGTTGTTTGTCATTTCTTATGTATTTATTATTTAATTCTTTTAAAGTTCGATAAAACAGATACTATTTATAGCGATAGGCAATAAGCATTACGGGGAAAAAAAATTACACTTTAATGGTTAATTTAGCGTTCTTTATTCACACGTTTTCGAACACTGCAAGTCAAATAAACACACCATAACCATAGAAAACACTCAAATACTAAATAAAGAACAAACATAAAAAAACGCAAAATTTAAGAAGCCTTACTTATACAACAACTCAAGCCCAAAATAAACCAACACAAAGGAACACCTTTATACCTGTATTAATAAATATAATTAAACATCTAAGCACGCCCTCTACATTCCCACACTCAGTTACACAACCCCTTTCAAACATGTGCTCAGTTTCCGGTCAGTTATTTCTTCCTTTCTTTGTGAACTTGACGATGACCGAAGAAGATCGAAACGTTGTTCGCTCCTTTACGTATAAAAAAACAAACCAAACGAGCCGTTTTTTACATATATAACGTTCTTTATTGTTTGGACCAGGTATAGTTAGGTGGTTAGGGTCGTTGGACTCGCAGTCTGAGGGTCAGGGGTTTCTGTCTTACAAAAAAATTTTGCCTTTTCAGCCTTGTTTGGGGGAGGTTATAATGTGACGGTCAGTCCAACTGTTTTTTAGTAAACGAGTAGTCCAACAGTTAGTGGTGGTTGGTGAACACAGCTGGAAGGGGAAGCATGTTTGGTGTGACAAGGATTCGAACCCGTGACCTTCACATTACGAGTCGAGCGCCCTAACCACTTGGCCATGCCGGGCCATTCAAATGATTAAAAGCCTTCAGGTGGTCAAGCAGTAAGTATGCGAATTCAGAAAGCTAGAATCTGGGTTTTAATACCCATGCCATTGAAACACAAGTAACCCATTGTGCTTAAATATCAGAAATTTGTGTAAAAATAATATCATGTATATTTTATCTGTCGTTTTTTTGTAAAATAATTTCGTGTATCATTAATTTTTATGTTATTAAAATAATGCTGGATGTTGAAAAGGACATTTTTTTATCTTGAGAAATAAAATAACAATAATTGAATTGGTTATGGTTTTGAGCTGACGAAAGAAGCCGTGAGAACAACAACACTTGTGGAACATTTCTGTTTACGAGCTATTGAATTCAGTAATAATCGAAATAAAGTCATCAAGGCTTATAAATCCAGAAGAAGATATTCAGAAAGCGCATGCGCACAAAATGAAAAAACAACACAATCAACAAATAAACTTAAAGACACTTCTGGTGATTCTACAAAACATTTTCATGGCATTCAAGTTTTTGTTTTTTCACGCATATTTCATACAAATAATGGAGTCTTATATTTAATGAAAAGGAATAGAGAAACCAAGTCACAAGGGAAGACACAAATGAGTGGCATGACGAAGTTGAAAGTTAAGCCTATAATGGATGAATCGTCTGAAGATTACGTAACGACTTCTATTAAAAGTCTACGGTTCCTTATGTGGTCTCTGAGGATATTGGGAATTGACTTGAAATCTGGAAAATGTGAAAGATCTGTGTGGATCTTGATGATTTATCAAATCTGGAGAGTTTTCATTTGGTTGTCGCTATTAGTGTATGTGGCTTTCAAACTTATTGTTCAAGACTTCAGTAAAAACACAACTAGAATGTTTATGACGATTTTTCATGTCTATGGAATAGTGGTGTGCGGGATGTCACTATATAAGTTAAACAGCTTCAATAAAAAGTTGCTCGCCATCCTGTCGGCAATGTGCTGCAAAATCAGTGGGGTTTTTTTCAAAGGCGAGAATACATCTGCACTTAAATTTAAGTACAACATATTCGTCTTTAGCGTATGGTTTGCTCATTTTGTGGATATTTTATTCGAAATGGCATATTTTTCACCCATAAAATATCGGAAAAAACACGTGTTTTCTAACGTTTCTTCAGTCGACGGAAAGATGATGCACAAGATTACAAAATGGTACAGATCTGTAACGTATGATCTTGTTTTTTGTCCCTCTTTGTTTTTACCAATTGTCTTGTATGGATTCTACTGCGTAATTCTCGGCAACTGTTTTAAGCACTTCAATAATAGCGTTACTCTGAGCACTTCAGGCATCACGGCCTGCGACGTTCGAAATGTCCGTAAGCAGCACGAGAGATTATGCAACATTATTAATGAGCTAAATGATGTATTTTCAGTTCTTGTGTTGCTTTGGTACATTGCAATTGTTATCAATGTGTATGGCCTAGTATATGATATGATAGGCAAGATGTATAGGTTTCCCAAAGCAGATGTGGTCTGGATTTTGGGTGTTTATCTTCCACTTTTGATAAACACAGTTTTAATATTCACCCTGTTATCAGAATCAGCCTCGAGGGTATCGCGCGAAGCTCACGCTTTGTTTCCTGTAATCTACCAGCTCACCGAAGCCGATTCCTTTCCTGGCGACACTCACCTTTATCGGGAAATCCAAATATTCATGGGTAGACTAAACAATTCAACGATAGGGCTCAGTGTGGGAGATGCTTTTATCATAACGAGAGGCTTTACATTCAGTGTAGTGGGAGTGACCGTGACTTTCCTGGTTGTTTTGTTACAGATGAACCCTGAAGTTAAGAATTTTATTGGAATCTAGACCAAAGGAACTTTATAAAGACAATGCTTCTGAAATATAAGAATGAATGTTAATAATATCAGATAAATAACGATAAATGTTGTTTAAGATTATCGGTTTATCAGAGTAGCTGTAGCGAAGGTTTGTCACACATGAACATTGTTTTAAGACTTACCAATTTTGTTTTTGCTCATGATGTCGGTTGCTAAATTTTCGTGCTATGATTTGATGTCACGTGACATGTATCACCACAATACTCACATATAAAGTTATTGTCAAAATGCTTGAAGTTACGCGTATGTGTGTTCTCTTGTGTGGATTGTGTTAATGCCAAAAAAAAAAAAAATCCTTAAATTTACACGTAAACACGAAGCAACTTGAACATATCTCCACATTTCATCGAAACTCTAAAACAAAATCGGATTGTTGCTGTGTAGCAATAATTGACTCATCCTGGAATTTGTAACTAACGAATCGTTTGAAAACAGCTTTTGTGTTTATTACAGCATCTATGAATTTTTCCTCCGCAGTAAAGATGAGTTTAACATACATTATTTACATTAACAGTCCTAGTAGTTTAGTTCTGCACATGCGCACGTTAATTTGCCGTTTTAATTTTCAAACATACCTACACAAGAGTAGTATGTATATAACCATCCTTAATTCTGAATTGATAGACGAGAGAAAAGAGAGCTTGTTAGCAGTTCCAAACAGCAAGTTGAGGACTATTCTTATTTGATCCAATATTGAGGTTTGACCGTCACTTTTGTAGAATATATGTGGACTGTGTTCGAGTGTGTTTTTTTTTCCGTCAAAGTTCGTGAACCATGAACTCTCGATTTCACATTCCAATCACCTTCATTATTAAGCCGAGCTCTGCCCATTTTCTTACTGACTATCTTTATTTCTATAAAAAAAACACAATACCAATCTACCGAAGAGATGACAAATCTCTGTGATGCTAGTTCACGTGTACGCAATTATCAGGCCCGGCATTGCCAGAGGGTTAAGGCACTCAACTCGTAATCTGAGGGTCACGGGTTCGAATCCCCTTCACATCAAACATGCTTGTCCTTTTAGCCGTGGAGGCGTTATAACGTCACGGTCAATCCCACTATTCGTGGGCAAAAGAGTAGCCCAAGAGTTGGCGGTGGGTGGTGATGACTAGCTGCCTTCCCTCTAGTCTTACACTGCTAAATTAGGGACAGCTAGTGCAGATTGCCCTCGTGTAGCTTTGTGCGAAATTACAGTTTACGAATTTACAACACTACAGTCAGCGGTTCGATTCCACTCGGTGGACTCACAGATGGCCTCGTGAGGCTTTGCTATAAGACAACACATATCGACCAAATACGACGTCGTGCTTTATGGTGAAATGTATTTTACGAAATACAGTCTGTAAGATTGTTATAATTCTTACTTCAGTTAAAAACGTCTACCTTTTCAAGTTAATTTAACCTATATCTATCAGAAGTTTTTTTACTGTCTTTGCCAAATTCGTAAAGCATTCCTTATGTACACCAGCAGATTTACTCGTGAAACTCTAGAGAACTTGAAGCTACTTCCAGGAACGAAAACAGTGTATAATATAACTTATAAAACAACACATTTTATCTAGTTTTAAATAGCATCAATAATATTATTGTTCTCTCAAAATTTTCTGTATTCTTTATTTCATTTGATACTGACCTCTACCGGCACAGCGCGATGTCTGAGGCTTTACAACGAAAGAAACCGAGTTTCGATACCAGTGGTAGGCAGAGCACGTATAACCCATTGTGTACTTGGGTGGTTGTCTACAAACATACTTGTTTTTGTTTGTGCTTTACCGTCTCGATTCTTGTTATGTTCTCTGTATTTTGTTTGTAACAAACCATTAAACAAAATTCCGAGTTCCAATATCACGTGACTCCTGGTGACGAGGAAATATATCGGCAGACTTCCAACGCTCGAAACCGGGTTTGCATACTCATTGTGGGCAGAGCTTGGATAGCCCATTGTACAGTTTTGTGCTTAAGTGCTGTTTATGCTGATATGCTAAGAAAAAAAATTCTCTCGTGCGGTTTGTCTCCATTTTTTTTTTATTTTTCTAATTTCTCTATGACATTTTTTACCGCGCCAGACATATGTATTTCTTAGCCTCTATTAATTTTATAAATTAGAATTAATTAAAAGCAATTTTAATTATTAAATAATTTAATATTTATTATAATTTTTAGTTTAAAATTCTCTTTTTAAATTGTTTTCTGAATCACGTGCAGCTTCTTCGCGCACTCTATATTTGTCACGGTTTCATCGTAGTCGCAATGGTTCCGAAACATCATACAATTTACCCGATGTGTCGGTAAGTGTGTGTGTTTTCTTATAGCAACGCCATATTGGGCTATCTGCTGAACCCACCGAGGGCAATCGAACACCTGAATTTAGCGTTGTAAATCGGTAGACTTACCTCTGTACTAGCGGGAAGCGAGGGATAAGCTAAGTCGTAGAGACAGTTACAAGCAAGATAGATATAAAAACATTTTGGTGCAAAGAAATATAAAGATCTATTATTGAAGTACAAAATAAAAGTTACAATATTACTGAACACAAACTAAGACGTTTCACTGGTGGGCGACATTTGTAATGACCAAAACACGTTAAAGTGTTTTAACGGCAAACAATATCCGTTGTGTAAAAATTTTCTTAACGACCCGTTGTTAATTTAAAAGATGCTTTAACTGCAAAAACTCAGTGTCATGACGAGTTCCTTGTAGAAGATATAATGTTAAAATGATGACTTCGTACATTCACACGCGAAAAGTGAAATAAACACAAATTTTTGTTGGCTTCTTAACTCGATAGGTCTAACACTTCTGTCAACTGTATGGTTAATAATTTAACATGAATACCTCTATCAACTGTGTGGTTAACAAGTTAACATAAACACTTCAATCAATTCTGTGGTTAATAATTTAACATGAATACCTCTATCAACTGTGTGGTTAACAAGTTAACATAAACACTTCAATCAATTCTGTGGTTAATAATTTAACATGAATACCTCTATCAACTCTGTGGTTAACAAGTTAGCATAAACACTTCTATCAACTACGTGGTTAATAGTTTAAAATGATAAATTCTTTCTTTGTAAAGCAGAGTTTAAGAAGTCCGAATTTTTTCTTTACGAAACTATGTCTCCAACGTCGGGTTTTGTAATATATGAAACCAAGTGTGACAAATCTGTGTTCTTCCCGTATTAAAATAAGTGTCATAGTTCGGATTTTTAAAGTGCGAAAGTTTGTCTGAAACCGTCATAAAAACTACGATAGAGTACAAAGAGGAAGAAAACCCAGATAAGAACCCCACCTTCAGCTAATACAAATGAGAAACAGTAATCTATTGGTTTCATCACGGGTTTAGCACCCAGACACGTTTTCACTAGGATGTAAAGTAAAAACAAACTATACTTAGTTTCGGTTTATGATAACTGGCACTAGTCGAGATCGAAGCTCACCCAGTGGTGGATTTTTGAAACCGAATATTTGCACTGAAGATCTCAAGGACTTACCTGGAAGTAGGATAAATTCGAACTACAATTCTTTATCATGTAACTTAAATGTAAACATTGGCGCTGTAAAAATAGTTACAGTTTGATTGCAAGCAATGAGAACAGGTAATGTTTGTATGAAATTATACACACAAACGGGCTGTCTGTGCTCTGCTCAACAAAGGTATTGAAACACGGTTTTGAGCGTTGTGAGTCCAGAGACATAGCAATGTGTTACTGGGGCAAGAGAACAAGGAAGTACTCACATTTCACATTAACTTCTTGTGTTTAAGTTGTCTTTATTTTGCGTTATTTATGTTTTCTCGCATAAAACTTTGAAAGGGGCTGATTTATGAATTTCGGTTTACGCTATTTGTAGGAGGAAGCTCCTTAATGAACTAGTTAATTCTGCTACGATTAACATATTTTTGCTTCACTTATTTTTCACATAGTTTTTCTCTCCACCCATTGTTTTGCTTACAGTTCCTGACTGTCCAACCTAATCTACGTGAAATGGTACAAAATGAATGGAACCCATCTACTTTCTCAAAAATGGCGAACTGCATTTGGTATTTTGTCTGTCGGGTGCACTTGGAATATTCTAAAAAATGTTCAGTTTCTACCTTCGCTGCTGATTGGCTGTAAAGAATGTCAATAATCTGAAAAAGTGACCGGTTTCACTTTCTATCTTCATTGTTAATTGTCCTTATAAAAAGTTAGTAATATAGAAAATGTTCGGTTACAGTTTTTGTCCTCACTGTTAACTGCCCTTGAAAAGTTAACAGTCTGTAAAGCGTCCACTTTCCCTTTTTATTCTCAATGCTGATTATTTTTGAAAAATGTTAACAATCGGGAAAGTGTTAGGTTTCGGTTTCTGTCGCCACTCTTTATTGCACTTTGAAAGAGTTAAATACCAGTAAAAATGCTCGGTTTTACATTTATTCTCACTGTTTATAACTCTTGGAAAGAAATAACAATTTTGAAAATGGTTTGTTTCAGCTTTGACTCCACTGTTGATTACGTAGGAGGGCAGTTGTGTTTTCTACTGAAGAGTAAAGTATTCAGAAGTTTCATATTATAGTGAGTAATACAAAAAGCCTGTTTTGTTTAAAACGTTTCTTAACAAATGTATCAAGTTGCTTTGATAGATTTCTGGGAAGCAAACATGTCAGTGTAATAAATTAACATAGACAATAACAACTTACTTAAACATCATGGTATGAACTTGCTTGATATCAAAGTGACGTATAAAACTTATGCACGTGATTGCGTGAGTCCTATGAAAGTTTAAGTTTCGTTACTTCTTATCCTGTATTTTTTACTTAATCAGTTTAAACTATGAATAACAGTACAAACACGCAACAAATTCGTTGTACATGAATCTTTAAGATAAGAGTTTGTTTGTTTTTGTATTTCGCGCAAAGCTACTCGAGGGCTATCTGCGCTAGCACTATTCTTTTACCAACGAATAGTGGGATTGATCGTGACTTTTTAACGCCCCCACGTCTGAAAAGGCGATCATGTTTGGTGTGATGGGGATGCGAACCCGTGACCCTTAGATTTCGAGTCGCACGCTTTAACCCACCTGGCCAAGCCGAGCCCAAAGAGAAGAGAGGGTGCGTATTATAATAGTAAGTATACAGATATGACATAAACGGATGTTTGTTTATACGAGGTATTACTTGTCTTATCAAAACACAAAGTTTTACTAATCACTACAAAGTGCTATATTAACCACGAAATGCCAAAACGTTATCGAAGACACGTGTTTAGTAAGGTCGTATAATTACTAACAAAACAACACTAAAATTTCATTTGCAGAAACCATCATAATGGATCATTATAACAACGTTTAAAATTTACAGACTCGCACTGTGATGACTTATTTAAGGGTAAAGGCGTCAGTTGTCGGCCCGGCATGGCCAGGTAGTTGGGATGCTCTTCTCGCACTCTGAGGGTCTCGAGTTCGAATCCCCGTCACACCACATAGGCTTGCCTTTCAGTCGTGAGAGCATTATAAAGTGACGGCCAATCCCACTATTCGTTGGTAAAAGAGTAGCCCAAGAGTTGGCGGTGGGTGGTGATGACTAGCTGCCTTCCCTCTAGTCTTACACTGCTAAATTAGGAACGTCTAGGACAGATAACCTTCAAGTAGCTTTGTGCAAAATTCAAAAAACAAACAATCTTACGAATATACAGCTTCAAATTTAACTTCATAATTACCACAAAATCAGTGATGTCGAGAAAACCCACTTGTAGAGAAATATATATGTAAAAACGGCTCTACGTAAAATAGTAAAATATTTTCTCAACCCAAACGAGTCGTTTTGCACATGTAATTACCACAAAGTAACACGAATGACTGCAAGTTATTTTTCATTTACTAAATAACTATTAACACTGCTTAAGTACAATATATTATCTCAAAGTTAACACAAACCTACCACAAATAGTTCTGCATTTTACTCCTAGAAAGCAGCGTATGTTAAATGAGACATAAATAAAGCTTTATACACGTATTTAGGGCTTACGCTGCTTATTACAGTTCAGCAAAAGAAACGTTCTCTCGCATATCTTTATGTATATAAGGATAACTAAATGTACCACTATTCATTGACTTACAAAGCACGTGACTTAAATAAGGACAGAAAACCCTGACAACATGCATTGTTGTACTTACAGAAAAAGGCCAGGCAGAGAGAAACCGCAGCGAAGGGGAAAAGTGATTTGGAATGGTTAAGGTACTCGACTAGTAATCCGAGGGTTCGAATCCCGGTCTCACCAAACATGTTCGCCCTTTCAGGCGTGGGGGCGTTATAGTGTGACGGTCAATCCCACTATTCGTGTTGATAAAAGAGTAACCAAAGAGTTGGCGGTGGGTGGCGATGACTAGCTGCCTTTCCTCTAATCTTACACTTTTAAATTAGGGTGGACTAGGAAAAGACTGCTGTCATAACGACTTTGGATAACCATATTTCTTAAGAAAGACATTAACAGGCAGTGCGTGATAATTTTGATCATATAATGTAACTTTGTAAGTGATATTGATGAATGTTAGTTATGTGTAGTTTTAAGCCTTAAAGTGCAAAAAATGTCCCTTTTCTGCAGAACGTAGATATTAGATACATTCGTGTCGTGACACTTATCCAACTAAAGAAATGGAACTTTGGTGACTTGGAATTCTATGGACTTTGATGGGCAACAACAACAGGAGATAGGTTTCAAAAAGGGATCTTCTCTTGAATAAAAGATGTAAACAGGTGACAAAGGTCGAACTTTTGGGAAATAAAAGATGAAAAACGGAACAAAATAACACATACGGAAATACAACAAATAGTCGAGTGTTGGTGTCCAAACGACGCACAAAGTGGGATCCTTTTCTTTTCTTATATCTTTAGAGGATGCTACTACAGAGACATGGTGTCCATGAAACGATGATATAAAATTGAATATACAGACAACAAAGGTGGACAACATTTGTTGATTTGAAGATTTTGTTGATTAAAAAACTTTGTATTTTATTAAACCGTTAGTGATATAACAAAAATATATTAATAGAGAAACGATTTAAATTCATAACTGTTTACTTTCACGATCCTACACTGCCTCTTCACTTTATGTTCATTATTCCAACACTCACTACACTAAAAACATCTCATCCTAACCCATCTTGTGGCCCTCTTTCATTCCCGTGACTGAAAATCTTAGTGGGTAGAAAGTAAAATAACTTTTATTTTAGGATAAATTCATTTTGAGTTTTTCGACTCCCGTCTTTCTAGAAATCAGGAGAAACCAAAACGTGGCGTGACACACACTGACTTTTATACAGGTGAGATGTGAAGCATGGCGTGACACACACTGACTTTTATACAGGTGAGATGTGAAGCATGGCGTGACACACACTGACTTTTACACAGGTGAGATGTGAAGCACTAGTTATCTGTGCTTCGTAGCTTTAAGAGCTTTTACCAAAAAAGACGGGACAAAGAGTCATCACAAATCAAACCAGACACTTACATGAATATCCACGACACGAACATCCAATGACTCTGGTTGTTTGTTTGTTTTTGAATTTCGCACAAAGCTACTCGAGGGCTATCTGGGCTAGCCGTCCCTAATTTAGCAGTGTAACACTAGAGGGAAGGCAACTAGTCATCACCACCCACCGCCAACTCTTGGGCTACTCTTTTACCAACGAATAGTGGGATTGACCGTCACATAATAACGCTCCCACGGCTAGGAGGGGGGCATGTTTGGCGCTACTCGGGCGCGAACCCGCGACCCTCAGATTACGAAACGCACGCCTTTAATGCGCTAGGCCGTGCCGGGCCCACTCTGGTTGTTACTTAAACCATTTTATTATGTTGGTATCCACACTGCGCGTTAAGGCGTGCGCTCGTAATCCGAGGGTCGCGGGTTCGCGCCCGCGTCGCGCTAAACATGCTCGCCCTCCCAGCCGTGGGGGTGTATAATGTGACGGTCAATCCCACTATTTGTTGGTAAAAGAGTAGCCCAAGAGTTGGCGGTGGGTGGTGATGACTAGCTGCCTTCTCTCTAGTCTTACACTGTTAAATTAGGGACGGCTAGCACAGATAGCCCTCGAGTAGCTTTGTGCGAAATTCCAAAACAAACAAACAAACGTATCCACACCATCTAACCGAAAAAGAAAGTTTGTGAGAGTGAATCACCTTCCATTATATGGTGCTTCTTCATCTGTTCCATCTCAATCAATCCAAGGGTAATACCTTTCACACTTCTAATCTCAAGAGATCTTCCAAAATTTAGCTTCATATCTACAGTACCATGACACTTTTCATTTTGAAACCAAAGATTTAATCTGACAAACTCGAACAAGATACAGAGAATCGTACCGCTGGTTACACTCTTGATGGTCAATTTCTGACCGCGGGATAAACCTATTGACTTGTTGTAGGATGAACAGCTTGTGTTTTTAAAGCAAAGAGTTGGTGTATGTATGGACATCGTATTAATACTATGGGGATGTCATTGGATTCACAACTGGATGTTGGTGAAACTGTCACTACGTGTGGTCACTGCAGTAAATTCAATATAGATGTTGTTGATTGTTTATTTGGTTTGTTTTGAATTTCGCGCAAAGCGACTATCTGCGCTAGCCGTCACGAATTTAATTGGATAAGACTTGAGGGAAGGCAGCTAGTCATCACCACCCAACGTAAACTCTTGGGCTACTCTTTTACTAACGAATAGTGGGATTCACCGTAACATTATAACGCCCTCACGGCTGAAAGGGTGAACATGTTTGGTGTGGCGTTGATTGACTTATAATAAGAAACATCTTTACTCACAGTTTTTTAGATAGAAATTGCTCTGAAGTACTATAAGTTTCGGAGAAATCTCACAGTGAAACAAATGAACACCATGGAATATTTAATTATTAATATTTCTATTTAATTAGTTTTAAAGCATATTTTATGTATGCTTTAAATAGTTTGTTAATTTTACAGTAAATCAACATTAGGTTCTCTGCTGTGTCCAACGCGGGAAACAAAACTTTGAATGATGGTATTGTAATTCAGTAAACTTACCGATGTCCCACAGGAGAACCATTTAAATAGTTTAGTTTTACTTTTAATGTATTTTGAATTTCACTGTGCAAAGCAATATAATATTACGACAATTATGGTTATATATTGTCGCGTGAAGTCTTCTTTATTACGCAGAATCGAACTATATATTTTAAAAATATTTTGTACGAACCTAAATCAGTTAACAAGTGTCTTCGTTTGCTGTCATGAAGCCGTGATGGCCATTTCTCCAGCAAGAGAAGCTACAACGTTGCTTGGCTGAAAATAAAAGTAAAATAGCTATGTTTGTTTGTTTGAAGTTAAGCACAGAGCTACACTGCTGTATCTCTGTTCTGCCCAACACGGGTATCGAAACTCGGTTTCTAGCGTTCTAATTACGCAGACCACTATGGACCTAAAAATTGTTGAATGTGCACACTCTGATAAATTTACGTCAGTTGTTGTTGTTTTGAATGAAGCACAAAGCTACACAATGGGCTATCTGTGCTCTGCCCACCACGGGTATTGAAACCCGGATTTTAGCGTGTATAGTCCGCAGACATACCGCTGAGCCACTGGGGGGCAATTTACGTCAGGCAGTGAGTCACCATGGAAACGTGAAACAAAAGCCGGTGAATTAATTCTTACAAATCTTTAGATACTATAGCAGGTAGCTAAAACTGTCATGACGAAAAATCTTCGTGGGTTTGGTTTGTTTTGAATTTCGTGCAAAACTATATAAGGGCTCTTTGCGCTAGCCGTCCATAATTTAGCAGTGTAAGACTAGAGGGAAGGCAGCTAAACATCCCCACCCACCGCCAACTTTTAACAACGAATAATGGGATTGACCTAGGCATTATAACGTTCCAACGGCTGAAAGGGCGAATATGTTTTGTGTGGTGGGGACTCGAATCCGCAACTCTCATATTATGAATCGAGTGCCTTAACCACTCCAAGCCAGTTCCCTTCGCTAGACAGTAGATAGGGACAGTGGGAATCCTGTTAATCTATTTACATATTTGGGAGACGATGTGTAGGTCTCAAGTCGCGAGGAATGGTCCTTGGAGCTTGAGGTGCTATATAATAAAAAAAATCATTGTGTTTTTACACTAAGCTTGTTCCCCAATGAAAAAAAAGAAAGTAATGGACGCAAGGAAACCCCGGATGTCGCTGTACCATAGCTGAACCAACAACAACTATGAAGCTCTAAATAAATTGTCTACAGGATAGAAAGCTCGCAAACTACTTATGTATATTTGAGGGACGATAAGTCCGTGAACAAGGTAATGATGTAATTACTAGAGAGTACAAGCGCCATCTTGTGGCCTAGAATAGACAAACTGCAAAGAAAAAGCCATAAGACAACCACAAACGTTTGAAAGCCAAGAAACATACAAAAATTAAAGGCTTGACACTCTTTGATGGACACTTGCATTTCTCAAAGGACCTCACCCTGCAGAAAGTCAAGAAAAATGTGAAAATTAAAACATTAACACTCTCTAGTGGTCATTTACATATTTCCAGAGAACCTCACCTTACACAAACCCAAGAAAAGTGTGAAAATTAAAACACTAACACTCTCTGGTGGTCATTTACATATTTTCAGAGAACCTTACATTACACAAACCCAAGAAAAGTGTGAAAATTAAAACACTAACACTCTCTGGTGGTCATTTACATATTTTCATAGAACCTCACTTCATACAAACCCAAGTAAAGTGTGAAAATTAAAACACTTACACTCTCTGGTGGTCATTTACATATTTCCAGAGAACCTCACTTCATACAAACCCAAGAAAAGTGTGATAATTAAAACACTAACACTCTCTGGTGGTCATTTACATATTTCCAGAGAACCTCACTTCATACAAACCCAAGAAAAGTGTGATAATTAAAACACTAACACTCTCTGGTGGTCATTTACATATTTTCGGAGAACCTCACTTCACACAAACTCAAGAAAAGTGTGAAAATTAAAACACTAACACTCTCTGGTGGTCATTTACATATTCCTAGATCTCCTTAAACATAGAGAAAAGTGGTCAAAAGAGAAGAGTTAAAACAAAGCTTAGCTAAGAAGGGAAAGTGGTGTCTTAGCTTACTGCTGAGATACAAGTATCTCGGTCATTTGAGTCCCTTGCTAATATTTCTTGTTATGCAAGACGTTTCCTACGTTTGTTTTCACTACCTGTGATGAAATAGATCACTAAACTTGTTTTTTGTTCTCTCTTTAATGATTTTTTCACAGTTAAGCATATTTGCTCAAATTATGTGTTATTTATTTACTTTGTGGTAATTAGTAGAACCCGAGAAACACGTTAGATAAAAATATCTCATTTAGACGTAACTTTTACATACCTGTTGTATTTTGGTAAGAAAAACATAAACAGAAACGAATCAAAAGCCTCTGACAGTACTTTAACAGTCCGTTTAAATAATTTCTTTTATTGTTCATTTGTTTTTAGAGCAAAGCTACCTTGAACTATTTGCTGCTCCACCTAGAGAATTCGAACCCGGACTTTTAGGTTGTAAGCCAAACTTACGTTTGCCTTACCAGATAAATAACTATTTCAGAAAATACATGATTCAATTTGAACATAAGCTGAGCGTTTCGTCATCTTTTGGCCGTTCGATCTTTCGTAAACATTTATCCACGTTTAAAGAAAATACGAAGCGTCTAAACCATAATCGTTTCGTTATTCAAAATAATCGAACGGCCTACTTTTGTTTAAACCGAAAAGTGTTCGAAATATGAACTTTTCAGCTAACAGGTGTCGGGAAAAAGACCGACATTTAAACATCACTGAAATTTCGAAACATGTTTTGCTTCATTCTGCAGGACAAAAAACAACAACATGTAATAGGTTACAGAAAGATATCGTCTGCTGGATGAAAAATGTTAACAGATGACAAGTAGTTAACTTGTAAGTGTCAACAGATAGAAGTGAGAATATGTGTATTTCTACAATGATATTTCTTGTTTTAGTGACTAGATTTCAGAAAGTGTACAACAAAGGCCGAGAAACAAGACAGTACATGAAAAATCTGTGGCCGACCTACCTGTAAACTTTTCAGCCTGATAATTTGGTTGATATTTGTGAATGTAATAAAACACTTGTAGCACTGATACTGGTATATCATATTGTAGTTACTTCGAGTTTAGTTATCTCTTCATGACCTTCGTACGAATGAAACTGACAACTTCTGTAATTTCAATGTCTGTATTTGATCAAATACACCAAAAATTACAAAAAATTTATAATTCATATTTTTAAAAATATTTAATTAACTAAGAAAAATAAGCAATTCTCGTGTTTTTTACTTCTACAATAATTAGATATATTTAATTTTGGATGTGGTTCATTCGTCGATAATGATATTATAGAAATTTTCTTCATAACTCATTCCATAATAAATTCAGTTAATAAGGTTTCACAAATCGTTAAATCATATCATAAGAATACTGACATACTCAAGATGTCATCTAAATTGTATTTGCTTCAGTTCCATTCACTAAAAATGTCATATTTTCTGAACTGGATGAATGTTTTTTTTAACTGTTTAACATTGATCAGAAATGTTTTCACGAAAAATGGAAGAGTGAACGTACAGTTGTGTGGACCTTAACATCTTAACTGTAACAACTGTTACAGATTCACGTGTTACTGAGCGTCTTCATTTAGCTTGCCCACCACTTTTCTATCGTTTTTTCTAACTTACGTACAGTACATTTTCCTTGGAAATATATTACAGCTTGCTTTACGACTCATAAGCTGGAAAGATCAAAATACATTGTAAAAATAGTAATAGAAGATATGTTACAGTTAGGATCTAAATAAATGGTTACATCATGTCTCCATAGAGGCAAGGGTTCCCAAACTTTCTGGAGCTTCACATCAGAGAGGAAAAACAGAAACAATCGGTCACTAACACCAGATAAAGTTTACTTCAAGCCTTCAGAGTATAAATTTATTAAAAATATAAATATTTAAAGAAAAAAATTTTACTTCTACTTGTTCAAAAATTTCTTCTTACAAAATTGATATCAGTAAAAGTAGAATGTACTTATTTATTTATTAGTGACTCTGATGGGCTTGTTTTTGTTCACTGATAGTTCAATATTTGGAGTTATGGTTCTTATCTGTAAACTCAAATCATTTTCAATATTTAGCCTGTTTCTAAATTTGGTCTCTGTAGCTTTATACAGTGAAAATGTTTGCTTACAAAAATATGTTAGTGGAAAACGCATCAAAATTTTCAAAGCTCTGTTACTTATTTCAGGGTATTCCATGGCCATTTAAATCCAAAACTGTGTAATTTGTTCCTGCTGAAATTTTGTTTTTAGGGAGTAATCAGTTGAAGTTTTTATCAGCTGTTCCTTCTTTTCCAAAGACAAATCGTTGGTGTTTACAGAGTCAACAAAGGGATTTTGAATCCACAGTAATGTTTCTAAATAAGGAGTGAAGTACTCCCCAGTAGTTGTACACAAGTCAGATCTGGGCTACAAGACTGAAACTTTTGCATCTTCACGTAAGGAAATTTCATTCATAAGTTAAAAAAACCCTGACATTTTTGAAACAATCAAGTTCTTCCATCAGTATACATTCACCACAAAGTTTTAGCTTACGTTGAAGTGCTTCTATTTTACTCTGAGCTTTGAATTACTTTACCCTGTATTGCACCATTCACTTCACGTACATAGGTAGATAGTCCGAAAGGTAAACCACTGTCTGTATCCGGCATTTATCCTTTAATTTGCATACGAGTTCAAAAATAACATTTAGATAAAAAGAAACATTTCTTCTCACTCAGTTAGTAAAACCGCACAAACACTTTCCCTGAGAAAATAGCAAATTTTTATTAAAACTTCCCATATCCTCACAGAGTAAACTGAAGATCCTCACATTGAGTGGTCTTGATCTTATAAAATTAACTATATTTATGACATTACCTAATACCTGTTTTAGGTCTTCTGGTGGGCCTGGCATGGCCAAGCGCGTAAGGCGTGCGACTCGTAATCCGAGGGTCGCGGGTTCGCGCCCGGGTCGCGCTAAACATACTCGCCCTCCCAGCCGTGGGGGTGTATAATGTTACGGTCAATCCCACTATTCGTTGGTAAAAGGGTAATCCAAGAGTTGGCGGTGGGTGGTGATGACTAGCTGCCTTCCCTCTAGTCTTACACTGCTAAATTAGGGACGGCTAGCACAGATAGCCCTCGAGTAGATTTGTGCGAAATTCTAAAACAAACAAACAAAGGTTTTCTGGTATTCTGTGTTGAAGTGCTTGCAGACGACAATAACGCTGATGAATTAATATCAGGCCTAGGACTGGGAATATTTTTACTTGTATCAGATTTGTAATCGATATTCAGCCACTTATCCATTATAAGGGTGACAACTAATTATTAATTTGTTTAAAAACACATTCTTATATCTTTTGCACTTCAAATATTCTACTAATCTGTCTTCATATTTTGATGATAAAAACTTTTTACATTAAAATTAATTAATATTTGCTTAAACTCGAAATACGTCACAGGGTCATGTTGAATCTGTTTTTAGTCTCCCTACAAAAATGGGTAATTTCAATAAACCCCAAAACCTACTCTGTAGGGTCTTTAACAAATTAAGTCACTAACGAAACAACAGACACATATTCCATTTTATTCGACAATTTATACTTCGCGTCTCTTTGCTGAAAAAAACAAACCTATCCGTATTTTGACTATAACAGTGACTAGGTCATATTTTAGATGGTCAGTGTAACACAGTGTTGATAGTAGGTGTTGTTCATAGTTTTATTCCCCTACTTTTGCAGATGGCTCTACCGTAAATATATTAGCGAGAAACGCACAAAACAAAACAAAACACTATTCTAAATATTTAAATATCACACCATCCCTTAAGTAATGCCCGTTTTCAGGTTCAGAAAAAGAAAAAGGATTTCAAATGCTTTTAATGTTATCCAATCAATAATGTATGTTCCGTTAATTATAATTACTTCCTGCTAACGATTCAAAAGCTTCTAAATGCCACTTGTATAAAATCCTTGAGGTTTGGAGTAAAAGAATGTAGAGAGGGTAGTTTTGATATCTTCATGTGTTCCAAGCTCTTGTCCATCAAGATAGTTCTGCAAACTCCGGAATAGATGATGAATCAGATGAGACAAGGTCTGGAAAATGAGGATGTGGAAGTTTTTCCTGGTCTAGCTCTTTAATCTTCACAGATGTGGTGATCCTTGTTGTATAGGGCCTGATGTAACACAACATCTTTATTATTGTTTAAAGCAGACGTCTTTTCTTTTAGTGCAACATTCAAGCCCTCTAACTGTTGACAATAGAAGTGATGTAATCGTTACATTGAGTGGCAACAATTCAAAGTGACTCACACCAACAGAAAACCACCAAACGATTAACACGACCTTCCTACGGTGGAGGTCCATTTTGGGCTTACTTTAACCAGTTTACCCTCACTGAGCCATTGTCTGCAGCGCTTAACATTTTTATAATCTATCCATTTTTCATCTCCAGTTACTAACCTGCCCACAAAAGATGAGTTACGTTCACGAGAGTGCAGAGAATGTGAATGTCCACTCTTGTTTGAAGGTTGACTTCTGTTAAATCATGGGATCCATTTTCCAAGTTTTGACACCTTTTCAAGCTGTTGAAGATGAAAGTGAATTGTTATATGAGGTGAATTAAGCTTCTGTGCTAGTTCTTCAACTGTTACAACTCAATCCTCATCAAGTGTAGCCAGCAGCAAGTCATCATTACACTCAACAGGACGACCTAAACTTGGCGCATCACTTAAGCTTTAGTCACCTGTTATGAACTTCTGAGACTACCTTCGACATTTTCTCTCATTGAGAGGCTTTGCACCATAAACACCTTGAATGTTTCATGTAGTTTTTGCTGCACTCTTGTATTTTTTAAATTCATAAAGTATTATGTGCCTAAGGTGCTTCTCAGACACGTTCATCTTTATAAGGGTTTATTTGATTAATGATCTGATAAAGTAGAGTTGGGTTGGTTTTGGTTTCTTTTATTTGTCTCAACATTTTTATATACGTCCATCAGTGCATCATCATTTCTGTTTTTGTAGAAGGCTTTCATGATGATGTTCTTTCTGTTTTAACGTATGGGATGATCTGATATAATGTGTTGTGTCTTAAGTGAGTCACCACAAGTTAAAATTTAAATTAAATATTTCCTTATAATTAATGTAAATATATTTTTCTTCGTCGGTCAGGAAAAATTCTGACTTGCCAGTCTGTTAATTTAAATTATCATTTCAGGTAGTATATCCAAAGGTGAATTATTCATGAGACCATCAATACGTGTTAAGACAATATTCAGAACCACACCCGCTAAATTATTTTGATAAATAGGCATTACGTATATTACCTCCTATGGAGATTCTAAGTTCAAATTTTATTGTGATTATATTTCTGATGTATTGAATTTCACTTAGGAAGGTTGGTTCAGCTGACAGAAAACGGTGGTTGTTGCACGAAACCTAAACACCATTATCTTCCTATTGGCTGATAAAACATTTATTTATAACGTTCAAGATTCGTTAAACCAATACCGATTTACCTGTAAGCTAGCAGATAGCAAGGCCTGTATATCTGTTAGATATTGAAGATACACCATACACGTAGCAATGTCTGTAAGATCTTTCTGGTTCCTTTTGTGGTCCCTTAAGCTTGTGGGAATCCAGCTAGACGTCAGCGAAAACGACAAGCCAAAAGCAGTACGAATCCTTAGTCCGTGGAGAATATGGAGGGCATTTATCTATTTGTTTTTCTTCGTGTATCCTACCGAAGAAATCTTCTCTCTTTGTGTACTGGGTTTTAACACAACAAAGGTTCTTATTTCTACTTTTAAAATACTTATAACACTAATATGGATATTTAATATGGCTAAAATTAACAGAACCAGTGAACACATTTCATTCATTCTGAAATTTCTCAGTTTGCTAAATATTTCTGAAGAAAACAAAGTACCACAATGTTGGACGAGACATTTATCACTAAATCCGACGAAAAATGTGACGACAGTTAGAATTAATGTCATAGTTCTATTCATCTGGTTCGTTGGGTTATTTTGTTTTACTTTTAAACTGATAACTTTCATAATATATGAAAAACAGGAAGTGACGCATACTGACAAAAACGTTTGTTATTTGTCAGTTAAGAGTATACACAGGTATGGTGTTTATGGTGTTTACTGGTACTGGTTTAATAATTGTTTTCTCTGTCTTGTTATGTTGCCATCGTTATGTCTCTCCATCGCCTTCTATTCGTTTTGCTGTGTTCTACTCAGTGATCGGTTTAAAGAATTGAACGACAAGGTATCTCATTTGAAGCCACCAGACTTCTCAACTTTAATGATGAAAGAGATTCGTTACTACCATAACCGACTATGTAAGATTTCTGATTCTCTTAACGATATTTTCTCTGTCGCTGTTTTTATGTGGTACATTTTTATTACAACTTCAATTTATTGTTACGCTTATATAACCATTACAAATGTCAGAAAATTCTCTGAATGTATTTTGGTCGATAGTGGTTCTAACTTTCTCTTTCTAGCCATTTCGGTCATAATGTTTATCCTGTTATCAGAATCGACTTCAAGTGTAGCTCGTGAAGCTCACGCTTTATACCCTACAATCTACAACTTAACAGCGACCCGTTCCTTGTTGATGGATAGAGAATTGTACCAGGAAATACAGCTCTTCGTCAGTCGGCTTGGAGGTCCAACCATCGGTCTCAGTGTAGCGGAAGCTTTTACCATAACCAGAAGTTTTACTTTCAGTGTTGTTGGAGTAGCAGTGACCTTTATGGTGATTTTACTGCAGATTAACCCTGACATAAAGAACATAATTGGAATTTAATATTCAAAATGACTGTTTTATTAATGGTGTTCCTCTGTACTTTTTCACTAAACCACAATTAATGTTAACCTACAATATGGGGTTACATTGTAGAATTGCTTAGATTTCAGTTTTATTAAAGGATAAAATGAGTTTATGAAGAAAAGAAAAATGTGCACCTTAAAATAATTTGTTTATTCTCTTATCGAATAATACTGATTGTTTCGTTTGCAATAATAAAATGTTCTTGGACACACTAGATAAAAATCAATGCTGGTTACATTATTCTTGAAAATTAGCCTTGAAATAACTAATAAAATAGAGAATACTGTGATAACTTGTAACGTGTTGAAGTGCCCTTCTAATGTGCATTTAAAACATTCAGAACTTCGCTTTTTGTCAGTATAACTGTATTGTTAATGTATAAATATTACCAGCTATCAGTAACTACAATTAGTAACACCGCTTTTCAACTGTGACCCTAAATGAGACCGACTTAGGAAAACGTTATCTGTCACCAGAAGTAGGGACTCAGCCCAGTTCAAAAACAAAACAAACTTTTCATATGTATTACAGAGTGATACTGGTTTTGAGAATATTCTCTTTCGCTAGTGATCCTAATCGAGTCAAGTTTGGAATAGCTTTACCTTCCATCTGTATTACAGATCCAGATAGGTTTTGATAAACGCACCGTAGTTTAACAAGAAATCCTGACACCAGCTCTGTGGAATGTTATCTGTCACCAATGACACCGACTCCGAACAATGTTATGGAATATTATCTTTCTCTAGTAATTTGGACTCCAACCAGATTTGTCATCTGTAATCTTGGATTACAAAAAGTAAACGACTTTGATCAAGCCATCTGATGTTGATGTGGAAGTTGTTTTATTTTTATTTTTTCATTGCTAAGTATTTTTCTTCTTGGTAATTGAATTTTATGTTTTCAGGAAAAAAGGAAATGGGCAAATAAAGTATATATTTTAACTCATTACAAATATCTTTGAACCTGTTCACTTACTATGTTGTTCACCTTTAACTGTTGCTTACTTGCTTAGATGAGTAGTTTTATAAAATATTTCTTTATATATTACATAATGTCTGCTTGTTATTTATTTTCACTTTCGCTGAAGATCTGTTGAAAAAAAGTGTAAGATTTATTTACTTGAGATGTATGATTGTGAACATGTGAACATGTTTTGTGCAACTTGTATGATTTTGCTGCTCCTGTATATTTGAATATGATAAAGTTTATGATAAATGAATTAACATATTTGTTGTTCCTTTCAAAAAAAATGAATCCCAAGAAATCAGGTAAACAGGCTAGTAGCACGAATAATCGGGTTTTGTTGTCTCTGGTCAGTAAAGAAGAGATAACCATAAACTCCCGTAAAATACCATACGTTACACCACTCTATCCTTTTGTTATTAATATAACGAATAGGCTTCTTACTGTTTCAATTAATATATGCGGTCTAATTAACTATTATCAGATACTGGAGTAATTTGTTTGAAAACAAAAGGTTAAGATATATTGTACGTTGTTATTACAAACTACCTATCCATACTTGATACAAATGTGTTATTATCATTGTTGTATATTGTTTAAATTGTGAAAACTTATATTGCTACAATGATACTTATTGTTCTTGTGATTTTGTTTGATAAAGTACACAACAAGGGCCAACAAATAAGACAATAGTTCAACAAACTGTGTTAGGAGAAACTGTGATCAACTCATCTGTGAACTGTTAAGCCTAATGTTGTGATTGGTATTTATGAATGTATTAAAACATTTGAAGCACGACTACTGGTCTTTGATATTGTCCTTATTTCTATCTCAATTATCTCTTCATGACCTCCGTACGAATGAAACTGACAACCTCTACGATTAACAATACCTCTATTTGATTAAATACACCAGAAATAAGAATGGTTTATAATTAATTTTTTTAAACGTTTTAATTAACTAAGAAAATAAGTAATTCTCGTATTTTTTACTTCTACAATAATTAGATATATTTAATTTTGGATGTGGTTCATTCGTCAATAATGATATTATAGAAATTTTCTTCTTAACTCATTCCATAATAAATTCAGTTAATCAGGTTTCACAAATCGTTAAACCATATCATAAGAATACGGACATACTCAAGATGTCATCTAAATTGTATTTGCTTCAGTTCCATTCACTAAAAATGTCATATTTTCTGAACTGGATGAATGTTGTTTTTAACTGTTTAACATTGATCAGAAATGTTTTCACGAAAAATGGAAGAGTGAACGTACAGTTGTGTGGACCTTAACATCTTAACTGTAACAACTGTTACAGATTCACGTGTTACTGAGCGTCTTCATTTGGCTTGTCCGCCACTTTTCTATCGTTTTTTCTTACTTACGTACAGTACATTTTCCTTGGAAATATATTACAGCTTGCTTTACGACTCATAAGCTGGGAAGATCAAAATACATTGTTAAAATAGTAATAGAAGATATGTTACAGTTAGGATCTAAATAAATGGTTACATCATGTCTCCATTAGGGTATAATATAACTGGGAATATAGTCAAAGTTATGGTGGTTAACTTAACGTAGGCTTGTTGAAAATTAAGAGGTAACAATATATCAGTACGGGAATAATTTATACAAGTTTTAATTTTTCTTGTTAGAATCTTTCGTTTATTTGCTGAACTCATCCAGTACGCAGAAGATACAGACGTTGTTGGAATCACTCATTGTTATTGTTAAAGAGGGAAGATGAGAAATAATGAAAACAGTGTGAATACGAGAACAATGCAGTTTGTTGGTCAAGAAAACAAGTAACACTTCACACTGGAGTGTGATGGACATGAAACTGAAGTTAAAGTAATTTAGATGTCTTGAAAGTAAACTGGTAGGACGAACAAACAAACCACATTGTGGAGGTAATGTCATGGTATATGTTCTAAACTCTTACGGACAGTTGTTAAAGTAATATTAATTGTATATATATGTGTATGTGTGTGTGTGAAAGTCCAACTGTGTAAAACGTGCAGATTATTCTGTTACATGAAGTCAAATTCGTAAAAATGTTGTTGCATAATTAATGTTTTATGGAAGATGTGGAATATTGATTAAAGATATAGCATGGGTTTTAATTATTGTATGATACTGCCTTTTTACGGATAATTTATACCTACAGACGTGTAGTGTGTTTTTTAAATACAAGGTTACACAATGGGTTATCTGGTGCTCTGCCTATCACGGTATCAACACCAGGTTTCTAGCAGCGTGAGTCCGCAGACGTACCGCTTTGCCATTAGGGGCCGTGTATCGAGTTCCTGATAAAATTTATGTTGTGATCATGTTACAATAGCTAATATTTCCTGTAAACTGTGAAGAAAATACTTGACAAGTTTTAATTATTGCGGCATCCTTTTTAAGACGAATGAAATATAATAGTATTAATCAACTAATGAATTATTGTTAAGCATCCCTTTTCCAACAAATTAATTTTAAGTTGTTTAATAAATTATTGTTAAATTTCCTTTCTTGACGTTTTAATTATTTAGTGTTAACCATTGTTTTAGAGATGAGTTAATTAATTAACTGTCAAATTAATGACGAATTAATACTCCTGTTGATACATGTATTGTATGAGTCATGGCCGCCTTAGAAACACTCTCTCTACTTTGTGGTAGAATGATTTAATTATTAATTACTTAACTAATGGGTCTGGCACAGCCTAGCGCGTAAGGCTTGTGACTCGTAATCCGAGGGTCGCGGGTTTGCGGCCGAGTCGCGCCAAACATGCTCCCCTTCTCAGCCGTGCGGGTGTTATAAGTAACGGTCGATCCCACTTTTCGTCGGTAAAAGAGTAGCCCAAGAGTTGGCGGTGGTGGTGATGATTAGCTGCCTTTCCTCTAGTCTTACACTGCTAAATTAGGGCCGGCTCGATGCAGTGGGCTAACAACCTACTCGCTTAAATACTTGTCGAAGAATCCGCAAGCGATTGCGGCCCTATGTTCCTAGATGGAATCTTATATTGATAACTAACTAACTTAACTGATGAATTATCATGGGATTAACTGATTAATTAGTGTTAAGTGTTCTTTTAAGGACTATTTAATCATCAATAATTTACTTAATTAGAGTTAATCATCCTTTTTTGGAACGTTTTATTTAATTACTGATTTACATTATAAGACACGTATGGTGTAGTTCATGGCCTAGAAATACGTTTTCTGCTGGTAGCAAACTATAATTTTAGCCATCACTAACTTGTTGCGCTGTCTGACGGGATTTGGATGAACCATAACGTCATGGCCGACTTTAATGGCGGCCTAAGTAATGAGTTGGAAGCTTGGAACTGTGACCTCGTTATTTTTGATAGCACTAGTCCCTCTCCAGCTTCTGTCTTTACGTGCCACGGGGGACATACTACTTTCATGAACATTTCAACAGATTCAGTTTTGAAACTAATCAAATTTGAACTAATGCTTCATCATTAATATATAAATGGAAGTTATGATTTAACTTGCGACGAAAAACGCGGAAACTGTTTATATTAACAGCTATTCGTCTTCTCATTTTTAAACAATATCTTCGTTTTACTATTTTTCACATAACAACAACATATTTTGGAATTTCAACGGTTAATAAAATATCAAGTTTCAACTTTCATCTGTGAATGCGTTAGAAGAATGTGAGTTAATTACGATGTTCGGTCCATATAACAAGGTAAAGTTACTTTGGCGATAGGCTCTGCTGACACTTTGCATGTGTCCCTGAAAGGAAGTTCATATATGTTTACTTAATTGGAAGACACAAGGATACTTACTATTAAGTTTATCAACCATCTAAGTATATACTTTATGAAATCCAAACGTCTTGAACGATCATATTTTTTGGTATGATTGTGTTTATCTGCTCTGTTTTACCACAATTTTATTATTATATTCTACATTTATTTCCTTCTTAGTGTAACCTGACCAGAAATCGCTTGTGTTGACACGTTAAAATAACATTGTTTTGCATCTACCCTTTACCCTCACCCAGAGGACATCACACCTCGTCGTTCCCATAGATATGCGTTATATAATTTTATTTATATCTGTATACCTGTTACTCGGTTAAATGAGTTTGTTTAAAAATGAATGTAGTCTTTATTAAACTACTCTTTGCTACATATTTAACGTAAAACAAAATTAAATATTTTCTAATTAGTATATTTCAACGTTTTCAGTTGTTTTACATATTTACAAAAGTGGTTTTCTTCTCAAACACTAACACGTAAGCGATTGAATAAGTTACGTTTAAAACTGTTATAGCAAGAAAGCTAACACGCAATCAGATTTGTGAATAGAAATAATATCTCAGGACTTATCTGTTACTGATCAGTAATTAATATTTATATAAATTTAAACGTTATCTTCTCATGCACTGGTTGCTACTTCGTGATGGAACAGCTTGTCTGTTTGAAGTTAAAGTCATATAATAGGCCATCTGTGCTCTGCTTGCCAATAGTTTCGAAGGCAGACTCCTAGTGCTTTAAGTCTAGGGACATACTATCGTGTCACTGGAGTGTGTGATAAAACAGACATTAGATCCAAATCTAAGGGCCTTGCATGGCCTAGCGCGTTAAGGCGTGCGACTCGTAATCTGAGGGTCGCACCAAACATGCTCGACCTTTCAACCGTGGGGGCGTTATAATGTGACGGTCAATCCCACTATTCGTTAGTAAAAGAGTAGCCCAAGAGTTGGCGGTGGGTGGTGATGACTAGCTGCCTTCCCTCTAGTCTTACACTGCTAAATTAGGGACGGCTAGCACAGATAGCCCTCGAGTAGCTTTGTGCGTAATTCCAAAACAAACAAACAAACCCAAATTATGTAAAATTATATTAGTGCTCAGGTAAAAAGTCATTATTTTACACAATTACAGAAGTATGAGACGTGTTAATTAGTCATTATTTTCTACATCTCATTAGTGGACTAAGTTTTTAATTAGCTAGTCTTTTAGTACTGAAAAATGTGTATTTCTAACTTCTGTCTGAACGTACAGTTCAACTGTATTGAACAAATTTTAAACCTTTATTTGTAAGAGTTGAAAATGTGTTTCAAAAATTTCAGGTAAAATTTAGGTTTTACACATCTGTCAGTCATAGACTTCCATGGATTTAGAAAGATCTAACCATCAAAGGAAAAATAACATAGACAACAGAGACCTTTATCTAGTTTTTCTACGTTAAGCTGTGATTGTCCTCTCTAAGAAATATCATTTAATGGACAATTTAGAGACATTTATTGTGGCTGATTTTACTTAAGTGCTCCATCAAAAGTGTTTCTCCCGTGTGCGTGTTCATCTTCGAACACAACAAGTGTCATGCTGTTCTTCTTTCATATTTTCGTTCGATTAACAGTAACTCTGTGACGGATTTATTATTATATATCTATTTTAATGTTGATATTTGTTTAAGTTAAATTGATATTTAGAAACGTACGTAACTTATTTTGTTAAATCTGTATTGAGAAGTTCCCGCCTATCCACTAAAGTTGTAGAAGATTCTTGAGTGTAAGAATCAACAATATATCTGTGCACGTAAACACTGACTTATCGTCTATGTTGTTGTGCAGGCTGTAATTTCTAGGAACTCTTATGACGCCTATAAATATTATCAACACGATGCGTCAAGAGACAATATATGTTATAGTTGTATACTATAAACCTCGGAAGATAAAACTGTGATTAACACCTATTAATCGAGGAAAGTTTATAAATTTCGAATATTACAAACCATTTAATTTTATTGAATTCGCATCAAACATTAATAATTTTACAAATACATTATATAACATAAAACATCAAAATCATTGAGACCTGTATGCCATTTTTATAAAAAGACTGGTCAAGCTCTGTCTAATTGTTGGTGTTTGGGATTATTTGTATTGATTGTGTTACGTACTGTAATGGCTGTTGAATATTTTTAATGATTCAATAATCCATTCCGGTATGTCTGTGGACTCTCATAGCTGGAAACGCAGTTTCGATACCAATAATAGGAAGATCACCGATATCCCATTGTATAGCTTTGTGCTTAATTCCACAATGTAGTATATCTAATTATTTCTACAATGTATATACGTACAATATCTCAGTTAAAAATAGTTTAACGTGAATTTCTAATTATCAAAGGACGTGTGATAGATTTGTTATTATATATATATATACTTTAATATCAATGTTTGCTTAATTTACATTTATAATTGTACATAACATATTACAAAATTTATATTTATAATTGTACATAACATATTACAAAATTTATATTTATAATTGTACATAACATATTACAAAATTTCCGCCTATTCACTAAAGGTGCAGAAGACTCTCGAATGTAAGAAGTAACAACATATGCGTGTGTACGTTAACACCAGGGTGTGGTCTGTACTGTTGTGCAGGATAAATGTAACCAGCGTCACGCGCCAACAGACAATATGTATTATTGGTCTGCTCTAGTTAGTACATTATAAACCTCGGAAACTGTAAATGATTAACACTTATTATTAGAGAACTTCAAATATTTCACCAGGAACGTTTACAAATTTCGAACATTCAACCCAATTAACTTCTGCGAATTCACATTGGACATCAGTATTTTTACGAAGACATAACTTTGGCAGTGAAAAACTCTCGCATAATTAACCAATAACGCATAGCTATCTCGCTCCTTGTTAAATGAACTGTATCTACATTAAATAGTGATTAATTTTATCATGGTAAACCTTCCATAAAACACCAAAGGAGGTATGTGTCCAATAGAAAACTCAATACTGTTTGTATGTTTGTAAAACTTTCTCACATAGACCATTGTCTGTAAGAAACGTTAATATTAACAGTATTGAAGCTGTGTGTATTAATATTGTTGGCAAATATATAAATTAGATATATAGAGGCATTTATATAACATTTAAATCTAAATTACAATTGAAGTCAGTTTTAGGCTATTTGATGTTGTAATACGTAATAACCCAAACTTAACATGTCCTAGGAAAGAATATTAAAGGTCCTCCAATGCCATTTCAAAGGAACCATATCTGATGTCAAATAGATATATCAAACCATTTGAATCAAAGCATCCTTTAAAGAATTAATTCCAACCTAATGGTTTTCTTTGGAGTTTTACTTATACTTATCTGCTTCACATAACAATATGAATAAATAAAAGCTAAATATTGTATTATTCAATGAAGAATCAAACAATGTTACCTCGTTTTGATAAAAGTTATGAGAAAAATACCTTTACATCCATTATTTCATCTCTGTGGTTTCTTCGGGGTTAATATACATAACTGTTTGACATTAGAATATTCGTTAATTTATAAATCTGCTGTAGTGTTTTATTTCTCGAGTCTACTGTAATGTTAACCTAGCTTATGAAACCATTATAATAATATTCTATACATTGTTATCGACTTCTGTCCACGACACTGACTACTTTCCCATTCAAATGTCTAAAGAGTCCTGAAAACTATAAACGTTTTTTATATAAAAGATACAAAAAGGATGAGTCACCCAATCGAAGGCGCCATTATTTTAATGGACCAGTGATTCTAACGGATTCAATGCTTTCCCATTCTTTCCCACAGAAACTCGGAGTTTCTCAGGGCGTAGGTGTCACACTTTTCAGTGTGAAGATTAATGATTCCCTGGACAACTTTCTCCTCCCATTGCAAACGGGATCTATTTTGATTACTTCCGCATTTCGTGTCAGTTTTCAAACATGAAGTTTATTGAGTGGCAGCTTCAGACCACTTTCAATCGTTTATTTAGGTGAACTACACTAGAAGGTTTAGCTTTACTTTCTCGAAAAACGTTTTCATGCGCTTTTCTCACCATTGGGACTAATCTTAGACTGTAAGCTGAACTGAACTTTATTCCACACATCAAGGAGTTACGTGTCAAGTGTACAAGGGTACTGAATATTCTTTGTGTTCTCTCTTCCACTTCTTGGGAAGTGGATTACTGTTCTGTGTTAAAGATCTTTTGTGCCCTTATTTACTCCAAACTTTACTATGAGTCTCTGGTCTATGGTTCTGTCAGAACCTCGGTTTTGAAGGTATTGGACTCCGTCAACTATGTTGGACTTCTGCTCTGGATGGGGACTTTCTGCACCTTTTCAGTCAAGAGTTTGGTATCTAATGAACCTCCTCTTCATCTCTACTATTTGCAAACTGTCTGTAGTGTATGCGTCAAACCTTGTGTCTTCCTTCCTTGGTGGGCCATGCTTTTTCAGATTACCGTATTTACTTGTTTTATAGCCCGGGCCCTTATTTTTTTCAACCAAACTCAATACCAGGCCCTTATTCAAACGGGCTCTTATTCAAGCACGGGCGCTTGTTATTTTCAAAGTAAAATTAGGTATGCACAAAAATTATCGTTGAAGACAAATATTTCACGACATTAATCTTTTTCAATTGGGAAGTATATTATGTTGTGGCATAATAGCGTTGTGGCACGAGCGCTTCGTAGCTGCTTCTTATTTCCTATTGTCTACCTGCTCGCCATATCATCTGCACCCGCTTGCACTTGACAACACACCCGGTGACCAAACCCTCGTATCATCCGACAACTGCACGCGCGCGCGGCCATACACTGCGCTGCACTACAGATTCGAATCAAGACGCGCACGCGTGCAATTGTCAGGTGATACGAGGGTTTCGTCACCGGATGTGTGGCCAAGTGCAAGCGGGTGTAGCCAAATGAGTCAACAATTAAACTGTTACAGCGATGATAGGCGAAAATAATGGGAAAATTTCGGGCTGTCGTTCTTAGCTTCCCCAAATTGGATTTTAACGAGCGATGTGTCAAATGAAAGCTAAGAAGATAGCTTTAATATCGTGTGTGATTCATTATCATAAATTGACATCTTCATACTGAAAAACAAAGTTTCCTAAAAGTTATGATTAGGGCCCGGGCGGGTATATTCAAGCACGGGTCCTTATTTATTTTTATGTTCTGTTCACACGGGCGGCTATTCAAACTGGCCTTTAATCAAGATCGGGCGGTAAAACGAGTATATACGGTAAATGGTCTGCCATCTTCAATTTGTATTTCATGTCCAGATGCAGCTGGCTGAATTGGATCTGCATTTGGATGGTATTCTGTCTCCACTATTCGATCCATCCCATCATAGCTTTTTATCACCCCCACCTGTGAACTTTATCAAGTGGAAGTACTGTCTTCCATTTGTCAAACATCATTTGAACCAACTATCCTTCCATTACCATTTATCTAGATGGTTCGAAATCCGATGAGTCAGTGAGCTCTGCTATGATTTGTTGTGACTCATGTTGTTTCACACCGTATCCCACCTACATTTTCTGTGTTCAGTTGTGATTTGTTGTGATTCATGTTGTTTCACACAGTATCCCACCTACAGTTTCTATGTTCATTTATGATTCATGTTGTTTCACACAGTATCCCACCTACAGTTTCTGTGTTCAGTTGCAAACTGTTGTTCTTGCTCTAGATCATGTAAAATCTCAGCTCTTTATTGGTTCTGGAATTACTTTAAATGAGTTCTCGCCCTATTTTTATCAATATTCAAAACTGACTGGCCATTTCTCTTTATCATCGTTTCTATCGAATTTTTCTGGTTACCAGGTCACGTCCATATTCGCGGGAAGTCCATCAGCTCTGGTGCTATCACTGCCGTGCCTGTTCCATACATGGACCGTTGTCCTGTATTCAAGGCTCAGCTCTGCGCCAGTTGACAGCCCACTTGGAGTGAGCAACGTGATAACAGACATTTCCAGATGAAACATTCTATTGCTCTTTGATTGTCTTGTTTCCGTAAGGATCGGAAAAAGGAAGTTGGTGAGATATAATTATAGGTGAGGTATGCCGCTCTTAAGACACTAATTTCAAATATGTTTTTGATTTTTCTCAAGCACGTCAAGTTTTCGTGATGAAACAGACCAAAGCTGAAGGTTATTGCCTTTATTATAAGAAAACTGTCAAATAGCCAGTCATAGCATCTGACTGGCTTTCTTCATCGACTCCTCGTAGCGAGGTATGAATGCAATTTACCTACATAATGGGGACTGGAAACCGTGCATCCCAATTCCCCAATTTGTTCGATAACACGAATATTCTACTCCAATACAGCATTCATCAGTGAAACTCCAATACAGCATTCATCAGTGGAATATCTCGAAGCCATCGTTCCGCGGATGATTACATCGGACGTGACTGGCATCAAAGAAGCACACATGATCCAGGAAGGAACAGTGTCCGGTGAGTTCCTTCAGTTGATCCAGATGAGTGTTTCGTGTCACCTCTTCAAGTTAAGCTTGTTTTGATGAAGACTTTTGTGAAAGCAATGGGTAAGGCGAATTGATGACGGTTTCAATAGCTGTTGAGAAATTTCCAAACATCAGTGCCACGAAATTGAAGGATGGAATATTTGTGGAATCTTTTCAAATCATGGAGATTCTGCAAGATGAAGACTTTGAAGAAAGCCTCAATGTCTTAGAACTAAAACATGGCAGGGTTTCAAATGAATCTGAAAAAAACTTCTTGGGTAACCCCACGTCTGCTGCATACAAAGGAGGAGTCCAGAAACCACTCAATGCATATCAAGAAATGGACTGTGGTACACTCTTAAAGTTACTTTTTTTACATTTTCATCAAGATTTCTTTCCTGAAAACTCTGGTAAGATGAATAAAGAGCAGGCTTCCATCAATACTTTCAGGTAATAGAACATCGCTACCAAGGTTTCTTGAAAAACAGTATGTTGGTTTAATTTTGTACCGTGAAAATTTAAGAAAGAAAATCGTATTTGCACTGTTTAATTTATTGTAAATTTCACTTTTTATAAGTGTGTACTATGAAACTTACACTAACTTCCTGGTGTATATTATGTATATTGAAATTACACTGAAAAAAGTGAATAAAATTGTAACGTTAACAAGACTAATGTTGATTATTATATAAATTGTGCTGAAATTAAAACAAGCCATATTTCAATAAATTCGTGCACTGGAAGAAAACAGAAAACAGATTTGGAATCAGTGTGCAAAACTGGTCGAGAAAACTATGTTTAAATATTTAATGATGGAAAAATGACTCGATTTTTTTATGAACGTCTTTTTCCCAAAACATTTTTCATTAATTTAAACAGTGAAAAAAACATTTATTCAGTTTAGAAAATATAACATTTTGAATGAATGAAACTGAAGTGAATACAACTTAGATGACATTTCGAGTATGTCAGTATTCTCACGATATGGTTCAATGTAAAGCCTGATTAAATATTACACCTCAGTTTATTACGGAATGAATGAAGAAGAAAACCTCTATCACAACTGATGAATAAAGTACATCGACAATTACAAAAGTAACTACAGTATCGGTGCTTCAAATGTTTTAATACATTCATAAATACTAATCACGACATTAGGCTTAACAGTTCACAGATGAATTGATCACAGTTTCTCCTAACACAGTTTGTTGAACTATTGTCTTATTTGTTGGCCCTTGTTGTGTACTTTATCAAACAAAATCCCAAGAACAATAAATATCATTGTTGTAATATAAGTTTTCACAATTTAAACAATATACAACAATGATAATAACACATTTGTATCAAATATGGATAGGTAGTTTGTAATAACAACGTACAATATATCTTAACACATTTTAACTACTTATGTACGTTTTACTCCAGTGTCTGATAACAGTTAGTTAAATGCATTTATTAGTTGAAACAATAAGAAGCTTATTTAGTATAGTGACAACAATACAGTAGAGTGATATAATATGTGATATTTACAACAATACAGTATAGTGGTATAATGTGTGGTATTTACGAGGGTTTATGGTTGTTCTTAAACATACAGCTGCACAATGAGCTATCTGTCCTCTGTCCACCAGGGACAACAAAACTCGAATTTTAACACCATTAGCCGGCATGCTGACCGCTTATTCACTGAAAAGCACTTTATAAAAGGAACAAAATATATACAAATAAATATTTGTCATAAACTGTTCAAATACACAGGGGCAGCAAAAAACAGACTAGATGGATAAAATATGTTCACATGTTCATAATTGTACATCTCGAGTAAAAGATCTTATGTTCACATGTTCATAATTGTACATCTCGAGTAAAAGATCTTATGTTCACATGTTCATAATTGTACATCTCAAACATTTTTTTTAAAGAAATCTTACACTTTTTTAACATATGTGCATTTATAGTGGTGAAAATGTGTAACGTAAAGATATAATGTAATACACATAAACAATTATTTTATTAAATTGTAACGTCTGTAACTTCCCCGCAAGTACAGCGGTAAGTCTCCGGATTTGCTACAATAAGGCAATTGATTGCCCTCGATGGGCTGAGCAGACAGTCCGATGTGGCTTTGCTATAAGAAAACACACAAATACACGTAACATCTGTTGATAAATAATAGTTTCGAATGAATAATATACAACTTATACCGAATATTATAACTTTTGAAACTTGAAATCTACAGAACAAAATAAAAAGTTCTTTAAAGCGATTTGTTCACTTCAAAAATATGCTTTACTTGTCCATTTGCTTTTTCCTTGAAATCTTAAATTACCACGTTTTGAAATACTTAGCAATGATAAAAAAGAATAAAATACCTTCCGAGTCAATATTCATCCATTGTCTTACAGACGGCTATCAAAGCCGTTTACTTTTTTGTGGTCTAGAATTACAGATAACAGACAATCCTCTTCAAATTTCGTTGGAGTCCAAATTCCGAGAGAAAGATAATATTCCATAACATTGTTCGGAGTCGGTGTCATTGGTGACAGATAACATTCCACAGAGCTGGTGTCAGGATTACTTATTAAACTACGGTGCGTTTATCAAAACCTATCTGGATCTGTAATACAGATGGAAGGTAAAGTTATTCCAAACTTGACTCGATCAGGATCACTAGTGAAAGAGAATATTCTCAAAACCAGTATCACTCTGTAATACCTATGAAAAGTTTGTTTTGTTTTTGAACTGGGCTGAGTCTCTACTTCTGGTGACAGATAACGTTTTCCTAAGTCGGTCTCATTTAGGGTCACAGTTGAAAAGCGGTTATTTCCCAAATTTATACAGTAACAATACAGTTACACTGACAAAAAGCGAAGTTCTGAATGTTTTAAATGCACATTAGAAGGGCACTTCAACACGTTACAAGTTATCACAGTATTCTCTATTTTTATTAGTTATTTCAAGGCTAATTTTCAAGAATAATGTAACCAGCATTGATTTTTATCTAGTGTGTCCAAGAACATTTTGTTATTGCAAACGAAACAATCAGTATTATTCGATAAAAGAATAAACAAATTATTTTAAGTTGCACATTTTTCTTTTCTTCATAAACCCATTTTATCCTTTAATAAAACTGAAATCTTAGCAATTCTACAATGTAACCCCATATTGTAGGTTAACATTAATTGTGGTTTAGTGAAAAAGTACAGAGGAACACCATTAATAAAACAGTTATTTTGAATTTCAAATTCCAATTATGTTCTTTATGTCAGGGTTAATCTGCAGTAAAATCACCATAAAGGTCACTGCTACTCCAACAACACTGAAAGTAAAACTTCTGGTTATAGTAAAAGCGTCTGCTACACTGAGACCGATGGTTGGACCTCCAAGCCGACTGACGAAGAGCTGTATTTCCTGGTACAATTCTCTATCCATCAACAAGGAACGGGTCGCTGTTAAGTTGTAGATTGTAGGGTATAAAGCGTGAGCTTCACGAGCTACACTTGAAGTCGATTCTGATAACAGGATAAACATTACGACCAAAATGGCTAGAAAGAGAAAGTTAGAACCACTATCGACCAAAATACATTCAGAAAATTTTCTGACATTTGTAATGGTTATATAAGCGTAACAATAAATTGAAGTTGTAATAAAAATGTACCACATAAAAACAACGACAGAGAAAATACCGTTAAGAGAATCAGAAACCTCACATAGTCGGTTATGGTAGTTACGAATCTCTTTCATCATTAAAGTTGAGAAGTCTGGTGGCTTCAAATGAGATACCTTGTCGTTCAATTCTTTAAACCGATCACTGAGTAGAACACAGCAAAACGAATAGAAGGCGATGGAGAGACATAACGATGGCAACATAACAAGACAGAGAAAACTATTATTAAACCAGTACCAGTAAACACCATAAACACCATACCTGTGTATACTCTTAACTGACAAATAACAAATGTTTTTGTCAGTATGCGTCACTTCCTGTTTTTCATATATTATGAAAGTTATCAGTTTAAAAGTAAAACAAAATAACCCAACGAACCAGATGAATAGAACTATGACATTAATTCTAACTGTCGTCACATTTTTCGTCGGATTTAGTGATAAATGTCTCGTCCAACATCGTGGTACTTTGTTTTCTTCAGAAATATTTAACGAACTGAGAAATTTCAGAATGAATGAAATGTGTTCACTGGTTCTGTTAATTTTAGCCATATTAAATATACATATTAGTGTTACAAGTATTTTAAAAGTAGAAATAAGAACCTTTGTTGTGTTAAAACCCAGTACACAAAGATAGAAGATTTCTTCGGTAGGATACACGAACATAAACAAATAGATAAACGCCCTCCATATTCTCCACGGACTAAGGATTCGTACTGCTTTTGGCTTGTCGTTTTCGCTGACGTCTAGCTGGATTCCCACAAGCTTAAGGGACCGCAAAAGGAACCAGAAAGATCTTACAGACATTGCTACATGTATGGTGTATCTTCAATATCTAACAGATATACAGGCCTTGCTATCTGCTAGCTTACAAGTAAATCGGTATTGGTTTAACGAATCTTGAACGTTATAAATAAATATATTTTATCAACCAATAGGAAGATAACGGTGTTTAGATTTCGTGCAACAACCACCGTTTTCTGTCAGCTGAACCAACCTTCCTAAGTGAAATTCAATACATCAGAAATATAACCATAATAAAATTTGAACTTAGAATCTCCATAGGAGGTAATATACGTAATGCCTATTTATCAAAATAATTTAGTGTGTGTGGTTGTGAATAATGTCTTAACGTTTATTGATGGTATCATGAATAATTCACCTTTGGATATACTACCTGAAATAAAGCAACTCAGAGTTTTTCTTGAGCGATGAAGGAAAAAGAAAAACACATTTAGTTAGAAAGAAAGATGCACTTTGGATTATTTTTCATCGATAGATAACTGTCACACATTTCCTGTTATCTTTAAGTGGATCAGACATTTTAAAATTATATCCTATGTTTATGTGAGATCGATTTGTTAGTTCTGCTATGTGTTCTAATAATCACGTTTCAAGTCTCTAAACGTCGTATAATCGAACACTTTCGTTTATAAGAAACGTGAAATTATAACCTTAATTATAACCACTTAGAGACTTTATTATAGGCAAGAAGCGAGATACCTTTTTATCATCATTTTGTGTGTTGTTAGTACGTAATATGTTTATGTTTCAAGCCATTATATATTTTTCCCTGAAAGAGTCACTAAATGAGTGATGAATTTTGTTTTAAGGCGATGTACCTTATTCTTCCACTAAATACATCAGAGATTAATGGGAGAGAAAACAATGAGGTAGAGAACCGTTAATACGGTCTCTTGTAAACAACAATGTCCAAACTCAAGCCAGTACTAGATAAATCTGTAAAAGCTATCTTTACACATGTTTGTGGTTCACAAACGTTGGATAATTGCCCCTTACTTGTTGTTTCGACCTCAATGCAAGAACTAAAAGAGAAAACGTCTCAAACTAATGAATATAACGAGCGTATTTCTTTGATTTTTAAACCGATAATTATTCATGTTCGTTTAATAACCTGATATCCATTCAACCAACTTTTCTTGTATGTATACCTGAAATACCTAATACTAATGATAGCAAGACTGTAATTTAAAACTATAACTGTTTACGGCTTGGGAAAATCTCATATAACTGTTAAAAGTGTTTGAGTAATAGAAAGAAAAACATTGTTCTCTTGAGAGGAAACACACCAAGATGAATTTTTTTCACCAGGAGATAAGCAAGAGAACACACAAAGATAATGTTTTTACCCGGGGATAAGCAAAGACTATCAGATTAGTGAAATCCATCAAACGCTCTTTACAAATCGA